>JARFIW010001510.1:0-432173 GCA_036346225.1 Platerodrilus igneus | reverse complement strand
AAAAACTAGAAAAACATGCTATTAGCCAATTAAGATATACAGCTGTGTATTATAAAAAGTTTGTTGATGATAGTATTATATGTCTGTCAGAAAATAAAGTGGATGAAACAGTAAGGTCCTTTAACAGTTTTCATCCAAAACTTCAATTTACGTATGAAAAGAAATAAATAAATCTGTACCATTTCTTGATACACTTATTTCGTATAACACAAAAGAGGAAATATCCACAAATTGGTATAGAAAAAATACATGGAGTGGCAGATATTTAAATTTCTTATCATGTGTACCAAAACAATATAAGAAAAATGTAATGAATAACCTGGTGGAACGAGCCATACAATTGGCACACAATAAACATAGGTCAAAAAATATAAAAAAGGTTAAAACTATACTTAAAAATAATAAATATCCAAAATCATTTATTGAACATTTAATAAAAACAAACGTTCATAAAATACATAATAATGGCGGTAAACAAGAAAAACAGATTGATGAAATTAAATAGGGATTGAATATACTCCAGGGTTATCAGAAAAATTTTAAAATGCCTTAAGAACTATAACATTTATGTGGCACATAACCCAAATAACTCTTCAAGAACGGTATTTACAAAACTTAAACCGTTAATAGATGGGAAAAAAAACAGAACCCACACAATATACAAAATCAACTGTAAAGAATGCCCTATATATCGGAAATTCTAAACAATATCTCCATAAACGAGTTTATGAGCATAAATATACTATAAAAACTAATAATAAAAAAGCACGGGCCTAGCAACGCACGTCATTGAAAAAGTCCACCAGTTCGATTTTAGTAATGTTAAAATTTTAGGGACGGAGGTAAATTATAACAAAAGAAACATAATTGAAACAATAGAAATTCAAAAAAAAACCCTAAAGCTATAAACTCAAAAATAAACCAAGACGGGTTTATAAATATTTACCACAATTTAATACAACAGAAATAATCTAAATATCACATACGTTAATATCCTCTCACACTGTATATTAGCATAAGCATGTAAAAATTCATACGTATAATTCAATAGCATTATCACCGATAAGGTATTAGTTTTGTTAAGTTTTATTGATCCAAATGTTAGGTATAAATTGACAAGAAAAGCAAGTTTTAAATTAAAAACATATACAAAACAGTATTATTAGGATGTATTGTTTCTTATCCTACAATGTTAAAAATAATTTATTTGGTTTGTAAGTTTTAATAGTTTGACTTTACATTAAACGGTATGTATACAATTTAATTTAAAAAAAATTATTATTTAATTAAATATTTTATAGTTTCCATATTTGAAAATGGTTGTTTAACCAAAACGCGTAATATGAATAATAAAAATACAATAGCAAGGTGAACGAGTTTATTTTACATGTACAAAACATTCAATTTTGAAAAATTACTAATGACCAGTTCCAAGAAAAGTTTTGTATAAAATAATATAAATGGTCAAGAAAATATATATATATATATATATATATATATATATATATATTGTGATTCAAAGGGTAAATAAGTGTAGACAATAAAATTTTAGCAACCGTGTATATAGAAACAGGAGCAAATTATTTACGCACCAAATTAATTAATTTATATAGTTTATATAGTGAAAACGAACAAGTATTAAGGTATTTTTCTATATTTAAATTGGAATGTGAAAATTATATAATTGAAAAAAGTTTTAGAGTACATAAACAACTCAAGGATACGCATAAGTAATTATAATAATTTAATCAAACGCATGGAAGCAAGAAGAGAGCATGCTTGCATAGAAAATCAATAATTTCAAATGCAAAATGTTCATTTTAAAAGCCAACGTTCGGTTTATACAATTACTACAAAGCAAAGAAACCAAAAATTGTTATTTTCAATAGTCGGTTGTTTCAAGAAACACCTGTTGTTATATGACAGGTTCCTAGAATATAAAACGAACGTTAGCACAAAATTCCATAGAAATTGTTTTCAATGGTGAATTTGGATAAGCTGCTACAATAACCAGTACCTTAAGAAGTGAGTGGAATAAACGATCGATAATATAAAATAGACAGAGAAAAGTATAAATAAAGCGTTGGATTGAAGTCTATTACAACCCCGCCGGCGCAGTTTGTGCGCCACTATGTCAGTTGGTAACAGTATTAGATAATGTAAAAATTGACGCGCAAATTTAGATGACGTCACAGACGTCACACAATATGCAATTTATGGCACATAATTGCACCAATTTTAAGGAAATAAATTTTAAAGAAAATCCCCAAAGGGGGCACTCATGTGAACATGTAGAGCTTCCTTCAGAATTACTTCATGATGGCGGCGGCTTCCTTCAGGATTACTCCATGATGGTCGTCCGTGGCTTCGCTAGTCTTCCAGGCGTCGGTTACTTCACTAATCTATTGGACGTGGGAATTATTGAGCCAGGTTGCATCCAAATTTGATTATCTTCTTCATATATGTAGACAAATAAGGTAGGGGAGACAGGTTAAAGGTACGATAATTTGATAACACAGGAAATCTTCATATCAGAAAAAAGACACAGTAAGATACCCCACAACTCTTCTTCGCGTTTCGGAGGCTAGTTTCAACGCGCATCCCGGAAATCCCCCACTTCCTTCTTGAGCCACACACGTCGGCGCGAAATCTCGCGCGACGCGCTATCTGAAGTGACGGAAATATGCACACGTCCTTTTAAATTTATGGCGCGAAATTCTCACATATTAAAACTTAATTAAGAATGTATAATGCCGATTTTTCGGCATGTAAGAAGTCACGTAAGATTTACACGTGCAAAGACGAATGACGACTACAATATCGATTTTCTGTAACTCAAGAGGGGTTATAAAGGAGACAACAGATACGCGTAGAACAGAGATAAAAGCGGATAGGTGGAGCGCTGTGACGACAGGAAATTCTATCATTGGTTGATAGCGAGCAGTTTTCCAGAAGTGCACGTACGGTAAGGTAGGATACGAAATTCTATGTAAACAGCACGATGGACGGGAGACATTTTTCAGATATTATAGTCGGTTACGTTCAAAATTTTAAGAAGCCGCTTCGAAAACAGGCTTTTCATATGAAACAGGTTCCATTAGGGGGGTTTGAGAATAATATAAATACACGAACGAATATATTAAAGCTTTTTTCTTTCCATTTAGATTTGAATACGGGTTCAGATCTACAACCTATAATAATAAAGGCTTTCGATTAGCAATTATTGTGTGCAGTAAAGTTACATTAAACGTCCTGTTAAAAATCATAAAAGCTGTAGTAGCGAACCGCAAGTTATAAAAGTGTTTGCACGAGTTGGTGATTGTTTAGATAAAAGGTGCCGTTACTACAACAAAATTGTTAAATGAAGAGATGATATTTTGGGGTAAGCCAAACAAAGCAATTTGTATGCATGTACATATTGGTATAGAATGTTACTGTTGAGCCGAAGCTAATATCTGGGTGGTAGTGGAGATATTAGATGGTGGGGATCTGTGGATCCAGACTTCATCGTAGTAGATGGACACATCGACGAGGGTTTCCGGTAGGCATCTGCAGCAGTGACGAGGAATGTAGATGAAGGTAACGAACTTTAAATTTCTGTTTTGTATAAACATTTGTGGTAATATTTTGGTGTTTGTGTGTTTGACTTAATGGTGGTGTATTTATTAATTTTAAAACTTGTTTAAAAAGGTACATGTGCTGGACAATTAATTTTGATTATTAAAAAAGGGTTTATTGATGGTATATAAAGGTTTATTCAGGCTATAAATTGTGGTTGTAAGGAGTAAACGGGTCTGCAAATTTGTTTTCACTAATGCAAGGTTTAAAAAGCATTTAAAAAAAGCTGGGTTATAATGAGCTCACAATAGACCAGTAAGAGGTCAAACTAGGGTTGCATGTGGGGCCCATCTACTCATATCATGTAGAATTTGTGTTAAAATAATTTAAAAATCCAAGGACTTTAAAGCTTTTAATAATTGAGCTGGTAACAAATGTACCAAATTGTTTGTACTCATGTGTAAATATTTTATCTGTTAACATGTGCAAATATTTTATCTGTTAATATGTGTAAATAAAAGGTTGTATGGTTGTTGTATTATTTTGGAAATTTCATTTGATGGTGTGTGTGTGAGAGAGAGAGAGGTATGTGCTTAAAGATATGTATTCAAGAAGAGGCCGATTGCTGAACTAGCCAGGGTGAGCAGAGAAATCCGAAGGCGTCCGAAATAAAGGGTAAGAAATTTTGTTTGTAAATTTTTTTTTTTGAAATTTTATGTTGGGCCAGAAGGGGGCACGAAATTAATCAAAGGTCCAGAGACTGTCCCAGGTTCCACGGCAATTTTATAAGTATTTAATATCTGTTAAAGCTTTTCTACCAGCTCAGAAAAACAAATTTCTCACTAGTTTTTATACTAATCTTTAGTAAATTTAATCCACAACAATTTGGTGTAGTTTTTGAATTTAATATGCACCTAGTTCCAAAACTAATGCACTTTCTTTTGTTATCATCCCTTAAATCATGTTCAATAATAACATCCACTTAACTCTTGTCTTGCATCTTTATTTAACACATCATGCTTTTCATAATAAGGCAAAGCTAACTGACATTTACCAGTTTTTTTAAACTGTAACGTAGAGCTAATACTGTATTAGTCTCCACCAATTACCATCTAGTTGACGTTTCCTCACAATTTGAGGTTGCAGATTCAGCTACTGCACATATAAAAAAACAATTTCTTATACAAAACAAATTAGCCATAAGAAATTAAGTTAGGTCATGTACAAACTGTAAGTACCACACAGCAAGTTTTCTTTATTTGTATAACATGCACTTTAATAAAGTGCAGATTTTTAAAGAACATGACATTGATGTTTATTTAGGAGTTCAAATATGACAGCATAATTCCGAGCCAACAAGTTAAAACTGATTAGGTCGATTATAGTCTATTGCAAAAATGTTTTTTATAAATTTTAATAATTTAGTATAATAAAATGCAAAATACACGTTTCGCTCCACTACTCAAAATGATTTATTACTCGTAGACCCCTAACATGTTTTGAACCATCAAAAAGTTACGATGCACAATGTTTAATGCAAAAATAATGTTTAAATTAATAAGCACTTTTTTTAAAAAAATTTACCAATGACACTTCACCTTACTACCACAGTACTATTACATAGTAAAAGAACATCTAAAACCTGGAGTCTCAAATTGTAGTAAACAAGTTGTAACTGTAACTGTTATGATACCACTAATGCTTGGCATAACAGACTACGGAGAGAAACTCTATATCTCAAATATTAATTTCAATATTATCATCGTCCGTTTCCAACAAATCAGTCTGAGAAAAGGTCAGTTCGCTACTTATCAGTGAGGTAGATCTTCATGTTGAAACAATCTACTACTGACTTCACGCTTGGCTTATCGTAAAACTAACTCAAATTAATTTTACAATAACCAGTTATTTCGATCTCCTTGTAATGAAAGTAAATCAACAGTCTTCCGACTAAGCTAGGGGTCTATTCCTCAGGTAGAGCTTATGAGGAGTGGTCGTGGGTTTTACAACAAAAACATTATCTACTTGACCGACTCTTAAATACTAAATAGGATTGCAAAGGGGGCGCCACCAAGTCCTAGAATTTTTAAACAAGGGTTAGCCCTAAAGGACAACTTGAAAATCCTTAGAGGGGAAAATCGTTTTTACTGCTAAAGCAGGAGCTGTAAAAAAATAGTGTTAATATAATAATGAAGGACGCGAGAGATGCACTCTTGTTACCTTATACCATAAAAAAAGATGTAGTGTAACAAATACAATACGTCCGCCCCTGCACATAGTGTACGTTCTATGTGGAACAAGGCCGAGTGCGCCTTATCAGTAGTGAGTCGTGAGAGACCATCTATGTATGCCGGTCGGTTAAGAGCGTGCCGTGAACTATTATAATCAATATCAGTGATTTTACCTAAATGTTTAGTTTTGTTTGTTTTACTTTCATGTATATTTGGTTTACGTTCATTAAAAGTTTAACAAAAAATAACATCTGTTGATTTAATCGAGCAGAACCCCATTTCAAATTAAATAAAAACCACGTTATAATAAGTGTCGTCCAACGATGGGCCCTAGATTCAATTGCAGATGTTTTCGTGACGTTGTTAACAAGTATCGATCGTAAACAACTTTGAAGTTCGCGACCGTGACTGTGCCGCGCAGGTTGATAGATTAATGTTTCGATTTCGATTGGTACTGTTTACGTGTTTACGTTATGATACAATTTTTAAAAGTTTTGTGTGTGTGATTCAGAAAGTTATTGATGCAGTACAGTGTTTAGAATTTGGATATGCTTGCTGACATTCTGTAAGGTACTTTTGGATGTTTAGGATAAAAACCTGTAAGTACGCTTGTTTGTTTGTATACACACATAATTAATCACTGAAGGTCAAGAAAGATATTTGCTTCGCTCTACTACGAATAGAATTGTTCGCAAGCAGAATTCAGAATTCATAATATTTGTAAATGACCTTGTTTGTTATATTGCTAATGTTGTAATTACCATGTATGCAGATGATACTTCTATAGTACTAGATGGAGCTACACTTCACGATGTCCTCCAACATGCGAAAGAGATTCTTGAGCCACTTTTCGAATGGTACTGTGCTAACAAACTCAATTCTAAAAAGACAGTTTTTATGCTTTTTTATGCTGGCAAAATTTTTCGTGAGGATCAGGTGCAATTGCAGGTCAACGACAATCCACTTACACAAGTTTTACATCAAAATTTTTGGGAGTTTATGTAGATAGCTCATTGAGATGGAAAAATCATTGTACTAAGCTTTCTAAAACACTTAACTCAGTGTGCGTTCAAATCAGGTTTCTAAAAGCAGTCTTAGATTTTCACACTTTAAAGTGTTTCTATTTTGCAGAAGTACAATCTAGGCTGTTATACGGCATTATGCTTTAGGGAAATTCTCCTTACGCAAAACGTATTTTTTCTATTCAGAAACAAATCCTAAGATGCATGGTTAATGCCAATAGGTTTGACACCTGCAAGCCCATTTTTCGGCAATTGGGCATAATGTCCTTACCTTGCCTACATATTTACTCCGTTGCTATTTATGTGCATAAGAACCTGCTTTTATTTTCTACAAACTTCTCAATTCATGGTCTTAATACAAGGTTCGGTGGAAATTTTGTAATTCCTCAACACCGATTGGCCTTTACGGATAAGAGCTTTGTGTGTTTGGCTATGAAGGTTTACAATAAAGTACACATTGACATTAAGAATGTTCATACTTATAAAATGTTTAAAGTTAAGCTTAGAAATATGCTAGTGAACAATTGCTACTATGCAGTTCAAGATTTTCTGTAAAATAGACTTATAGACCTATCACACATTGTAATATTGTGACTAATAAATGATTGATTTATGAGACCTCGTTTCGGAAATTTTAGAATCAGTTGTAAACAAAGTGTTTGTTCGAGAATCCAAAATGGCTGTGAACAATGTGGTTCTTAGTAATGAACAGTTCCAAGAACTGCTAAGACGTTTGTCAATTGCACAACAATCAATATCAGCTTCTGTTAATACCGGTTGTTAATGAATAACTTTAGAAATTGTTTGAAAACCGCACGATATGTGAGTACAAAATGTTTAACCTAATATTACGAAATTGGTGTAGTTAAAACGAAAATACACTCACCTGAAAAAACTGTTTCACTTTCAGCACAAGCGACTTTCTGCAATTAGGCACCACATAGATTGAAAATTGCCGGCGCATTTCCTGAAGTTTGCAAGGCAACACCTTTTATGTCCACCACGTTGTACACCGAAATAACAAGTGATAAGATGCACTTGTTTTTGACAAAATATGTTGGTGGGAGTGATAACGTCCCAACACACCAATTTTATAAACACGAAAAATATAGGTATATAGGAATGAAATAAATTGTAATTTATAAAATAAAAAAATAATATTTGAATTTGAGTAATGAAATTAATCAATCCCGAACATACCGCTCACCAAAATAAGCAATGTTATTTTAATTAATTGAAAATAAATAAATGAAGGTACATCAATATACTTGAACACATGAATACAAAATGTAACTTGAACAAAATTTGATTCTACACACATAAATAATTATAATCGTACATATGACTAATTACACAGTGGTAGTGGGCACAACTTAATTAATGGACGATCTAATTCGCCATTTTGAGTGCGCACACGAGCAACCCTAACTACCCCGTCACGACCTGGAAAAAGAGCAACTACTCAACCAAGTTTCCACTGTAGTGGGGGCGAATTGGAATCTTTGATTAACACCAAATCATGAATATTAACATGGCAAGAGGATTTTATCCAATTCTCACGCTGTTGTAAAGAATGGAGATACTCTGAAGACCAACGCTTCCAGAAGTCTTGGTGCATTCTCTGCAACAGTTGCCACCGAGAAAGTTTATTAAGTTTCAGATTTGTAACGTCAGGATCCGGAGGACACGTCGACGGTTCCAAAGTAAGAAAATGTCCAGGTGTAAGGACTGATAGATCATTTGGATTACAACTGGGACTGTACAAAGGACGAGAATTTAAAACAGCCTCAATTTGAACAAGCACTGTTAAAAGTTATTCGTACGTCAACACTTGATCGCCAATAACTCTATATAAGTGAGTCTTGATGGACCGAACACCTCCTTCCCAGATACCACCAAAATGGGGTGAGGCGGGAGGATTAAAATGCCAGTTGATGGCTAAAGATCCCGATACATCTTGAGCATAAGCAATGAGCAACCTTGATGCTCCGACGAAATTGGTACCCTGGTCGCTATACAAATCGGAACAACGACCTCGTCGTGCTATAAAGCGCCGCAAAGCAGCAAGAAAAGCATCAGATGAAAGCTCAGAAACCAGTTCAATATGTAAAGCCTTTGTGGCCATACACACAAAAATGCAAATGTAGACTTTGGTATGTTTTGCACCTCTACCACGCCTTGAAGTCATAGCAAGAGGACCAGCAAAATCTAGTCCAGCATGACTAAATGGTTTTATTTGAGAAATTCGAGGAGCAGGTAAGTCACCCATTAACGGAGACAATGAAGTAGGCTTGACTTTAAAACACTGATTAATGGGATTAAGGAGATGATATAAATTGATAAAGATATGCTAATTACAGGGAAGGACCAATTGCTTTTTGCAAGCAATAACGATAGCAGTGGAGCGGTTATGTAATAACTACAACTACACCAAACTACTTAATAAAGGGTATAAATACCTTTTATCCTGTGCCGCTGTGGGCAATAACACGTTCACGCACAAAAGCTTTCGACGGAGAACCAGTAACACGCACGAATGGTGTCGGTCTCGCTTTCAAAAGCTCTAATACAACCGGCTTCTGCAAGGGTTCGAATGCGACTCACTTCACGCACTGCCTGCCGATATATGAATGTTTCACTCAAACTGTAGGGTGAACGCACTGATGGTATTTAATGTCACAAATACCGAATTGTTCGATGATGACGTAACATACCGCCCACCAAATTCATAGAATTTTGAAAAGGAGGGAAGTAGGGTGGGTGAAGGAAATCACATGGGATTTGACCTTGCTAGGAAAACAGGTAACGAAAGATAGGGTGGTACACTACAGCGAGCGATATTACCAACTATGAAAAAAAATTAAAATATATATGTAAATAAGCAAATATGTAAAAATAATATACTACTATACATGTAAGAAATGTGTATATACATCTAAACATAAAATAAAATTAAAATACCGGTAGCGGCGCTAGTTTGACCAAAGGTCGTTTTAGTGTGCCATGTGCCGTTTTGATTTCAGCGACACGTATAATACCGTCCGCACCGGGAAAGGTATTAATAATACGACCAAACTTCCATTGAAGTGGAGAAAGCTGGTCGTCCTTGATGAGGACAATAGTGTCCTTTTCAACTTGTCGGACACCTACCTTAGAGTGCCATTTAAACTTTTGGTTCAGAGTATGTAAGTACTCATGGCTCCAGCGAGCCCAAAAATCTTGGTGGAGTTTTTGCAAGAGTTTCCACCTGCTCTTTAATGGTAAAACGTTGGTTGAATGGTCCTCATCTGGTGGTGCAGAAAGAGGCTCCATAGTTAGGAAATGACCTGGTGTTAAGCAACGCAAGTCATTTGGATCCGAACTCAAGGCGCAGAGTGGCCTTGAATTTAGAACAGATTCAATTTGCGTAAGAACTGTGTAAAGTTCCTCAAAAGTAAGTTTTTGTTCGCCGATTACGCGAGCTAGGTGTGTCTTTACCGACTTAACACCGCTTTCCACAAGCCACCGAAGTGAGGGGCGCTAGGTGGATTAAACGACCACTTTATCCTTTCTGAGGTTACTGCACTATGCAGATAACTCGTAAGCTGACGATAGGCACCTACAAAATTAGTACCGCAATCGCTAAATATTTGAGAACAGCGTCCTCAACGTGCTATAAATCGTCGCAAAGCGGCAAGAAACGCGTCTGCCGACAAATCCGAAACAAGTTCAATATGTGCTGCCTTAGTGGCAAAACAAACAAAAATACAAATATAGGCCTTAAGAGTTTTAGAGCCTCGCAGGCGGTTAGCCTTTATTAAAGAGGGCCAGCAAAATCAACACCAACAATACTGAACGGTTTGATTTGGGTGTCGTGCTGCGGTAGGTCTCCCATAGGAGGAGTTACCAGGACCGGTTTGATACGAAAACATCTATGACATGATGATAAATAACTTCGAATTGAATTTTTAATAGAAAGGATCCAGAAATTCTGTTGGATAAGATACGCTGTGGTATTAACACCAGGATGGCAATACCTTTCATGAGTTGACCGAATGATAAGTTCGGTTAATCGGTGCCGCTGAGGCAATAACGCAGGAAACTTTTCGAAATAGGAAAGCGAAGAATGTGTCAAGCGCCCACCTACTCTTAAGATGTTTTGTGGATCAACAAATGGAGAAAGTTTTCATAGCTTTTAGGTAATTTACGGTTTGCCTTGATCGAAGCTATTTCCTTTGAAAATGTAACATTTTGTACATGCGGACGATAATCATGAGAGCATTGTGTAATTCAATGTCTGTTAAGGGACCCGTATGACGTTGAACCATGGGTTTAGAAAATCTATAAATGTAAGCCACGATGCCTTGGATTTTATATAACGATGAAAAACGACTTAGTAAAGTGTCAATGACGTTTGGATCTGTTTGAGCGACAAATGTTAGGATCTTCTTTTCCGTAGTTACCTCAGCAATTGAGGTTGACAATGTTGGTTGAGGCGGCCACGAGTCACTAGGGTAGTGAAGCCATTCAGGCCCCGCCCACCATAGCAAACATGAAATAACCACGCTTGGCATTAATCCCGAGATGCAGGATCAGCGGATTATGCGAAGATTTAATATAAAACCATCGGCTAGGTGCAATGATTTCTTGAATGTGGCTAACACGGTTTGCCACAAAAGTTTTCAACGAAAAGGTGGAGAACGTATCCAAGTGAGAGCGACCGTAGAATCACTCCACGCTGAAACATCGGAGATGTCAATCAAGCCTTGATAAGAACGAATGGTAAAAGAAAGTAAATCGGTTAATAAAACGGCGGCACATAATTCCAAACGTGGAATTGAAATGCGCTTAATTGGAGCTACTTTTGTTTTAGCGGTTACAAATTGTACAGTTATTTCTCCAGTAGTTTGATTTATGAACTGAAAATACACTACCGCTGCATACCCTACCTCGCTAGCATCGCAAAACCCATGCAAATGACAAGTAAAAGGATCCGAAGGGGGTAAACAACGTGGTAACTTTAATGACGATAATAACGGCAATTCTTGTTGATACTGCTGCCATTGAGACGAAATGTCTGCTGGTGGGATGTCATCCCAATTTAAACCTAACATCCACAGATGCTGGATTAGGCGTTTTGCAAAAAGTGTTAGTGGGGCTAAAAACCCTAATGGATCATATATTCTGGCAACTTGCGAAAGTATATTGCGCTTTGTACATATTGGGTTTAATGGTTTAACCCGAAATGAGAAAATATCTTCTGTATGTGACCATTGAAGACCTAATATTTTTATTGATTCGTCAGAATCGAAATCGAGAGAAGTATATTGGCAAAAATCTGACGGAATGCCTTCCAAAATAGAAACTGAATTAGAACTCCATTTTGAAGTTCAAAACCAGCCAAATGTAAAAGTCGGATAAGTTGATCTTTAATTTCGCGGGCCGATTGTATAGAATCTCCACGGCGACGAAATCATCAATATATAGATTTGACCGTATAGCCTCAGCGGCTAACGGAAACCTTTGCCTTCGTCAATGGCTAATTGCTGAAGAGTTTTAATGCTAGATAAGGCGATGACTTAATACCATAGGTCACTGTATTAAGCTGATAAGTCTGAATGGGTTCTTCTGCAGAGAACCGCCAAACAATTAACTGAAACCTTGATGTTCTTGGTAACCAAAATTTGTCGATACATTTGGCGAACATCACAAGTAAAAACGAAAGCGATGAGAGCGAAATTTAAGTAAGATTGACGAAATGTCATTTTGGAGACTAGGTCCAGCCAATTGAGTGTCATTAAGTGACACGTTGTTTTTAACCTTTGCAGAGGCGTCAAAAACCACACAATTTTAGAAGTATGACCTTCCTCTTTAAACACAGGGTGATGGGGTAAAAATAATTATCGTTCCCAACGGGCGGAGAATCGAGTAATGCCATATGACCCACATCAAGATAGTCCTGCATGAAATTGTTGTATTGGCGCGTAGCTCGGTTGAGCATGCAATTTGCGCTCCAACGAAAATAGTCTTTTTAGCCATGTCAAAGGAATTATCAAAAACGGGCAAAGTATCGTTGAACGGTAACGCAACAATAAAGCGACCGCTAGGGTCACGAGAAAACGTGTTTTCAAAAATCAGATCTGCCTTTTCTTCTTCTGGAGAAGTATAAGGCTTGGATGGCAGTTCTTCTATCTCCCAAAACCGCCTTAGGGTCTGGTCGATAGGATCTTCTACAGAAGTAAAAAATGCTTGGACAGTATCAGACTGCAAGCTTTTTGTGGGACCAATAATAGTCCAACCAAAAATTGTATTTATGGCGGCAGGCTGAAGAAATTTGCCATGTATCACACCGCCATTGATGATGAACGGATAAACATCTGCTCCGAGGAGCATGTCAATGGTTCCTGGAAAGTTCCAGGTCGGGTCTGCAAAGTGCAGGCCGCATAAGTGTTCCCAATTATTAGGAACTTCAACGCTAGGTAATTTGCCAGATATTGACGAAAGCACAAAAGTTGTGACTTCTAGAGATTTTCAGAGTCTAACATAGAGCGAATAGTGCAGCTGACGGCACCTCTATTGACTGCTGAAGTTGTCTGCCCAAGTCCATAAATCGGAACTTGAGAACGTATGCGTGGAAGCCAAAGTTTGCTCACGCAATCGTCTCGAATAAAGCTAGCTTGAGAGCCAGGGTCTAAGAGTACCCTGATCTGTTTGTATCTACCAGACCGGTCTTGAACTTCCACAACAGCAGTGGAGAGTAAGACAGTAACCCCAAGATTTGAATTCGTCTGTGAAGACAAAACATTTGCCGAATAGGAGGCTGACTGCGTCCTATTGACATTTTTATGCATAGGTGTAGCGATCGGTTCAGCTGAACGGCTAGAAGCAGGTTGCGATTCAAAATGTAGCAAGGTATGATGCGGCTTAGCGCAAGTTCGACAGGAATTATAAGATTTGCATTGCATGGACGCATGGTCTGTTCGTAAGCAATTTAAACAAAGGCGTAAGCGTTTGACAATGTCGAAACGTTCTGTCGGAGTTTTCTTTAGAAACGATTGACATCTGTAAATTAAGTGATTGCCTTTGCAAGAAGGACAATGGTGCGAAAATGAATTATTTGAGTCACTGGAGCTACTTGGTGTGTCCAGTGAGACTACGTTAGAAGAAACTTTTGGTTTAAATTGAAACGCTGAGGATTTCTTAGGCACTGATGTGTGAGATGTATGGACAGTCGTCGAATAAGAAACAGGTGCGGTTGAAGAAAAAGTTTCCAACGCTGCACATTGTTGAGTTAAAAAATATCTCAAATCCTCGAAATTGGGTATTTGCTTCGGATCCGATTGGAGTTCGAAGCGTTTTCTAGTGAACGGATCGAGTTTTTCTAAAAGACAATCGACTAGAATAAAGTTCCAATGTTCGGTGGGAAACTTTAAGTTAGTTAGAACAGCAAGGTTCTCTGAAAAACAATCAATAAGTGCCCTAAGTTTCTTAGGGTCTTCTGATTTTAAAGGTGGAGTCTTTCATTGCTTTCCAATGCAAAGTTGCCAATAAACGCGGGTTGCTAAATCGCTCACATAGGCGTTATAGGAAATAATAAAGTTATCCCCGAAATGGGTACAGATTTAACGATTTTTAAAGACTGTAACATGCCAATTTACCATTCTATTACCATGTTACATTGTGGTCCAATTTCCCCCAATATGAAAGCATTATTTGTCTTAAGTTTATACTAATACCGTTTATAATCACAAAAGTTTTGATTTGTGTAACGTTTCCCTTTAGTATTATTAAATAATACACTAAATACATCTATCTTTACTTTTAATTTAATATTCTTTCCTTTGTATAAACAATATAAATAATTAAGATCAGATGTAATTTTCCTGTTGGTTAACCTTTGAATAACATTCATAAATACACAACTGGTGTATATATGAACCTAGCCTCTAGGATAGTTTTCTTGTTTTGCCCTCTCTCAAAAGTGTGGTTATCTGAAAACGAGAATTAAAATTTGGTTTGTCATGATATCTAACTGTCTTTTTGAGCACATGCGGTCTTCTGATAAAGATGTCCTTTCGAAAGCCACGCTGTTGTACCTGGTATGTAAAAGGTGTCTTTGCTTATTCTTCCTAACATACATAAATATCGTTTTAGAATATAAGCAAAACGCTTATGAAGAGGGCCTACCTAGATAACCCGTTCATAATGTTAAAGGATGGTAAGAATTTTTTTAGATTTAATTTTAGTTAGTTCCTCGTGACGAATTGCAATATTTCGTTAGTGTAACACGCTTATTTTCTAGGGTTCTCCTATGGTGGCATATCTTACCGTAGCATATCCTTCTATGATGGCATGTCCTCCTATGGTGGCATATCTTACCGTAACATTTCCTACGATGGCATGTTTTCCTCTGATGGCGTGTCCTACCTTATAGAATATCTTCTGATGACAGGCTTTCTCGTGGCATATTCCTTCCTGAAGTATTTTCAGGTGATGTATTCTCTGATTGAGAATTTGATTATCTAAGCTGAGCTTAAGCTCATGCATTAACTTTATTATCTACAAATATTACCGTTTATCGTTTAAGAAAGTTATGTTGGACGTTCTTAAGTACCTTCTAAAATAAATCAAGTTTTGCTGATGAAACATGGCTGTGGAACAAACAAGGATTCGCCCTTACAAATTGGAAGTTTGAGGTGTTCGTCTCAACAACAATAGGCAAATCCGATGGTTCTGGACAACCATAAAGCTCAACATTTAAGTATATGTTTCTTATCATTTATATATCTGGAATACAGGTATGAATATATCGTATTTATTTTTGTGATGGAGCGAAGTGCATGCGTTCCGTTTTAAATATTAATTGTCTGAAAAATCATGCATGTAAAGTTTAGTCATTACCTTATTTATCGATTACCTTAACTATTACCGATTACCGTAGTTAATTTAAATATTATCTTTGCCTTGTTATATAACCCACTGAGTTGTAAACAAGAAAGCTTTCATGAAACCTTTAATGTAAATTTTGGGTTAATATTCAATTTAAACGTTCTTTTTAAATTATCTTTACTAATGTTAAACACTACAAAGTGTACTTATGATTTCCTTTATTAAGAGTTTAATTGAAATTGTGCCTAAGCTCAATAATTATTTTAGATTTTTCTTATATCGTATCTAGTAGAGTTTTAAACAAAATTTTGAAATAAGGTGTAGTAATATATATATATATATATATATATATATATATATATACTTCATTTGGTGATTATATGTATACAAATTTGGTTGTAAGAAAATAACGATACATATTTAATTTCTTATTAATGTTGTTAAATGAGCGTCAATATATAAGTTGTATTAAGATATTTTCTTTTGTCAAGTTCTAAATTGCATCCCTTTAACTTGCCTGGGTAAAATTTAACTTAGTTCTCTAAACCCTGAGATACAGTCTCTTGCAATCTACCGCAGCCACAAGCGGTCGACGCTAGTCCCGCCAGAGTTTTATTTAGACTCTGTTGTACACCCTTTCATATCAGTATAAAGGAAGGGTGCAAGACTCCCCGGTACAGCAACTGATAAGATAATTTAGCTTTTCGATATTGGACAGCGACGCGTTATTATAGACCAGACTGTCAAATAAATCGATAAAAGATGCGAACTCAGTTACCTCATTATTAAAGAGTGGGAGCTTTAACGGTACCAATTTTGATACCGTGCTGCTTGGAGCATTTTCGATGATTTGTGGTTGTAATTTAATGATTCTACATCGTCACATGAAGCTAAGACGTCAACTAAAGTTTTATTGAAATTTGTATAAAGGTCATGTACTCCCCTTGTTTGAATAAGGAACAACGTTTTTAAAGTTGGGTCACTTTGTATAGCGTTGCTCAGTTCGAACATTTCTATAATACGTGTTTTCAGTAATTCTAGTTCTACTACATGTGCCTTCTTCGGAGCCATAGTGACTATTATTTTGAAAATCTACAATAAAATGTTGTAAGCGGTACCGCTCAAGATGTACACTGAGAAATATTAAAATATTATGAGTTATTCAAGGCACGAAAAGGTAAGATAGCGTATAACCAATAAATCACGTTTTATGACTAACGGTTCGTCCAACAAAGCCTAAAGATAAAATTTACAGCTTACGGTCCGGGCGGCCTTTACCCTCAAAAGCTCACAGGAACGTTTAAAACATGTGGCTTAACATATTTGCCGAAAGATGCAACTTTACAACCTTATTCCTCTGCAGATGTATTAAATATTTTACCGCAAACCGACTGAAAAGGTTGCATGTGATACTAAAACGTACAATAGCTTTTAAATACAAAGCAAATCCCTTTCCTTTCTTATTTAAGAAGTATAAAGCGACTATAATTTTCAGGTTGCTGTGTGCTTTATACCGCTAAAATAAATTTAAAACTGAAAACTAACACATTTGATGTTTGTTTGTAACTAACGCTTGTTGGTTTAATTACGGCAAAATCACTTAATTTAGTCTAACAAAAGTATGTAGCTAATATTATACATATTTTACCTGCTAAATATGGAGCTTGAACACAAATTTAAAGCTAAATCATTAATTAATTAAAAAGCTCGCTGGAATGCAAAGTTTAGGATATTTAATTTAGGACATGCGTATACCATAGGACTGATGAATCCGGATCGACTTATAGGACCAATGATTAATGGGATTAAGGAGATGATATAAATTGATAAAGATATGCTAATTACAGGGAAGGACCAATTGCTTTTTGCAAGCAATAACGATAGCAGTGGAGCGGTTATGTAATAACTACAACTACACCAAACTACTTAATAAAGGGTATAAATACCTTTTATCCTGTGCCGCTGTGGGCAAAAACACGTTCACGCACAAAAGCTTTCGACGGAGAACCAGTAACATGCACGAATGGTGTCGGTCTCGCTTTCAAAAGCTCTAATACAACCGGCTTCTGCAAGGGTTCGAATGCGACTCACTTCACGCACTGCCTGCCGGTATATGAATGTTTCACTCAAACTGTAGGGTGAACGCACTGATGGTATTTAATGTCACAAATACCGAATTGTTCGATGATGACGTAACAAACACTGAACACACTTTGAAAGAACACGATTAATAACACGTTTTAAACCCAACACCCAGAATTGTTGAGAAATCAAATAACCTAAAGTTTGAGGACCTGGATGTAGATATTTACGGTGTGTATATTCTACAATCAACTCACTGAGTCTATGATAGCGAGGAAGTAGTAGAGGATGCTTAGCATCATATAATAATTCAGAATGTCGTAAACGACCACCAACACGCACAAAGTTATCAGAATCGATAAACGGAGCCAATTTTTGAATTGATTTTGCACACACTTTCCCTTTCTCAATACAATCTATTTCATTGAGAAAAACTTCATGCTGTACTATTTTCACAATCACTAGTAATGCTTTATGTAACTCGGTCATAACAAGCGAACCTGTTTTCTTTGATGAACTTCACTTGCAAATTATTACCAAAGCGTAAGCAATAAGCCACAACACCTTGTATTTTAAGCAATGATGAAAATCTCTTCAATAAGACATTTATCTCATCAAAGGGACAACATTTAACAAATTTAATTTTCTTTGTTCACTTTCTACTACTGGGTCTATTTCCAGTGCATCAAATGAAGAATATTCATTCGAGTTGTAAAGAAAAGTTGGACCGAACCACCACATTGAATGATTTACAAGATCGGAAGGCATTAGTCCACGCTGACACAATCTGCGGATTGTCCACTCCACTGACATGATGCCACTGATGAGAGGCAATCTTATCCTGAATATGACTGATGCGATTACTGACAAATGTCTTCCAACGATGAGGAGACGATTTGATCCATGATAACACCACTGTCGAGTCTGACCAAGCATATATCTGATCAGGAGTAATCAGGTTTTGTAAACACAAGACACGTATTCCACTAAATTGGATAAAAGCACGGCTGCACATAACTCTAAAGCGGTAAAGAAATTCTCTTAAGAGGAGCAACCTTAGATTTAGCGTATACTAATTTTACGAAAATGTTTCCTTGAGTGTAACACAACGAATATATATGGCAGCAGCATAACCTGCTTCAGAGGCATCACAAAACCCATGAAGCTGCACCGATTGTGCATTATCTATTTGAATATGTCGAGGAATGGTAAGATTGGCTAAACATGGTAATTTTAGGTTATAAGATAACCAACGATCAACTACTTCTGAAGGGGGTTTATCATCCCAATCTAAACCTAAACTCCAAAGTTGTTGCATCAAATGTTTAGTAAGAAAAATCACAGGAGTTAATAAACCAATCGGATCGAACACTCTAGCAATATCTGATAAAATACCTCGTTTGGTACAAATTTGAGCTGAAGGTTCTACCTTATATTGAAAACAGTCTGTTCGAGGATCCCACTGAAGGCCCAATACCTTCACTGATAATGAATCTGAATCATCAAAACATAACGGTTGAAGATCTTCCACGGAAGCGACGATAATAATTCACAATGATTACTAGCCCACTTACGGAGCGTAAATCCAGCACTGGATAACAAAGATATAAGTTGTTGTTGTAAGTTTAAAGCACTATCTGTAGAATTACATCCAGTCACTACATCATCGATGTAGGTGTCAGACATAAGCACCTTAGCAGCTAAAGGATAATTTGTCCAATTATCTTCAGCAAGTTGCAAAAGAACACGAATTGCTAAAAAGGGTGACGAAGAAACACCGTAGGTTACAGTATTCAATTGGTATTCTTCAATAGAATCGCTTTTAGAAAATCTCCACAGAATGCGCTGAAAAGCACGATGTTGTTCACATATTTCAATTTGACGATACATTTGTTTTATGTCTGCCGTCAGAACAAATTGATGTAACCCAAAGTTCAAAAGAATACCTGTTAAATCTCTCTGTAACTTAGGACCAACTAATAATATATCATTTAAGGATGTACCATTTGAAGATTTCGCAGAAGCATCAAACACGACTCTCAACTTTGATGTAGCACTATCAGGTTTGATGACACAATGATGAGGAATGTAAAAACCTGTCAATGGTTCACCACTAAATTTAGTCACTAACGACATATGACCTGAATCTAGATAATCTTTCATAAAGGCTTTATAGTTATCCATAGATCACAATCTCTAGCTAAACGTCTTTCTAAGAATTCAAAACGTCTTAGCGCCATAGAATAGGAATCACCTAATTCCACACTTGTTTCACGAAAAGGTAAATGCAAAACAAATCTACCTTCTTTATTACGTTTATAAGTTTCTTTGAAAATAGCCTCACATTGACTATCTTCGGAGAAAGTAACACTGTTTCTGGAACTTGTTCGGTTTCCCAGAATTGTCGAAGAACTGTATCCAATGGAACACTCACAGTTGTACACAATGATTTCACTTTTGCATTAGAAAAGCAACCAGTTTTCCACCAATTACCCAACCAAAACTGTATTCACTGCAGTAGGTTCACCAACATGTCCATGCCGTAAACCAGGTAGCAACACAGAAGAATAAATATCTGCTCCTAATAACAAATCTACTTCACGGGGCGACCATAATAAGGATCGGCCAAGGATAAATCCTTAAGATAATCCCAACGTTTGAAACTGGGGCAGGCAGTGCGGAATTAGCGATTGAAGGCACAATAATCACGTCAATTTCAAATTGAATATTAGAATTTTGTATAGGTTTTATAAAACATGAAGCCACACCACAACTAGACATAGTCATTGTATTTAGACCATGAACATCTATTGAGGATGGAACTGCTTTTAGACCTGATCTTTTCACACATGTTCGAGTCATAAAACTTGCTTGACTTCCATTATCCAGTAACGCTCTACAAGTTTGAAAATTCCGGCACTATCACGAATATGCAAAAGAACTGTGGACAGTAAGACCACGGAATGTTTGAACACTGTATTGGTTAGAACCGACAATTGTTCAGATGCACTAGATTGTTGAGAAACTTCCTTATCAGTAGAACTGCTAGGATGGGAAGATTCCGGTTTTGTAAAATGTAAGTATGTATGATGTCGCAGTTTACATATACGACATCGAAACTTTGACAAACACTTCGCCAAAACATGTCCACCAGTTAAGCAATTGAAACACAGATTAGAATCCTTCGCCAATTTGTGGCGATCAAAGGTTCTAATTGCAAGAAGCGATCACACTTTAGAAGTGAATGATCTTCTTTACAACACACGCACTTAAAATTGTACAAAGTATTGCTATTAGAATTCTTTGCACTGGTAACAAATGTAAAAGATTGATTAGCACGATTTGCATTTTGACCAAATTTCACTGATTGTTTTTGTTCTGGTTTTGATTTAAGAGATGATGTAGGCTGTCCTGTAATCACTAAATTAGTCTCTAATGCCTTACAATGTTTTAACAAAAGGCATATAAATCTTCATCGTTGGTAGCTCCACATCATGAAGTTCAACTTCAAAACGCTTTCTAGTAACACTATCTAATTTTTGTAACAACAGATTTAATCGAGTAAAATTCCACATATCATAATTAAATTGCTCAAGTGCCAATGAATTTTCCGAAAAAATTGCTAGCAATGAACGCAAAGAAGTTGCAGAATCCATATTAGCTTTTGGAGCATTATATATGGACTGCCAATAACTAGTAAGCAGAAAACGTTTGTTTTGATACCTGTCCACCAATTGTTGAAAAGAAATTTTTTAATTATCTGAAGTCAAAGGGAGTCCCTGAACCATCGCAAGGGCTTCTTTAGATAAAGAGGACACCATATACTGGTACTTCTCTATATCTGAAAGACTATTATTTTCATGAATTAAAGTACGAAACAAAGCATAGAATGTAGGCCAGTCTTTGAAACTGCCATCAAATTTTGGAATCACAATTTTCGGCAATTTAATTTTATTACAACTTGCATTAACACCACTTTTGTGCAAATTAGCATTTTCACAATTTGGATGAGAATGATTTGAACTTGCAAGTGAACCTTTAGCACTAGATGGAACATCTACAAGTCTCTGTAGAGTCAAATCCCTATAAATCACTTTTATAGAATATTGACAATCATCAAATTCTGTTTGCATAATTTCCTGTTCCTCAATATCCTTATCTTCCACTAGAGATACAATTTCAAAATGAACCTCTTCAAATTGACCAACTAATAAAGATAAATCTTCAAAACGAACCTCAAAATCATTTAACTTGAAACAGGATCTTGTTGAGCTACTTGCAATTTTTAACAAAGCTCGAACCTTGTAAAGTAACATCTTGCGTTTATTTGCCAATTTTTCAATTTCCATTTTCACCATGGTAAACACAAAACACTCTAATGAAAATTGTATGTGTACAATGCAAATACACAAACAAGAAAATCACGAATTATTCACAAAAATGTCCAATAAATGCTTTAAATAGCAATTAAATCAAAAATATATTAAATATTAATTTATACTTTCACAAAAAAAATAATCCCATCAATTTCCTTAAACAACCAATCACCTTTTAGCAAGAAATTCCTATACTCTTTGGAAGAATACCACAATCTGGCAACACGGCACCTAAAAGAGTTGTCAACACTGCACCGCTCACCATAAGGAAATATGAAAATGTCAAATTTATACCAATCCGTTAAAATGTGTAATCTTATCAAATAAATAGCATTAATTTGTTCAAATTACCCAAAGTATTCACAATTAATAATAAAATAAGCTATTTGGAGAGTTTAATGTTTAGGTTAAACCGATTTTCAAACACGTGCAAAGCATAAAAATTTTATCACTTGAAAAAACGCGTCAATTTTAATGAACTGTGAACTGTATATTTTAAGAACTAATTCAAAATTTGGATCGAAGGAACCAAAATGTTAATGAATAACTTTAGAAATTGTTTGAAAACCGCACGAAATGTGAGTACAAAATGTTTAACCTAATATTACAAAATTGGTGTAGTTAAAATGAAAATACACTCACCTGAAAAAACTGTTTCACTTTCAGCACAAGCGACTTTCTGCAATTAGGCACCACATAGAGTGAAAATTGCCGGCCGCATTTCCTGAAGTTTGCAAGGCAACACCTTTTATGTCCACCACGTTGTACACCGAAATAACAAGTGATAAGATGCACTTGTTTTTGACAAAATATGTTGGTGGGAGTGATAACGTCCCAACACACCAATTTTATAAACACGAAAAATATAGGTATATAGGAATGAAATAAATTGTAATTTATAAAATAAAAAAATAATATTTGAATTTGAGTAATGAAATTAATCAATCCCGAACACCGGTAATTTAGCAAATTGCGCTTCGCGTTTTGATGGTTTGAAAAATTCAGATGTTAATAGATTTATTGATGCGATAATCATTTATAAAGATTGTATGCGAGTTACTGACGAAAACGCAGTCAAAGGGTTGCCAATGTTACTTGATGGATTTGCATCGAAGTGGTATCACGGCGTTAAAGATACAGTACAATCATGGGATATGGCACTAAAATTGCTTAAAACGACTTTTGGTCCACAAAAGAAGCCATACAGGGTGTATCGTGAATTGTTTTCGGTAGAACAAGACCCTTATACACCTACGGACGTTTTTATTTGTAAAGCGCGATCGATTCTTGCACAATTGTCGTCGGGAACGTTATCTGAACAACTTTTGTCTCAATCGAGATTGGTAGAAGAAAGTTTTGAGCGGCATGAGTCAGAAAATAGTATTAAGCAAATTCGTTGTCATTACTTTATTTATTTTATTTATTTAGTGAATGTCAAAAACTTTTGTCAAAAAATAAAAATAGCGACTCTCTAAAAGTTGTTAGTGGAATTTCGTGACAGGACAATTCGGGTATGAAAGAAAAACCTTCAGTTAAACCAATTGCGTGTTATGGTTGTGATAAACAGGGATTTATTCGTACAAACTGTCCTTCCTGTAAAACCATTAAAACCGATGCACTAGAATTTCTTAGCTTGAATGCTTTGATTTCTCCGTATCCGAGACTGGTCCTGCGTGGGAATATTTTAAATCACTGTGGTCTGGGAATAGTGGATACGGCCGCTAAACAAAGTATAGCAGGCAGTACCCTCTACCGTATTGTGCAAAGTGAAGGGGTAGAATTTCAAAAAGGACCTGTTACTATTAAACTTGCGGATGGCTCCTTCAAACATAAGGACGTTTTAACTACGTTGGTTGATGTAAATCTTAATAAGTAAGGTTATTCCAACAAAATTTATAATCCTACCTGACTCTGAAAACAATACGTTGTTTGGGATTGATTTTATAAAACAGACGAAAATTGTTTTGGACGTTGCCAGTGAAATATGGAATTTCCTGTATTTCCTAAATTGTATTTTTCCTTTGGAATTTGAAAATTCGTATGAGAGGAATATTTCTGAGACTAAAAATGCACCCTCTTTTGAGCTATGTAGTCTGGATAATCTTAGGTCAGATGAAGGCGTGACGTTGAAGTTCGAGGAACGCGGTCGTTTTAGTGCGTTTCTTGATGAACGACATAATACCTTCAGTCTGGGGAGGAGACCCCACATCATTTGTTCAGCATAGCATAAATACAGGTACCCATCGCCTTACCTCCCTATTGTTTATCTCCTGCTGGGAAGCAACAGTTAAAAATTGAATTAGATAAACTTCTTAAAGATGGTATAATTGAAGAATGTGAGAGACCATGGGCGGCTCCAGTAGTATTAGTTCCGGAAAAAGGACGGAGGTGTACGTTTGTGTATAGATTATCAGAGGTTAAATGCGATCACTGTGAATGAATATTATCCATTGCGCGTAGATGATTTATTACATGCTGCCAAGCGAACATTTTTCATGTCAACTATTGGCTTACGATCTGGTTATAACCAAATCGCCGTTAACGACAGTGATCGAGATAAGACCATTTTTGTAACCACTTTCGAAACGTATCGGTTTCTATGTCTACCGTTTGAACTAAAGACTGCTCCGAGTACTTTTCAATGATTAATGGACCAGTTCCGTCGAGGACTGGGTGATATTTTAGTGCTAGCGTACTTAGACGATCTTATCGTGTTATCTAGCACTTTTGATAATTTGACCGGTTAGACCAGTTTAAACTACGTGCAAATAGGGAAAAATGTGTTTTCGCTAGTGCTCAAGTCAAATATTTAGGTCATATTATTACGCCCTCTGGTATTTCTGTGGATCCTGAAAAATGGTTGATAGACTCGCCCCACGAAATGTAAAGGAAGTTCAATCCTATTTGCAAACCGCTTTGGTATAGACGGTTTATTGAGAATTTTGCTACGATATCTCGACCGTTAAGTGATTTAAACAAAGAAAAATGCTATTTTAAAATGGGAAGAAACCCAACAAAATTCATTTGATGCGTTAAAACAATCATTAGTTTCAGCCCTGGTCTTGGGACAGTGTGACGAATCAAGACCGTATTTGATACGTACGGATGCTAGTAATTATGCGTTACGAGTAGTGCTTTTATAAGGCGAAGGCACTGAAGAGCACCCTATAGAATACGCCAGTCGACTTTTGACTAGCGCCGAGACAAATTATGCTATGTCGGAGCGAGAGGCCCTGGCTGTGGTATAGGCTTTGAATAAGTTTAGGGGATACATTGAAGGCTGTTCTGTTACTGTCCAAATGTATCATCAACCTTTACGATGGTTAATGAGCCTTAAGTCACACTGGAAGGCTGGCCAGGTGGGCCTTGTTACTACAAAGTTTCGATGTAAAAATTGAGTATTTGCCAGGGAAACGAAATGTAGTCGTGGATACATTATCACGACCTCCCTGTAGTCACGACAATGTAGAGACTTGTGGTGTATGTCAAATATCTGTAAAATTGCCTCATCGTTCAGCAGATGAAATTCGACGCGAACAACTCAAAGATCCGGACCTTGGAAAAATAATTCGTAGTTTTGAAGATTTGACTGATACTGAATTTTCTAAGTGGACGGATCGTGGATATTTGCTGTCTCAAGGAATTCTTTACCGTTATGCCGCCGAAGATGGCGAGGAAGCACAACTAGTTGTTCCAGTTCATGAAAGGGAACGGGTTCTACAGGAGCTGCATGATGCAGCCACCGCCGCTCATTATGGTATAGAACGCACTTATCTTCGTATTGCCAAAAAATATTACTTTACTGGTATGAGAAAGTACATTAGTGATTATGTAAGCAAGTGTGCCGATTGTCAAAGGTACAAGGTTACGAATTTAAAACCACTAGGAACATTGCTTACTCCCGTTTATGCTCAACGGTTTGTAGTTCTCTTACAATTGATTTATTTGGGCCACTGCCTGAGGGCCCAAAAGGAGAAAAATGGATTTTATTGTAGAGGATACCGCTACAAAATGGGTAGAATTGTTTGCTTTGGTTAGAGCGACAGCAGAAGAGTGTGCTATCACTCTTCTAGACGAAATATTTCTTCGTTACGGCATACCTCAAAAGATTATTTCGGATAATGGTGTATAGTTTGTATCTGCTGTGATGCAGCAGATTTGTTTTATTTTGGATATTAAGGAATCGTTTACTCCTTTATATCACCCATCAGCGAATATGGTGGAATGCAAAAATAGAGATTTGAAGCCAAGTCTCGCATTGCTTGTGATTACGGATCATAGAAATTGGCCTGTAACGTTGCCCTCTATCCGTTTCGCAGTGAATTCGGTTTGGTGTGAAACAACTGGTTATACCACCGCATATTTGTCATTTGGAAGAGAAATGCGGACCTTGTATGATATTAAAAATGATGTAAAAGTTGTATTGGAGAGTGACACTTTTGTGCCACAGATAACTCCATATTTAAAGAAAATAGTCGAAACTTGGCGAGAAGCAAAATTTTGTACAGAAACGAAGCAGGACAAGAGAAATGTCTATGCTAACGCCAAACGACGCGAAGTAGAAACCTACAAGGTTGGAGCTTTAGTGTGGGTTAGCACTCATGCTACGAGCAATTATACATACATACATACAATTCGGCAAAAGGGCAAACGTCGAAGTTTTACCCTAAAAGAGACGGTCCTTACCAGATTTTGAGAGTTGTGTCACCCGTTAGTTATGAAGTCGGAAGAGTTGGTCTTGGAGTCATTCCTCTTGGAATTTATCATGTTTCTTCTCTGACCCCCGCTAACATTGATCCTTCAGAGTAGCCCATTGCTGAGTTGCGTTTACGAGGAAGACCAAAAAAGAAAATTGTGAATGTGCCAGTCATTTCTCGGGACGAGCGTGCGACCGGGAGGGGAGACTGTAACAAATACAATACACCCGCCCCTGCGCATAGTGTACGTTCTATGCGGAACAAGGCCGAGTGCGCCTTATCAGTAGTGAGTCGTGAGAGTCCATCTATGTATGCCGGTCGGTTAAGAGCGCGCCGTAAACTATTATAATCAATATCAGTGATTTTACCTAAATGTTTAGTTTTGTTTGTTTTACTTTGATGTATATTTGGTTTACGTTTATTAAAACTTTAACACAAAATAACATCTGTTGATTTAATCGAGCAGAACCCCATTTCAAATTAAATAAAATAACAACCATGTTATAGTAGCTATTAATACCAATAATTTAAACATTATTATAAAGGGAAATTTAGATATTAAACTTCTTGAAAGCGCTGCTTAGTGCTTCCTTATCAAGTCACAGCAAAAAACTTTATTTTTGTAAAAGGGGTATATATCTGTTTTTACCTTTTAACTTAATTAACCCTACCTTTGGACTAACTTGTCCAAAATAAAATGATTGTTTAATTAAATTATATGATAAGCCTTTAATTAAATTTAGTTTTGTGATAAAATTTTATATACAAAATATTTATCAATAATGTGGTCGAATCTTTTAGACACAGATATTTAAATATGAAAATTATGATTGTCTTTACTATGAATCAAAATATTAATTATGAATTAAACATGACTGAAGCTTTTTAAATTAATTACCAAAAAAACAGATTTGTTACCGACCGACCGACCGACCGACCGACCGACCGACCGACCGACCGACCGACCGACCGACCGACCGACCGACCGACCGACCGACCGACCGACCGACCGACCGACCGACCGACCGACCGACCGACCGACCGACCGACCGACCGACCGACCGACCGACCGACCGACCGACCGACCGACCGACCGACCGACCGACCGACCGACCGACCGACCGACCGACCGACCGACCGACCGACCGACCGACCGACCGACCGACCGACCGACCGACCGACCGACCGACCGACCGACCGACCGACCGACCGACCGACCGACCGACCGACCGACCGACCGACCGACCGACCGACCGACCGACCGACCGACCGACCGACCGACCGACCGACCGACCGACCGACCGACCGACCGACCGACCGACCGACCGACGACCGACCGACCGACCGACCGACCGACCGACGACCGACCGACCGACCGACCGACCGACCGACCGACCGACCGACCGACCGACCGACCGACCGACCGACCGACCGACCGACCGACCGACCGACCGACCGACCGACCGACCGACCGACCGACCGACCGACCGACACGACCGACCGACCGGCCCGACCGGACCAGAGACACCGACCGGCGACCGCTGACCCGACCGAGCCACGACCAGACACAGACAGGCCGGGACCGATGCCCGACAGCTCTGCACACAGCCAGCGCTGCTGCATGCCACACGACTCACACGCGCCGACATGCATGCATGCACACAACCGCGTCGGCACTGACCTACCCTGCCCACCAATGCACTGCATTTCACGACCTAACCCACCCACAAGTCCCTCCGCCGCCTGCCCGACAATCACCCCACCGCCCACCAAAAAGGATCATGGAGTGGCGTGGGTTTTTGGAATCTACAGTATAATTCTTGTATGCACTATAAGCAGAAAATTACATGAATATTGAAATTATGAAGATTATGAAATGGGCTAAAAATAACAAAATAAACTTCAGTGAAGAGAAATCAAGTCATGCTAGTTTGTAGGAAAGGAAAATCTAAATTTACAAAAATCATCATCTACCTAGGTAATTTACCAATTGAACAGATAAATACAATCAAGTAGTTGGGAATCTATATAAATGAAAAACTAAAATTTGATATACATATCGATCATATAACAGATACAAAATTTTTTATATACTTTCTAGATCTGCTAAAATCAAATGTAGCTTAAAACAAAAAGCATTAGAAATAATATACAAAGAAGCAAAATACAGTTACAATATAAAATCTCTTATGTCTAACTAAGTATCAATCGAAAGTATCACATCGTTCAAGAAGTCTTCAAGTTCATAATAAGCTTTATTTAAGAAGAAAGATTTAAATTTACGTTTCAGTGTCTTCTTGGGAAGTTCTCTATAGGCCTGTGATAATTTATTATAAATTTTGATTAACATATTACAAGAGTTCTTTTGCAAATAAGTAAGTAAGGCTAATCTTTTTGCATAACAGGTCCATTTTATCTCTAGTGTCATAGGTGTGATTTCTTGAGTAATCGGCTACAATAGACTCATTTCCAAGTACAAATGTAATTCATTCATAAATATAGAGGCTGGTTAGGGTGATGGATTTTCTTATTAATGAAATATGGTTTATAGCTGCAAATTTGATTTAATTGTAACATATTTCTAATGCACCGTTTTTGCATAATAAATATACTGTGTATATCTTTGGCATTACCCCATATGATAATACCAAACCTCATCCTGGATTCAATATAAGCATAATATGCAATGAATACTGTTTCTGTGTTAACTGTTGTGGCTAATGTTCTCAGCGTATACGAAAAAAAATCAAAAATTAATGATTAAGAAAGGATTAGGTGTAATTATAGATGTGGTGACGTGCTGTAACCAAGCTCAAGATTAACATACTTCACTTTAATGTTTTTCAATATACCTTTTCAACTCGCGAAAAATCAATATCTAATGACAAAATTTTTAACACAATCACAACTTATTATCAATCTGGAAATTACCAAGTGGTTATTAACATTAACCTTATTTACATTTATTTCAAAAATATTGTACGTGAGGTAATATGACTATTACATTCATATCGATCGGCACTTTCCATTGCAATTTTGAACATTTTTTTAAAAAATAGAAACAATATCGACAGTAACTTGCATTTTAGCAAGTGGGAATTACAAGTATGGTCATAAGCTATATTAAAAAATTAAAAAAAAAAAATTTTTAGCTCCAGTGTGACAAATACACCCTGCCCCCTTAGCACCACAAGCATCTAAAAAGCACTACAAAAATGTTTACTACAAAATGATATGCAATTTATATATACTTGATAACATTACAAACTAATCATTATGTAAGATGATTATTTTACTCACGTCTAAATATTCAAGTCGATTCCATGCTTTCAATAAACTTTTTTAAGGGTTCTCCTTGACCAGGTGTAACAAGGTCCGCCATTTTGCGTTATTTTCCCACTCTGAAAAAACGCAAATGAAATAAACGTGTCCATGTATGACGGTAATTCGATTCGATTCGAATTTTACAAAGTTACTTACGTCAATATAAAAATGATAAATCGTGCAGATTCTTGTACACTATTATTATTGGAGAACTACATATAGTTCTTACAATTTCTAAACCGACATGCGCCATCAATATTCCTGACATATATTTAAGAAAAATTATAGCAATATCTCTCTATGAATTTTAATATTTTGAATAATAAAACTAAATGTTTCAAGCCTGGGACTGGGCCCATCCTCAAATTAAGAATAAATTAAAAGGTTACAACATTGGGCAATCTGTAATATACATATTCTTAAAAAACATGGCGATTTAATAAATTAACTTACCTATTAAAGTACAAAGAAGAAAAGGTTTTATGTCATTAATATTACTAGTGTTGTATTTTAAAAAAAAAAATTTTAATTTGAAGCCACTACACAGAAGAAAACCCAAGGAAAACAGTCAGACAATTAAATTCAAATTCTTACAAGCTGACGTTGGCAGACATTAGAACAAAATGGACGAAAGCATAGAATATACCTTACGGAATAGGAGGGAATTATCCATTATAACCTTAATACTGACTTTCCATCTATGAGACGAGGCCTGTACTAACAAAAAACGATTTCTGTAATTGTGCTGTTTACACTTCAAATATACCAATTATACAAAAAAAATACGACACAGGATGTGCCAAGCGGTCACCCGTCCAAGTACTGACCGCGCCCAACGTTGCTTAACTTCGGTGATCGGACGAGAACCAACACTGAAGGGTAAGCAGACCATTACGTGAAATTTTGTTATATCACAAAATTTTACTCATTGTACATAATTTAGTTGTACGTGATATTTTTCATGCTTAAGATTGTTATGTACATTTCCACTAACGTACATTTTGTAAATATATTTTCAATCAATCAATCTTTATTTACAAATTTCAGTATAATGTGATATACATAGTTTCTTTCTATTACAAAATGTACTCTAATGCGTATGGAATTTTAATAAAACAAAAATATCTTTCCTTTCTTCATATTAAAAAACAAGTTGAAAATGCAAGGCATTGTCGCAACGAACTTCCAAATGTAGACTTACTTTAAAACAAATTAAAGAAATTAAAATTATTATGTTGTAATAATTATAAGTATTCAGATAAAAACAAAAATTTATAAATAACAAAAGAGACATTTTAATATATTTTATTTTATTGAATAAATATTTTAAAAGCTATATATTAGTTCTCATTAATAAGATACGAAATCTTTTTTTTTTTTTTATATGAATCTAATTATTTTCGGTAATCAAAATTTAAGTTTAAACAATGTCTATAATATTGGAATAATTGGCATGAAATGCCATAAATTGTTTAAATATGTGTCGCATATTGATTTTAAACTTATTTAAAATTTTAATTATCTCTGTGGATTTTCCCGGGGGCTCGGCGTCCCCGTGGCCCGATTTTAACTGACATCAAAACTTAAGCTCTGGACACCGAGCTGAATCGATTGATGTATCACACATTGATGTCCGACCGTTAAAAAGGCCTCGGACACACAGACAGACAGACAAATAGATTTCATAAACGAACGAAGTTCGTTGAAAAAACAATATATATATTTATATGCATATACATACACACATACATAAACTGAAGAGAAGAAACTTAAACAAGAAAGAAGCCGCTGCACCTAAGAACTGTAGTTGTTCTTGCATGTGCAGGAGAAGCATCACTATAATTACAAAGGGCATAAATCAGAGTTTTAGGTGTCTTCTACAGTGTCTAAAATCCTTTATTTATTATTTAATTTTTATAAATTAGTAAATTCATGTTTAAATGCCAAAATAAAACAAACCATAAAAGTTATGTTTAATATTTTTCCTCACTTCAGGCAAATGACTAAATTTCTGCTCTTTATTTCTAGTGTTGTGTTCATGCATTATGGGCACGCGTCTTGTTGGATTCCTATATAAAAAGCACAGGAGAGCTTTTATGTATTTTGTCTTAACATTCAACATGTTACTTTCTTTGTATAAGAGATCAGTAGGGAAATAGAGGCTTTTTCCATATATTATTTTCAGTATCAACTTATGTGTAAATTCAACTTGTTTAATGTTACTGTTGTAAGCTCCTCCCCAAATAGAAATACAGTAGATTATTAGTGAGTCAACAAGAGCATAATATAAATTTTTAAGCATGTTCAAATTTAGAAAATATTTAGTTTTGCTAAAGATATGGATAGTCTTACGTAATCTCATATTCAATTTTTCAGTATGGCTTTCCATTTTAAACATTCATCAATAATTATACCCAAGTAATTTATAGTTGCTACTTTGGTTATTGATTGGTTACAATCACACTTATCAGTTATCTGGCAAGTCGCTTCGTGTATTGTTAGGTGTGGTATATGTGGTTGAATTTTTTTATATATGGTAAAAGTAAGATATTTAGTTTTGGCCATGTTCAAAGTAAGTTTGTTACAGTCCATATAATTTTTAATTTTTTGCATTCCATGTTGTGATTTATTTATTACCTGATACAGGTCCTTCAAAATCGTGCTTTCCGTATAATATTAAAATGCAATATTTATACAAAGGTACATTTTATGTTGGATTGTTTAAAATTTTTGTCAGTGCAACAACATTTGTATTTTTTAGTTATGTGCTTTATATATAAGATTACCAGAAACTTGTTGCCTACTTACCTACAATGTAAGTTAGTTATGGTTCACGGAATCCATAACTACACCACTCGCAATTCGTCTAATTTTTATATTTATCCTTTTAAGAAAACATGTACTAAAAGATCCTTATTTATTGACGGCATCCGAGAATTTAATGCGCTCGCTGCCAATATTAAACAATCATCATCTTTGCGATTATTTAAACGTCAATTGAGGACATCAATGACGACAAGGATGTGAAACTATCGTATCAACTATTTATGTGGTTGTATTCTCTATGTAATATATTTAATACTATAAAGTAATTGTAACATGTATTATCATACATTTAAATAAATAAATAAATAAATATTTTCGCCAGCATCAATTGATGCCAAATCATTTATATAGATTAAAAAAAGTAATGGGCCCAACACAGTCCCTTGTGGTACACCACACGTTACAGTTGCTGGTAAACTTAATACATTGTTTAATTTGACCATTTGCTGTCTGTTGGACAAATAACTGGTTAGGAGATCCAGTGGTAATCCTCTGATACCCATGTGGTTTAATTTCTGTAGTAGAATGTCGTGTTGTACAGTATCGAAAGCTTTCGCTAAGTCCAAAAATATAGCCATTACTTTATTGTTAGTATCTAAGGCTTCAACAATATCGCTTGTTAATTTAAAAACAGCATTTTCAGTAGAGCAGTTTCCATGAAAGCCATATTGTGTTTCCGATAGTAATTGGTTTTTTTCCAGGTATTTTATTAATCGTACTTTCATGGCTTTCTCAATTATTTTAGCTAAATTACTTATTAACGATAATGGTCTATAATTTTGTACTTTACTATTATCCCCAGATTTGTATATTGGAGTAATGATAGCATGTTTGAATGCATCAGGATAAATGCCTGTACTGAAAGCAAGATTAATAATATGTTGAATTGGCTTTATTAATGACTGTGTACCTATTTTGATTGTTTTAGTGGATATCGCGTCTAACCCAGGTGCGGTATTATTTTTTAGTGCAGAAATGTGACTTAGAATTTCTTCTTCACCTATTGGCTCTAAAAACATTGAGTAATTTTGTTGAAATGGTGATGCATAACTTTCTCACGTGCTTTTGTTGTTTTTAATTTTACTTGCTAGTGTATGACCTACTGATATATAATACTGATTGAATAAGTTTACTATTGTTTGTGTGTCCTTTACCTCAATACCTACTTCAGTAATTATTTTATATATTTTGTTGGTGCTACTTTGCATTTTATTGATGCTACTACTTATAATTTGCCAGATTTGCCTTGTATTTCCTCTAGCAGCACTGATTTTTTTCCTATAGTAGTCATTTTTACATTTTTTTAACAGCTTTGTGACTTGGTTTCTATACATTTTATATTCTGTTTTTAGAATTTCATATTGGGGGTATTTCATTAGTTGTTTTTTTAAACTATCTTTTTAAACTATTTTGATTTGATTTGGTGCTTTTCAACGTGGTATGGTCGTTGTCTATATTAAAAGTCGCGTTCCGGGTATGTAAAGTGCATATGCAAATGCGCCTAGCAAATACTCGAACTCGGCGTTTTCTGAAAATTACTCGAAAATTTAATAAACGACGGCCGAGAAGGGGACCGAAAGGCGAGGAGATATAAGGAGTCGTATAATCATTACATCATAGCAAGCACCCTCTTCTGCAAATGCAATTTCACCTGCATGAGATGTACCATCCTTTGCGAAAATCATACGCAGCACCAAAGCTTGTATCGAACTCGGGTACGGAATTGTTAAAAAATTATATACCTCTATGTCGAGATGTGCTACACGGCCCTGCAACTGATATATGTATATGTACGCTACTAAAAAGAAAACCTAAAAATTGAAATGAATAGGTTATCACTAGACATAGTAGGGATCAGCGAAGTTCGGTGTCCAGAGGCGGGAGATTTTTGAAGTGGAGACTTCAGGGTAATTCATACAGGAGCAGACGAAGGAAACTTGGGTGTGGGGATAGTTATGCGGAAAAAGATAGGATACTGTGTAGAAAATTACTTACAAAAAAAACGAAAGAGTACTCATGGTTAGATTAGAATCTAAACTGGTAAACACAGTAATAATACAAATTGTTACATGCCAAATTGGCACTAAACATTCCTGAGCTTAATTTTAATGTGCGGAAGTTTTCGCGCCTTAAAATTAAAAAAGACTTGGCGTGTATTTCTGTCACGTCAGAGTGCGTTTGCGCCAGATCGCGCGACGCCAGTGGCGGGAGAACAAGAGTGGGGGAAGTGTTTCCGGGGAACTCTGTAACGTGGCTGTTTTGCCTGAGACTTCCAGAAGAGTGGTTGGGTTTTTGGTAACGTATCTTTACCTTTTATTTATGTAGATCCTTGCCTTTGTTTATATTTGTTTGTCGCCCCTTATACCTGATTTCTTATTCGCTTCCTACATAGATAGAAGGTAATTTGTAAGCAGCCTGCTCGAACAGTAGTCCACGACCCTAGACGAACGAGTCTTGGGATCAACTGCGACCGCTGTAGCTGGTCGGAGCGCTTTGGAAGGACGCCAGGCGTACCCTCCGTTAATTATCTTAAAGGGAGCTCCAGCCATCCTGAAGAACGCTATCCGGTGGTACGCCATCCTTGGCGTACTTCGTGGGAAGCTGGACCTATTTATGTGAGTACCTTATTGTCTATACTGCATTTGTAATGTTTATTATGATATTTATTGCGTAATTGCGCAATTAAATTTGCTTATTGTGTGACGTCATTGACATATGCGCGTTTAAATTTGTATATTGTGTGACGTCATTGACAGATGGGCGCGCCAAATTCTGTATAAAGATTAGCGCTACCAACTGCCATTGTGTCTCGTATATCGAGTTCACGGATAGATAATAAAGTATACATGCCCACCTCTAGCTACAGTGACGAAGAGGTAGAAGCCATCTACAAAGATATCGAAGACATATTAAGATACGTAAAAGGACATGAAAATTTAATAATTACGGGGAATTTTAATGCAGGGGTAGGTGAGGGTAGGGAAGGAGCGGTAGTAGGTTTATTTGGTTTAGGCACGAGAAACGACAAGGGAAATAGGCTAGTAGAATTTTGCGACAAGAGTAATTTAATCATCACAAACACATTATTTCAACATCATGCTAGAAGACGATATACGTGGAAAATCCCAGGAGATATAGAAAGATATCAAATAGATTATATTCTTGTTAGACAACGGTTTAGGAATCAAGCAAAAGACTGTAGAAGCTACCCAGAAGCAGATATAGATACTGACCACAACATCGTAATTATGAAGGCCGCACTTAAATTTAAGAATGTGAAAAAGAGAAACGGAAAAAGCACTTGGACTTAGAGAAACTAAAAGATAAAGATATTCAAGAAAGGTTCGAAAAAAAGTCAAATGAATTGCTCAAAGATATCGGGAAAATATCTGATACTAAGGAAGTAGAAACAGAATGGAATAACAAAATCCAGCCTAGACATGGCGGCCAGAGATATTCTGGGATATACATAAAAAGAAAATAAGAAGCCATGGATAACAAAGGATTTCCTGAATTTAATAGAAGAAAGACGAAAATACAAAAATAAATTAGACGAAACAGGAAATCAGAGATACAAAGCCATAAAATGGGAAATTATTCGAAAATGCAGGAAAGCTAAAGAACAATGGATTGATGAAAAGTGCAAAGAGGTACAAACGAAGATGGAAATAGGAAAGACAGCCAAAGCATACAAATTAATTAGAATGAATTTTAGAGATATAAAACCGTATAGCAAAAATATAAGGGACGCACAAGGAAACGTCATCATAGAAAACGTAGAGAAACTGGGTAGATTGCAAGAATATATAGGAAATTTATATCCAGGAGAGGAACTAACTGCATTAGAACAGGAATCAGACATTGAAAATGGTGGCTTGGAATATCCTATACTTAGAGATGAGTTTGAATTAGCATTAAAGAATCTGAAAAATGGTAAGGCGCCGGGTACAGATAGGGTGCAAGCAAAAACTCTAAAAGCCGCTGGATAAGCAGTAACAAAACGTCTCTTCAAACTTGTAAGCTATATGTATGAGACAGGCGAGATACCCAAATATTTCAAACGTAGCATCATAGTAACTATACCAAAAAAGAAAGGCGCGGATAGATGTGAAAATTTTTGAACAATAAGTTTGACAGCACACGTTCTTACAATTTAAAAGTTAAAGTTACGTTCCCGAAAGCGCGAGATTACGTAACGCACCGGCAGATGGTAACCCTTATCTTGATTACAAATTTTAGCGCGCCCATCTGTCAATGACGTCACACAATATACAAATTTAAACGCGCATAAGTTAATGACGTCACACAATAAGCAAATTTAATTGCGCAATTACGCAATAAATAAATGTTCGAATTGCAGTATAAACAATAAGGTACTCACATAAATAGGTCCAGCTTTCCACGAAGTACGCCAAGGATGGCGTCCCACAGGATAGCGTCCTTCAGGATGGCTCCGACTAGCTACACGGTCATGGACTCCGGTTCGCCCTAGGCTGCTTCAAATTGTCATCTTTCCTATGTAGAGGTAACGTTAAGAAAGGGTTATGGAACGACAGTTAAACAAAAGGCAAGGAAATCTACATAAAAAAGATACAGACACGATACGATACCTAACACGACAACTGCACTCCTCGAACTTCAAAGGCAAAAAAGCCCAAATTTAAAAATGTTCATCAGAGTGAGTCACTCTACACTCTAGCAAATTTTTGTTACTGGTACTTTGGTTTACTAACGATACACATCAAAACTTGTCCATGACAATGTTTGTGAATCAACAAATTTACCAAAAGTACCACCCTACTAAATCCTTACATTGATAACCTAACAAATTACATTTCTACATCAGGTTAACTTTTTCACTAAATATCAAGAAAAAATAATTCCCACGTCTGGTCATGAATACCAAACGTTAGGAAGATAAAAAGATAAAACAAGATCTCAAATTGTTGTTAAAGATAATAGATAAGATAACGATATTGAGCTGAAATTGTTATCATCAAAGGTAATAGATAAGATAACGATATTAAGCTTTAGTTATTATTTGAGATACTAAGTAAGATAACGCGATATTAAACTAAAGTTATTATTAGAGATAGTAGGTAAGGTAACGCGGCATTAAACAAAATTTATTACTAACGGTAACAGGTAAGATAGCGCGAAATTAAACAAAAGTTATTACTAACGGTAATCGGTAAGATAACGATATTAAACTAAGATTGTTATTAAAGTTAATAAATAAGATAATGATATTAACCTAGCGTTATAATCAAAGATAATAAATAAGATAAAGATATTAACTTAGTTATTATCAAAGACAATAGATAAAGATAACGATAGAGTGGCTCACGGGAAAACTTCCCCACTTTTTTCTCCCGCCACTCACGTCAGTCCGATCTGGCGCAAACGCACTCTGACGTGACGGAAATACACGCCAAGTTTTTTGAATTTATGGCGCGAACTGACGCGCAGCAAGACTAAACTAAAAAATGTTTAAGTGCCAAATCTTTGACACATAACAATAAATATTAACTGGAATTGTGCAAAGACGAATGGAAAAACGGGCGGAAGAAATACTAGGAGAAGACCAATTTGGGTTTAGGCGAAACAGGGGAACACGGGAGGCTACTATAGCTCTGAGAGTTATAATGGAGAAAACAATAGAGGAAAAGCGTGTATATAGGGTTTGTAGATCTGGAAAAAGCATTCGACAATGTAAAATGGCAAAAACGTTTGAAATACTCAAAAAGATTGGAATGAGTTATAGGGATAGACAAATAGTACATAGCTTATACAAAGAGCAAGCAGCAGTAATAGAATTAGAGCAGAAACGTAGAGAAATAAACATTAGGAGAGGGGTGAGACAGGGCTGTGCCCTATCCCCATTGATTTTTAACTTGTACATAGAAGAGGCAATGAATACTGTCAAATGCAGGAAAACATTTGGAATTACTATGCAGGGTCAAGAAATTGATATGCTTAGATTTGCAGATGATATAACGGTATTAGCGTCTAGAAAGGAAGAGTTAGAAGCTGCTCTTAATGAAATGGAAACGGTTCTAACTAAAGTTCTAGTATGCAAAGGTGAGGAAAATAAATCAAAAACAAGAATACAAGAAAAGGCAACTACTGTGCTCAAAGACCACAAACATAAAAACAAGGAAAAAATTGCTTAAAATATATGTATGGAGCACAGCACTGTACGACTGTGAAGCCTGGACAGTAGGAGAAGCCGACAAGAAAAAGGTTGAAGCTTTCGAAATGTGGTGCTACAGACGTATGATGAAGATATAATGGACAGACAAAGTTAAGAACAAAGAGGTACTAAAAATGGTATGGGAAGAAAGAAATATGTGGAAAACGGTAAAAAAATAGGAGAGATAGGATGATAGACCACATACTACGACATGAGGGTATAGTGCGGAATATATTAGAAGCAGAGATAGGAGAAAAGAGAAGAAGAGACAGACCTAGGTTAGACTACTGCACACAGTTAGTAAAAGATGTAGACTGTAGGGGTTTCAAAGAGATGTGTAGGCTAGCCCAGAATAGAAATCAATGGAGGTATGCATCCAATCAATCCCAAGATGGATAAACTAATGATGAAAGAATAACTGTGCTTAAACTTGATGATCATTATAAGTAACTACAAGAATCGGTTGGGCAATATTCTCGAATAATGTTAAGCATGTTAAAGGATTTACTGGAAAACCATTACTTCGGCAAATGTCTAAGTGTTGGGGGATCTTGGTAGCCACAGGTTGCATAACCCCCTTCACTGAATCTCGGTAAAATAGGGCATAAAATTAGAAAACAATATAAGGGGAACGAGCTGTATACACATGCTGTGTGAGAATTTCAGGGAACTATGTAGGCTAGCTCAGAATATAAATAAGTGCAGGTACGTGTCCAAACAGTTTTGAGACGGAAAACCTAATGACGATAAAATAAACGCAGATTAATTTGATGATTAGTATAAGCAACTAGTTGTTGGTTCCGAAATATCTGCAACTAATGATGACTGTGCAAAAAGATATATTGGAAAATATATTAAATCGGTAAATAGTTAAGTGTTGGAAGATCTTGGCAGCCACAGGCTGCTTACCTCCTTCGCAACCACTGAAGGTCAGAGAAATAGGGTATATAACTGTAAAACAATAGAAGGTGACCGAACTGCATCTAACAAGAAAGAACAGCGCCTATGAAGAAAGACAACAAACATAGAACAAGAAGAAAATAGTTGAAAGCATATGTGTGGAGCACAGCACAGTATGCCTATGAAATACCGGCAGTCTGAAACGCAGACAAAAATAAGAACAAATAGGTTATAGAAATAGTAAGAGAATAAGAATATCTGTGAAAAAATATAAGAGAAATAGAAGGACAGAATACGTTCTAAGGAATTTTTGGAGAATAGTATGGGATATATTACAATCAGAGAAAAGATAAAAGAGATAGATGTAGACCTAGATCAGATAGTTATAGATGCAGACCGTGCAAACTTCAGGGAAATGTGTAGGTTAGTTCAGAATAGAAAACAATGTCCATGCTATCATCCTCATACATCTGAAGCACAGCATTTCAAAAGGCTGCTACTGTTTTTCTGTCTGCGTTTTAGACTACCCGTATTTCATAGGCATACTGTGCTGCGCTCCACACATATGCTTTCAACAATTTTCTTCTTGTTCTATGTTTGTTATCTTTCCTCATAAGCGTTGTTCTTTCTTGTTAAATGCAGTTCGGTCACCTTCTATTCTTTGCAGTTATATACCCTAATTCTCCGACCTTCAGTGGTTGCGAAAAGAGGTAAGTAGCCTGTGGCTGCCAAGTTCCCCCAACACTTAACCATTTACCGATTTAATATATTTTCCAATATATCTTTTCACACAGTCAACATTAGTTGCAGATATTTTGCAACCAACAACTAGTTGTTTATACTAATCATCAGATTTATCTGTACCTATTTTTTCGTCATTAGGTTTTCCGTCACAAAACTGGTTGGATACGTACCTGCACTTATTTATATTCTAAGCTAGCCTACATAATTCCCTAAAATTATCACACAGCATGTGTATACAGCTCGTTCCCCTTATATTGTTTTCTAATTTTATGCTCTATTTCACCGAGGTTCAGTGAAGGGGATTATGCAACCTGTGGCTACCAAGATCCCCAACACTTAAACATTTGCCGAAATAATGGTTTTTAAGTAAATCCTTTCACACACTTAACATTATTCAAGAATATTGCCCAACCAATTCTTGTAGTTACTTATAATGATCATCAAGTTTAAGCACAGTTATTCTTTCATCATTAGTTTATCCATCTTGGGATTGATTGAATGCATACCTCCATTGATTTCTATTCTGGGCTAGCCTACACAACTCCTTGAAACCCCTACAGCCTACATCTTTTACTAACTGTGTGCAGTAGTCTAACCTAGGTCTGTCTCTTCTTCTCTTTTCTCCTATCTCTGCTTCTAATATATTCCGCACTATACCCTCATGCCGTAGTATGTGGTCTATCATTCTATCTCTCCTATTTTTTTACCGTTTTCCACATATTTCTTTCTTCCCCTACCATTTTTAGTACCTCTTCGTCCTTAACTTTGTCTGTCCATGATATCTTCATCATACGTCTGTAGCACCACATTTCAAATGCTTCTACTTTTTTCTTGTCCGCTTTTCCTACTGTCCAGGTTTCACAGCCGTACAGTGCTGTGCTCCACACATATGTTTTAAGCAATCTTTTCCTTGTTTCTATGTTTGTAGTCTTTGAGCACAGTAGTTGCCTTTTCTTGTTAAATGTAGCACGACCTTGTGCTAATCTTTGTTTTATATCTTTTGAGCTTTTCCCATCTTGCGTTATTTGGCTTCCTAGGTAGCAGAAATCTTTAACCTCTTGTAAGTTCGTGTTACATACTTGTATTCTTGTTTTTGATTTATTTTCCCACTTTTGCATACTAGAACTTTAGTTTTAGTTTTGTTAATTTTCATACCGTATCTCTCTGTTAGAACCGTTTCCATATCATTAAGAGCAGCTTCTAACTCTTCCTTGCTAGACGCTAATACCGCTATATCATCTGCAAATCTAAGCATATCAATTTTTTGTCCCTGCATAGTAATTCCAAATGACCTCCCGCATTTGACAGTATTTATTGCCTCTTCTATGTACAAGTTAAAAATCAATAGGGATAGGGCACATCCCTGTCTCACCCCTGTCCTAATGTTTACTTCTCTACGTTCCTGCTCTAATTCTATTACTGCTGTTTGCTCTTTGTATAAGCTATGTACTATTCGTCTATCCTTATAACTGATTCCAATCTTTTTGAGTATTTCAAACATTTTTTTCCATTTTACATTGTCGAATGCTTTTTCCAGATCTACAAACCCTATATACACGCTTTCCTCTTTTTCTATCGTTTTCTCCATTATCTCTCTCAGAGCTAAAATAGCCTCCCGTGTTCCCCTGTTTTGCCTAAACCCAAATTGGTCTTCTCCTAGTATTTCTTCCGCCCGTTTTTCCATTCGTCTTTGCATAATTCTAGTTAATATTTTTGATACGTGTGCTGTCAAACTTATTGTTCGAAAATTTTCACATCTATCCGCACCTTTCTTTTTTGGTATAGTTACTATGATGCTACGTTCGAAATCTTTGGGTATCTCGCCTGTCTCATACATATAGCTTACAAGTTGGAAGAGACGTTCTGTTACTGCTTGTCCAGCGGCTTTTAGAATTTCTGCTCGCATCTTATCTGTACCCGGCGCCTTATCATTTTTCAGACTCTTTAATGCTAATTCAAACTCATCTCTAAGTATAGGATATCCCAAGTCATAATTTTCAATGTCTGATTCCTGTTCTAATGCAGTTAGGTCCTCTCCTGCATACATATTCCCTATATATTCTTGCCATCTACCTACTTTCTCAACGTTTTCTATGATGACGTTTCCTTGTGCGTCCCTTATATTTTTGCTATATGGTTTTATATCCCTAAAATTCATTCTAATTAATTTGTATGCTTTATCTGTCTTTCTTACTTCTATCTTCGTTTGTACCTCTTTGCACTTTTCATCAATCCATTGTTCTTTAGCTTTCCTGCATTTTCGAATAATTTCCCATTTTATGGCTTTGTATCTCTGTTTTCCTGTTTCGTCTGATTTATTTTTGTATTTTCGTCTTTCTTCTATTAAATTCAGGTTATTCTTTGTTATCCATGGGTTCTTATTTTGATTTTGTGAATACTCCAGAATATCTCTGGCCGCTATGTCTAGGTTGGATTTAATGTTATTCCATTCTGTTTCTACTTCCTTAGTATAAGATATTTTCTCTATATCTTTGAGCAATTCATTTCACTTTTTTTCGAATATTTCTTGAATATCTTTATCTTTTAGTTTCTCTAAGTCCAAGTGCCTTTTTCCGTTTCTCTTTTTCACATTCTTAAATTTAAGTGCGGCCTTCATAATTACGATGTTGTGGTCAGTATCTATATCTGCTTCTGGGTAGCTTCTACGGTCTTTTACTAGATTCCTAAACCGTTGTCTAACAAGAACGTAATCTATTTGATATCTTCCTATATCTCCTGGCATCTTCCACGTATATCGTCTTCTAGCATGATGTTGAAATAATGTGTTTGTGATGATTAAATTGTTCTTGTCGCAAAATTCTACTAGCCTATTTCCCCTGTCGTTTCTCGTGCCTAAACCAAATAAACCTACTACCGCTCCTTCCCTACCCTCACCTACCACGGTATTAGAATCCCCCGTAATTATTAAATTCTCATGTCCTTTTACGTATCTTTATATGTCTTCGATATCTTTGTAGATGGCTTCTACCTCTTCGTCACTGTAGCTAGAGGTGGGCATGTATACTTGTATTATTACTGTGTTTACCGGTTTAGATTTTAATCTAACCATGAGTACTCTTTTGTTTTTTTGTAAGTAATTTTCTACACAGTATCCTATCTTTTTCCGCTTCCACTCCAAAAATCCCCCGCCTCTGGCCACCGAACTTCGCTGATCCCTACTATGTCAAGTGATAACCTATTCATTTCAATTTTTAGGTTCTCTAGCTTACCTACTTGCTTCATACTTCTAACATTCCACGCCCCGACCCTCAGAATGTTCCCGACTCTTATTTTTAGCTTTCCGATGCATCCTCCGAAGTAGTCCTTTCCCGGAGATCCGAATTGGGGAATCTTTTACCCCAGAGAATGTCATCATGTTCGTTACAATTTAAGTACGCTGTGTACTTGGGAGATAATGTGGTGGTTTCCCGTTGCCTTCCACATCGCGGAAGTGTGTCTTAGACTGCCATACCGACCCCTATGGTCTCTGCTAATCTAAGTACCGAAAGAGCCGCTGCCCTCTTTCGGGGACCTGTCTTAGTCTGGTTCTTCACTAACGACCCTACTACTTTGGTTGGACCTGTAGTTTGGCTCTGTATCTCATTAGAACACGCAAGCCATTTCACCTGTTCTAGTAATTTAGAACTTCGGCAAGGTGCAGGTCTATTCGAAATGGACATTTTTCATACTAAAAGAAATTGTTCGTACTAAAAAAAATTATTCTGTACTACACCACGTTACAGGTTATATTAATATTTATTAAATTACTCTGTTTTAAATCACATTAGTTATTTTAATTAAATCTATGTTTATTAAGGTAACAAAAAGTCACGTGCTTCTATTATGAAAGTGGCTTGTCTATATTAACCTTATCTAATCTATGTTCTTAACTTACCGCCGAGCCGATACTGCATATTCTAGACACTTTATGTGACATTTGCTATTCCTGCTTATTTCTGTTTTTGTTTAATTTCCCTTTGTTTATAATATTTATGTCTTTTTCAAGACTACACTTCGTTGTTTATTTTGAAATTGTAAGTAAACGTTTTTAAATTTAATATTTCTAGAGTTACATTTTTTTATTTTAGGTAAGATTCGATTTCATTATGAGCAATTCTATAAAAATTGTTCATCACCAAGGTCGTGAAATTATATATAATCGTTACAATTATATGAAAGAGCAGAAGGATGCTGACCAAGATATGATTTTGCTGAACAATTTGAGCAAAATAGTGTTTGAAGCAACTGGAGTTGGGTTAACAACTGTTAAGAAAATTATTAAAGAAGGTAAAATGCAGTCAGTTGATGCTAAGTTACAATTTACCTCACCAAGGAAGACCATCAAGGAAGGTAGTCCAAAGTCTACATAGAAGAACTAATAATAAATGTTAACCACGATAGTGATTCTTCAGAGTTGAAATTGCTTGATGATAATAGTGATGTTGATTTTGGTTGCAAACCATTACAGTAAAATGCAATATGATTGTGTATGCTATAAGGCATTTTCAATTTGTTTGTAGTGCATATTGTTATTCATTTAAATAAGCAAGATTATTGTATTACTTAATAATATTAATAACTAATATTTTACTTGGATGTTTGATCTAAATAATATATTTAAGGTTTTATTAAACTTATTTGAAATCATTGGACGCGTATGAAAATTTCAATCATTCTGTCTAAAAGTAATTATTATGACTATATAATGTAGATAGCTCAGGGTGAAGTTCAAGCAGTGTATACAATTACTATTTTGCCCCAACTGTTTTGAGTGTATATTTAACTGAAACATTTGTATAAAAATAACTTTTTGTATTATAGTTATTTTTGCTATCCAAGCCTACAATCTACAATGTCTCCATAACTATGAATATCTTCTCCATTGTTAAAACTGTGCTTGATGTTACCAATAGTTTTTCATGATTCAAACAATAAACCACCTATATTCCAAGTTTTATATTTAATTGAGTGTTCTAATTAAAATCTTTGAAGTTCCGTAGCAATCTACTCTTTGTTAAGGTTTATTGCGCTCATAAGATACAAGTTGTACATCAAGTCTTGTCATAATATACATTATATTTTAAACATTTATAATGCTTAAGGTAAGAGAATAATACAAATAATCCTCTTTATTATTTTCTATATATATATATATATATATATATATATATATATACTGGGTGCTTCAAAAAAATGTATACACACTTTGAACTTCCATAGAAAATTTATTTACCGTTTTACAAAGTTAAATTTCAGGAAAATAGAAAGCTGAAAGTCCAATGTAAATGAAACATAAATAACAAATGTTAATACTGTTCAAATTGGTGACCTGCAGCATCAATACAATTCTGAGTACGAGTCACCACAGATTCTGTACATCGTATCAAAACGTCCAATGAGATTTCTCTACACACTGCTTGAATCTCATTCCAAAGAATGTCTAGGTTACGTGGTTTACGTTTGTACACCTCATTGAATTGGGCTTCATCCGACCAAATGATGCTACCCATAAATCCCAGTTCACGTATCACCATCTCCTGAATCCATTCACAAAATTGCAACCTTCGATCTGGATCGTCGTCATTTAGCTGTTGCACCAGCCTTGGAATGTAAACACGATACTTGCCTCTCTTCAGAATGCGTAGCATGCTGCTAGCACTTACATCACTTTCACGTGCCCCTTGCCTTGAAGATTTGTTAGGAGAGCGTTGAAACAGTTCCAAGACTGTCGTTGATGACTCATCACTTGTAGCTGTTCGAGGCCGACCTGAATGACCTTTATGCACATCACACACTGTTCCATGAACTTCGAATTTGTCTCGTATGCGTGTAATTGTTAATCTTGAAGGTGGTTCTGTATCATACTCCCTTCTCAAAACTCAAACGTACGTCCGCCATGTTGATATTACAAATTCCAACTGATAATATAACATAGAGGGACGATTATGCTGGCACCTGGCGAAGAAATATAACATTAGCCTTGTAGTGGGAAAACTACAATAGTTTAAAGTGTGTATACATTTTTTGAAGCACCAGTATATATATATATATATATAATATATATATATATATAATATATATATATATATATATATATATATATATATATATATATATATATATATATATATATATATATATATCGCAGATGGTGTGTGATTATAGAGTTTTATTGGAAGTACAAGACTACTATGAATCATGTCAAGATGATGCTGCTGAAATCTTAGTGTATTTCCCACCCTAAATCTGTAGGATGATATCTCATTTGAAGTTATACAATGAGTAGGGCACTTCTTTATATACATTACTGCATTTAAGATATAAATTGAGAACACTAAATATTTTGAGTTGTCTGAACAAGTCTCTGCAGGAATGGTTATTTTTCTAGAATAACATTAACCTAACTATTCCCTTTTAAAGTATAAATATCTCCCTAGCCTTTCCTGAGTTTTCCCATGCAATTGTGCTATAACTTAACATTAAATGGATATATGCATAGTAATAAGCAACCAGAATATTTAAGCTAACATCCTACCGTAATCTCCATATAATTAAGCATTTGACCTTTAGTTTATTTTTTAGCAATGAAATCTGATTATATCAGTTGAGACACAAATCAACTTCAATTCCTAAGAAACGAACACAGGACTCCTGGCTCAGAAGTTTATTAGCTGTTTTATCAAACTATGATCAGCTAATACAGTTGAAAATAATACAGCTGTTGTTTTACAAAGATTTAATATTAGCCCTTTTCTAGAACAGTAAGCCTGCACGTTATGCTCGTGCTGAATCCTTTGACGCAGATTCCACAATGGATTTTATCCACATTTATAAACTCTGTATGTATTTGAGGAATTCATACTTCAAACGTGGTTTTTTAATGATATTTGAAGAATTTTAAGTTCATTTTCCAGTTTTTTATCTTGACAGTTATTCCTGCTGTGCGAAAAGAGTAACATTGACCTTATAGCGAATATCTCATAATCTTTCTTTATATGATTTATTTAATTCACTTAGTCCCAAGAAGTAATATAAAACTCAAAAGTAAATACGACCTGCCTTTTATCATAGATTAGTAGTAAGGTTACGTATTTGTTACCACATTAATAATTTGACATTACGTTAAGGGTTATTTTAGCGAATCGTGATGTTTTAGGTGGAACTGAAAACACACCCTGTTATATCCTTTTCTAAAGGTTTCTCATTTCCTTCATTGCGCATCCCAGGGTCGCTGAGATTTTGAAACAGCTCTACATATTTATTTGGGGGTATGCTTGGAAACAAGTTGGCTACATCGAACGAGACTATATTGTATTTGGTAGGTAAATTTACTCTTAATATTTTATTTATTAGATCAAGAGAATTCTTAATAGAAAAAGAAGTATTGAAATTAATGTGTCCTATATGTTATATTTAACAAGAAGCTATTTTTTCTGCAAAGAGTATTAATATACGATATGACAGGTCTGATAGGTATATCTATTTTATGTTTTTATGGCAGAACATTGCTAGTTACCTAGACGTAGCCTGAAGAAACGTAAATATCAGGCTAACTACCAAACGCTGATAGTGGGGGGATTCACATAAATACCAAAAAACAAAAAAAAAGCACGTCGCCCACGATTATCTATTAACAGTAAGAGTAAATAAAAATTTCGTGATTTACATGGACAAAGAAAAGTATTAAATTTAAGTTATATTGTAAAGGACAAATTTGATAATGGATTCCCGAAGTGCGCATTTTATAGCTAATATGTAATAAAACCCATTGGAAAAAAAATAATGCTTAAATTTTCTTAATAGCACGTGTGTTAAATTAAAGTATTAAATGTAGGTTTTCTCCATAGCAAGTGTATTAAATTAAAGTATTAAATGTCGACCAAGTTGTAGTAAGAATTAAAGAAATACAACCAGAAGCACTAACGTAGCTAGCTTTTAAACATGTATGGTAAACTGGTTTCACAACTTCAACCGCTGATAAATAATAATTCTCGATGTGCATAAAAGAAAACGAGTCACATACCTCTATGCTTCGGGATGCTTATCTTGCAAACTGGGTGAGTAAGCATAGCAACGCCACGGTAGTAAGAACCCATTCGCCCTGCCACTGTAACTACAGCAGCGGTCTACAGACAAAAACAGTTGGTCTACGTCAACGAACAGTTGGGCCTACATAAAGAAAGAACCAATTTGGCCTCCAGCTGAGAGCAAATACACGCAAGATACCTCCTACTTGTCGAACAAAAAACGTGCATCGCTGTAAAAAATATTTCAACGCACAAGCTGCAGAATCAAATTAAAAATTGGTTCAAAATAACACGAGTTCGAACTGCAATCCTCGCGTTATCAAAGCGCGATTAGCAGATTGGAAAACACGCTATCAACTAGCAGTAGGATCTATTATTTCGACAAGTCTTTAAATGGGAAACACAAGAGAAAGTAATTATACGTTATCGGAATGTTTAAAAAATTATCGGATACCTAACACAAGGTATTGATCATTTAATTTAACGAATTGATTTTCGTTTTAGAATGAATAGAATTTGAATTGAATAGATTATGATTGCGCGTACTATTGTAATGAGGTAAAAATACAGGATGGGGTTTTGTATAGAAACAGAAGCTAGGTGAATGAAGAGCGAATTACCACAAAAAAGGACGTAATTGAATCTATTGTCAAAAATAAACGTAACAACATACAACCTCGGTGTCGTAAGGGTTTATTTCACACGCATCTCAGGGCACAATTATTTTTGGTTGTTTCAAGGCCATGTTTGACGTATAAATGTTAACCTCTGCACTGTTCACAAATAATTTCGTGTACAATAATACTTATTAACAAAACTTATTACCTAATCCTTATTTTAATAATTCTATGCAAAGTTAAAACTAATAAAAATAAAATTCAAAACCTATATGGCGCGGTGCGGTGATGTTTTATAATTATAATATTTATGTGAAAAGTATGTTTTATTTTATGTACAGATCTATAAAATATAAGTGGGAGAGGCGTTTTAGCAGTTAGATTCCGTTAGCGTTAAAATTAAAACATACTATTATAGATAATTTAGTTTTAACCGATAATTTAAATGAGTTTAAACTGAAACGTCAAAGTTGACCTTGAAACAGGCAAAAATAATTGCGTCCCGAGACGCGTGTTTCATTTCAAGTAAAAGTTATAATTAGTATTTAAGTTGAATAAAGTATTTCGATAGTCATATATTACTTTTCTGACGTTATTGATAAAAGTAACGGTGGAGACCTTATCAATTAAACTACAATTTGGAGATAGAATGAAATCACGAACACATAATTTAAATTATCTATTATATCCAATCTACACTGCGACCAAGCAAACATTAACCCAGAAAAATATGCGAACTAAAATTTGAGAAGAACATGAAACCAATAAAAAATTGAATAGATATGTTGTATAGTAATGCTGCATTACCAATGTTATATATATATATATATATATATATATATATATATATATATATTGTTTTAATTCTATAAATAAAGTTGTATTAAGTGTGAATACATTAGAAATGTAGACAACAGTATATCTGACAGCAATGACACATTCCACAGCTAAAATTTTTTTCTTAACCATCCTCCCGAGTCTTTACGTTCGAATGAGTCCCGCAATAGGCTTTTTCAAGTTAGATTACTGCTAGAAATAGATATTATTATTAAAAAACACAAATCAACACGCATATCAGAACAGTCTTGTTTTTTTTTGTTGCTAAAACTATTGTAGACTGTTCTGATATGCCTGTTAAGTGATTTGTGTTTTATAATAATAATGTTGAAACTATTAGGCAACCCTCAAACACGCAAGCTGCATAACCGAAGTATATGCCACAGAAATCTTGAACCTTTCAGCAAACTGTAGAATATGAGTCATCTATTTAATTATAGGCTATATATATATATATATATATATATATATATATAAGATCGGTGATGAGTGTACAGGGTTAGTCTATATCAAAATGTCGTATAAAAAATCATATCGTGTAAAGTTAGTTAGTTAGCTTTTGAAAGTTCTATAGTAAATATAAATTTGTGTTATGTGAACGTGTATATTGCACCGCCAGCTTGTACATAAATAGACAAAAGTGTAATAAATAAATTATAGTAGTGTTTAGTGTAGTTAAGAAGACTTATGGTTAAGGATTTAGTGTCTAATGTACATGCAGCTTGTAGAATACATAAATAGACAAAAGTGTAATAAATAAATAGTTGTGTTAGTGTTGTTAATGGACCTATGGTAAACAAGTTAGTTTAAGAAGATATTACTGCTTGTAAATTCATTAGTGTGATAGTGCTTTATTGTTAATTGGACTGAAAACATCTATAAATAAGGTATATACTGTTAATTGGACTTGTGAATAGTGAGTAATAAAGACTTTTGTTATTTCTTGTTCTAAATTGATAAAACGCGTTAATAGTAGCCCGCTATACTGGTGTCAGGCTGTGTTAGGCACACAGTGGTTAATTTAAAAAAAAACACAAGTCTAAAGATATTTGAGTAGTTTGTATATGCCTGTTAAAAGAAGCCAAAGTAAAATGAACGCAGAAACTTTAATGAATTTTCTTAAGAATTTTAAAACCGGTATGCAAGAAAAGTTAAGTGAAAATGCTGCGTAAATGGAAGAAAGTTTAGTGAAAATGCTGAGAAAATGGAAAGGTTAAGTGAAAATGGAAGAGAGGTCGGCTAAACTAGAAGTAACACTTGCTGAAAACGTAGTGTGGTCAGTTGAACTAGAATCGACCCTTAAAGAGTTTAAATACGGTATGTAAGTGACACTTAGTGAAAATGCTGCGAAAATAGAAGAAAAGTTGAATGAAAATACAGCCACGTTAGAAAAAAGATTAATGGAGAGCTCCATTGCATTGAAAGAAGATGTCACTGAACAGGTAAAAACAGTTGAGCAAAAGTTTGACAGTAGATTGATAAAAAATGGAAGAAGATGTGATGAGGCTACAAGAACAAATGATTTCACTAACAATGCGGCCACTTGAATTAACAAACTAAATTGTAAATCAGAACATCCCTGAAATAAGAAGCATGGAAGGAAGCGACAAAATTTAGAGTGAAACCACCCACATTCGATGGTAAAACACCTTGGCCCACATATTTGAAACAATTTGAAGCTGCTGCAATAGCTAACGGTTGGTGTAACAAAGAGAAGGCTATCTTCTTAATAGTGGCCCTACGGGAGGAAGCTCTTAACATCTTGCGAACCATTCCCGATCACCAACAGAATAATTACGGCTTCTTAACATCGAAACTTGAGATGAGATATGGAGACGCTCATTTTCAACAGGTTTACCATGCAAAAGTTAAGAACCGCTCGCAAAAAACAAATGAAAGCCTGCAAGAATTCGAAGCTGACATTGCCAGATTAGTTAGATTGGCATACCTAACGGCACTAGATAGCTTTCTCAAACAACTAACTGTTCAAACATTTGTGGATGGCGTTAAAGTTGGCAAAATACAACAAACGCTGAGATTAGCACAGCCAAAAATGTTAGATGACCCACTAGCTCATGCGCTTGAATTTGAAGAAGCTAATCAGACATCACACAGGATGAGCCACAAAGTTCGGTCTGCCTTAGAAGAACCTGGTCAATCGCAGAACAGCACAGAAGAAATAATCAACCGTGTGTTTGAAGAACAAAAGGCGGAAAGGCTGGAAAGACACGACCGCGGAGATGAAGTCTGCGATGCTGGAGCTATGATGAAGTTGGTCATAAACAGAGACGCTGTACCCAACCAAAAAAACAACTTGTTGAGCAGCAGGAAACTGTGCAAATTTTCAGCTTCTTTCTAACATTGTTCTTCCATATACAGATGACCTCCCACTTAAAAAAAACACTCTGTATACAAAAATAGCCACTCTTTAAAAATAATTTACCAGATAAATCCATCTTTCAACACAAAACATGATTTGCCAAGCTTAAAAGTTCTGACAATCAAGGCACGTTGATAGTAACAGCGGAACTGCACCACACATTGCAGTACCGAAACATAGGTATGTTCACCCTACCTCCCACTACTTTGTCTTGCACGTATTGGTGAAAAATGCATAAATTTGAAGCATTAGGTATGAAGTGGTTAAATAACACAGAGTACGTTGCTGCAACTTTTATTGCCGACACATACAGCAGTATTGCTACCGAATTTCGAGAGTGCTTAATATATTTTGTAAACAATTTACTAATATATAATATAATGAATATTAATTAGTATTAATATTTATTGCTGTTTTGCCAAAAGTTAGCGGTTCTGCAGCACTACTGCTCCTACATGGAAACCACCACTGATACAAGCACTAACCGTCTAACTATTGTATCATAATTTACATAGATACTTAATCGTATTTATCTTAATAATCTGATGTCTTAAAACACCGGATAAACTTTTATACGGTCGAACTGTTTATATATTAGGCTATTATGCCTGTAATCTTTCTTTTATTTTTTATCAGTTCCTTAAGTACCTCTTTGTAACGGGGTATCAAACCATTGTTTGCGTAAGCCCTTCATTTTTAGACAGTCCAGCTACAATTTTACATTACACTTTGACATGATTGATAAAAAGATTTATTATAATTCTTAAACATCCTAATGTAGGAAGTAAACACAAAGTGATGAGTACAAAATAGTAAATACTGAGTGGTATGTGTTATCGTCAACTTACAAAAGAGAAGATTTAAAACAAAAGAATACTAATTAAACAACGAATTTTGGTATTTCTTTAACTAACCTATTTTTTTACTTATTCATAGACTTAATCTATTGAGCAATCAAAGCGACTCAATTTTTGCTCTGCTAATCTAATTTTTCTACCTATTGCAAAAGAGAACGCATTTTGAGTTGAAATTGGCTCTACTCTAATATTCGCATTCGGTCTCGGCAGAAGCAGTTTTCTCTAGAACTGAAATATAAAATATTTGATAAACATTAACTTATTTCATGCATAATAAAAATTGGAGACTTCTTTAGTCGTTACTCTAACGAAATTTTCTTTGATAAGCATACTTCTGTTGATTGTGGCAATACTACATTTGCTCAGTCTCTTTACGTCAACGGTAAAAGTGACTGTATTAAATAAAGTTTTCTCAATAAAGATAGATATTCACTATTGAGTTGCAAGGATCTCAGAGTTATTTCTCACGAATCACTTAATTGGTTACAGACTTTAAATGTTGATGGTTCAATGAAAGGTACATCTAGAGGCTGCAGATAGTGTATGCAATCATGACTGAAGGCGGGAGATTTATGCAACACGGTTTAATACTGTTGCGAGCTACTATTAGGCAACCCGTCAAACACAGAAGCGCCGTAAGCAACGTATATACTACAGAAGCTTAGAATTTTGTAGCATTATACTGGAGAATGAATCATCCTTTTAATTCAGGGTATATATAAGACCGCTTATTAATGTAAGAGTTAGTCTATATCAGAATGTCGATTATAAATTATATCGTGTAAAGTTAAATAGTTGAGCTTTTGGAAATCCAAGAGTAAACATAAATATTATATGATGTGAACGTGTCTAATGTACATGCAGCTTGTAGAATACATAAATAGATAAAAGTGTAATAAATAAATTATAGTAGTGTTTAATGTTGCTAAGAAGACTTATAGTTAAGGACCTAGTTTAAGAAGATATTAGTGCTTGTAAATTCATTAGTGTGATAGTGCTTCATTGTTAATTGGACTGAAAACATCTTTAAATAAAGCATATACTGTTAATTAGACTTGTGAACAGTGAGTAATAAAGACTCTTGCTATTACTTGTTTAAATCAGTGAAACGCGGTAGTAGTAGGCTGCTACAATACCATACTTATTTTATAAACATTTGTAGTTTTTTATAGAGTTAATTAAGTATTGTATGAAATCAAAGAGGTGGCAAATTAAGAAATATATCTAAAATGAATGAAGTATAAGTAATTTATATATTCGGGGGGATTCACATCCTTGACAATCAAGCAGAATGCAAGCACTTGTGATGTAATTATTAATAACCTTTTCAACGAAGTCTTTGTTTCTCACGAGCGTAAAATGTACATGAAGTAAAAGTAATATTTTTATGGTTTAGTATATTTTAATAAGTAATAAAACCACTGTGTGATTATTTCATTCAGCATTTACCCTGAAGGGGGATAAGTAAAGATAGTCTTAAATTGAGGGTACTTGGAGTTTAATTTTCATGCGCTATCTAAGAATTTATGATGGAAGAAGGTATAAAAATTCCCTTAGCTGATACAGACTACAAATAAAGAAAAAGTGTTTTGTTCGGCAGATATAAGAAAGTCAATTTGTTATCCACCTTTATGTGTGAAAGTTTTAACGATTTTGACTGGAAGGTGTTACGTGTTACGGTATTATGTGCGGACAAGAAAGAACACAGCACAGTAAGTTGTTGAAAATTGCCTACACCGAATACCGCAACATAACACAGGGACTGAATCGAACTCCAAAAGAATCAGAGTTCGGGCTAGCTCAACAATGTCAGAAAGTGGGGTGGGTGACCTAGAAAGAAAATTGAATTGAGAACCTCTGTATCAAAGAAATTTTCCTTTCTAAGTCACCCACCACACTCTCTAACATTGTTGAGCTATCCCAAACTCTGATTCTTTTATAGTTCGATTCTGTCCTTGTGTTTGGTTGCAGTATTTGGTGTAGGCAATTTTTGTACTACTTACTGTGCTGCGTTTTTCTTGTTCGCACAGAATCTAACACGTAACAAAAGTTGGGGCCCCAACGTGGTGCTGGAACAACTTAAAGGTACTGCACTAGCACAAACGCATTTTAAGCGCGACTTTACAACACTCAAAGAGCAGTCGACTCAATAAAGAAGCGTTGAATTAAAAGCAGGAAAGTCGAATTAGTAAGAGCTGTCAAATAATTAAGAGCTGTCGAATAGTTAAGAGACCTTTTCAAAGTTGGAGTCGTATTTACAGCTTTGAAAATTATGGAGGAAAAATATCAAACCAGTCTCGCCGATTTTGATGTAGAATATTCTGAGAATGCAAGCGAAAATATATACAACGGCAAAACCTTTTTAGAATTCAAAAAACGAGATACGATAAATAATTCTATTGAATTTCGTTGGTTGCAAGGGAAGCAAGCTACATTTTAAAATGCCCCTGCGATATAGATAAATAAAACTACGGTAAAACATGTAAAGTGGCTTTCCAAAGAACTATTTAAAAGTAGTTTTAACCACCAACAGCTATAACGGGCAGCGGTTATAGTTATTTTTCGAAAAATTGCTAATTCGGGCTTCTCGGTTTTAGAATAGCAAATATTTCGGCGAAATTATTGTAATAATAAACTAACTAGCACGTATCCAGGAAAAGGGTTTATTTAGAGTTGTTTGAGAAGCAAATATTTCAAAGATTCTAAGGGTTTAATAGAGGCAAATGCTTGTTTGTAATGGATTGATAAAGAGTTACGGGATATATTTCACGTATCAAGGAACATTTTTATGCAACACGGTTTTTAATACTTGAATATTTACTAATTTTTGATAATTTGGGAGAATAACCTAAAAAGGGGTGTAGATTAGCGGTTTCAATTACGGGAGTTCTAATTTCATGCAGAATCTCTCTATTTAAGAAAGTTACTGTAATAAGGGTATAGTAACTCCATTTTCTTTGCGTTGCAGACGCTGTGTAGGAAAGGTGCAAATGATTTTCGAGAAGATATAATAAATTAAAGAGTTTTATGACTATTGATCCGCTAAAGGCTTTATTGCCGAGTTTTCTGAAAACAATTTTGAGGCGGCACTTAAGTATTGTACTTGGTTTTGTCAATTGGTAATCATATAGCTATGCAGGTCAGTTACTATAATTCCAAATAACGTACATTCACAAAGGTTTTTCGAAAACTGCTGTTCTTCATTATTAATAACATAATAATGCTCTAGACATTTGTTGTAGTCGGTTGCTTTCTACTTTTGTTTTGCACACAAGGTTTTATAAAATTTCACAGTACATTTGATTTTTTAGTAACTGTTTTTCACGGTATATCATCCTTTCTCATAGCTTCGATCGCTCGTTCATCGTTTGACAGTCCTTGGGCTATTGGTAGTTATTCCTATAAATTTCACAGTACCTAATTTTCATGCGCACCTGGTTCTTAATAAAACATTCCGCCTATGTCATTTTAGTTCTAAATGCGATTATATCAAAATATTACTATGGCGCTGTCTTCGCTTACAAATAATTAAAAACTCTTACAATATTGAAAATTGTTCAATAGTCGTCGTTCGTGATAACTTTGATAACTTATTGGTATACTATTTTACCATTCGGTGTGCCACATTCATTTAAAATATCTTCATAAAGCTTTATTACAACCTAACGTTTCAATACTTGTCGCTAAACCTCAACTTATACTGTTTGTTTCTTACACGATTCATTGGTCAAAATTAATTTGTTGTTTTAAATACAATGCCAAGTTAAAATGCCAATTAAAGCTGAAGTCCCGCATCAAGTGCAGAACACACCTCTAAAATGTCTGACAGTTAATAAGAGGAGCAAATAGTAGTCCCTATTCGTTTTATGTTTACAGTTGACAAGTGACAATATCGTCTGCAGGTCATATTTTGTGCTTGTGTATTGTAACTAGTGTATAATATACCTTTTATTAAATTATTGCGAAACTTGTAGACGGATTTTAAATATTTCCCGTATTTGTACTAGCTATACCACACCACATTGATATTATATTTATAATTTTAGCTGCAATACTGATACGCGATACGCCCCTCGACGGATAATTGCTGTGTTATAATAATATAAAAATTGGTACATTTATGCGTTTATCTGGTAAAGATTTTAATTTTTTTATTTTAGGTGACATTGTTGATATTTCTGCAACTTATTTATGGACTTGTAACCATGACAGTAGATTTTAACGATTATTTTTGGGTTTGTATTTTATTAGGAAGTAATTATCTGCTTAACCCTTCTAAATTTACGAAATTAATTTGTTTACTTGTACATAATCTTCTGTAAACGTTTGGACCTTCTATATTTATTTGCGATTTCTTTTTATAATATTTGGTAGTTGTAGCCTGATGAGGAAATATGTTGAATCTGTTAATTTTAAATATAACTTTAAATAATCCAATTTATTATAATAAAATAATTACGTTTTTCAGGGGAAAAAGAACAATGGATTTGATGTGCTTTATCACAACATGAAGTTTGGGTTAGTTTCCAGTAAAGAATTGGCAGAGTTTTTTCGTGAAAGGTAATTTGCTGTAATTGTATAAGTGGCAATTAACCTAATCATGTTTATTTGTAAGGTCAAATACTGATGAGTATAGTTCAAAGGCGTTTACTAAGCTTGCGAAACAAGCAGGAAGTTGTTGTGTGCATGGGACTTTTGCTCCATTATGGCAAGTACTCAAAAATTCTGCAGAACGACTTTCGACTCTTCATATGCAGATGGTTCAAAAGGTTCTTGAACTAGTTAAAGATATTAATAAGTATGCAGAGGACTTGCATAAAAAACATAAAGTGGTAAGTAATTCAAGGTTTATTATTGTATGGGTCAGAGTTAATTATTTCATAAGTTTAGTTAATATGCATTCATAATAAATTTAATATGCATTCATAATAAAACGGGATTGGTAAATATGATATCTATAATAAATATCAAAATATTCAATACATACGATATATAGGTCGATTCACATTTGATGGCCACTATGGGATCTCGTTTATTAATAAGAGAGTATGTTTAAATTTAGCAAAGTTGCTAAATTTAACACTAATTAATAATCTACAAAGTAATTTGACATGTCTCATTTGGCGTTCGAGTTATTTCCAAAAATGTAAAAAAATGAATTTCTGTTTCTTATTTTTAATACCGTTATTTCAAATAATATTCAAAATTTAAAAGCACTTTCTCATGACCACTTTTTACTCTTTATCGAATAGCCCGATTCAATTTGTTAAAAAAAACGTTTCAGCGCTACCTGACCATTTTCAACTTTCTTATTTCTTATGGACACCATTTTGGTCTTTTGTACATTTGGATTCACCATTTTTTTCTGATTATAGTAGTGTATGACATAGCAAGAAAGCCTTTTAAACACTGACTTAAACGTAAACAACAGTGTTTTAATACCAAATTTAAAGAATGATAAGCATAAACCACCGTTACAAGTGATGTACTGACCAAATAATAATTACAATAAATGCTCAAACAGCTGACCATTTTCATTAATGCATAATTGTGCATTTTTTTGCATTTAGCACAATTCTTTGTATGAACCTTTCAAGGAATAGCGTCAAATGCACGAGTAAGTTTTGTTCTAAGTTCTTCCATGTTTCTAGGGGTTTTCTTGTAAATTTGATCTCTGACTTTTTCCCATAAAAAGTAGTCTAATGGTGTTAGATCTGGGAATCTAGCAGGGCCATGCAACTATTCCACCGTTTCCAATCCAACGATTGGGAAATTCTTGGTTTAAATATTCTTTGACAATTACTGCAGTATGTGCTGGTGTACCGTCCTGCTGCCACCACAAATGTCTGTTGATTTAATGGAATGTCATCCAAATACCGGGATATTTGTGCACGAAGAAGATTCAAATATATTTTGCCATTTAATGATTCCTCATAGATGATTGGTCCAATTAAACAGTCATTTAAGATACCCATCCAACCATTTATGCCAAAACGCTGCTCTGGTCTTCTTTCCCGATTTTATCTTGGATTTTCTACTGCCCAGTAATGTTCAGTACTATGATTAAAATACCAGTGTTTGTGAATTTAGATTTGTCAGACCAAATGATTTTCTTCAAAAAATCGTTACCATTATTTAGCATTCCTAACAGCCAATTGCAATATTCTAGTCGCCTGATGGTATCTCCTGCTTGTAACGTATGGCTTACATGAATTCTGTATGGTTTATACTTATTCGCATGTAAAGTTCTCTGCGGTATGTTTAATTCAACAGCTACTTCACGTGTGTATGTTGAAGGAATATTATTCATCTAAACAACAAAATTATTATTCAAATTTCTGTTGCCATAAGCATTACGAGGTTTAGTAAAAATCCGTATTTGGCTAAGTTTGTATCAAGCTTCAGAAACATATTACGATTCAATTATTGTCGTTCTGGATAAAATCTTAAATACGTTTTAGCACTTATTGTTGAATTTCGACAAGAGGAATAAAAAACATGTAACATATCTCGTTTCTCGATCTGACTAAAAGACATATTTACTGCTAATAGAAATATTGTATTATTTAGATAGTGCGTAATGACAGGAGTTAGTAGCATTAGTCAGCAGATGTTTCATGACCTGCTAATATTAACAGTAGTTCTAAAATATCGATATTGACAAGAAAGCCATTGTTGTAGAAGCTTTTTATTGCTTAACATGCATAATTGTAATTAGAATAAAAGGCATATGAGAATGTACCAAAACACAAAACGCCACCTATAAGAAATGAAGAAAGTTGACGATGGTCAGTTATTGTTGCTTTGCTACATCACTTAAGTTATTGGAGGTTGGTTTAGGTTTACCATTTTGAAATATTAAAATACTATTATTTACGATTGAGTCATTGTTTAAAAAGGTTTTTGCTATCTGTCATACACTACTATAATCAGAAAAAATTTGCAAATCCGAATGTACAAAAACCAAAATGGCGTCCATAAGAAATAAGAAAGTTGATGATGGCCAGGTAACGATGAAACTTTTTTTAACAAATTGAATTGGGCTATTCAATAGGGGGTAAAAAGTGGTTATGAGAAAGTGCTTTTAAATTTTGAATACTATTTGAAATAACGACACTTTTAGGAATTTCAGTGTGAATTTAAAAGACTTCAAGGGATTTCAATAAGACTTCTAGATATTTCTTTAGAAATTCAGAGAATTCAAAGGTTTGAGTGTAATTTCTTGAGCGATGAGTGTTTAAGGATTTCGAACTATGCAATCTCAAATAATAACTGAAAGTGTTTTTTGATAATGAACATACAATACATCTAATCAAAGTATATTTGAAAAACTTCCAAATCAAATTTCATATTTTCAAATAACAATTCTTAATAGTAAAACAAAGTACAGTGGCGCCAAGCAAACATAAGACCCGGAAAATATGTGAACTCATTTCCAACAACAACATATGGAACTAATCAGAAAGCGATTTGTTTCAAAGTACACTGCAGGAATAAAGCATTTTTTAGCAAATTTAAAATTTCATGGTGGGTTTCATATATGCATTTAATAAATTGCTTTAGATTAAGGTGCGTGTTATATCATATCATTGTTAATAAGATTATTAAAGATTAAAAAATATAATAATGCCATTAATGTTTTATATTAATAACCTAACCTTACAAATATTTTAATTTGACAAATAAAAACTTTCTACTTTGAGTGTACTTCTTAGCAGGCAGTGACACCAAGGACACACCTCCCAAGTCCTATGTTTGCTTAGTAGCACTATATACAGGGTGTCTTATTTTAGATGGTATTTTATGTGTAACTTTGTTTTTTAAAGAGATAGAAATCGGTTAAATGGCAGTGTTTTGTAAATTTTGTAGCTGAGTAATAATCTATTTTCAGAATTCAAAAATTTTCAAAGGTTTTATAGATATTTGAAAAAAATGAAAAAGTAATTTTTTGAAAGATTAAATATTGGCCTGATTTCGACTACTATGAAGAAAAATTTCAAATAAAAGTTGGAAGATTTGATTTTAGTAATTCAAAAATGCAAAAAATGTTTTGGAATTCAAGATGGCAGAACTGTACTTACCAACTTTGTTGGTTTTTTGGACACCATATTGGTTTCTGCCATTTTCGAATTTCCTCTTTTTAATCTCTTTTCAACGATGTATTGCAACATTCATTTAAAATCTATAATTATTGCAATTTTTAAACTTTTGGATTTTTTTAATTATACAAACCACAATTTTGTTCTTTTAACCACTGGCTTTTTAGGGCTCTGTAATTTTAAAAATCAAAATCTAATCTCCCAATTGTTCTTAAATCATCATAACTGATTTAAATGGGGATTTACAAAGCAATGACTCTCTGTTAAAATGCAAACAGCGGAAATAAAATTAATTTGCAATCATACAGTGTCAACACTAATGTATGGTGGTTATAACAATTTAAAAAACTATTAATTTTTTTGCTATGGTGTTTGGTTTCTACCTATAGTGAGCAACAAGTTACATAAAAATTAAACAAAATACTTAATACACATACATAATAAATGAATAAGAAAAAAACTTAAAGCTTGCTCTACTCTATGTTTCTTATTTTTCGTATTCTTTCAAAAACATGTACAGTTCAGATTTTAAGTGGGTTTTCAATGAGTATTTCGAGTGATTTCAGTAGAATTTCAGGGGATTTTCATAGGGTTTCACGCGAAAATAAAATTTCAGGCGATTTAAGTGAGGAAACTGATGATTTCGCTAAGATTTCAATGGGATTTCAAAGAATTTTATTTGGATTTTAAGGAACTTCAAGAGATTGAAACAGGACTGCGAGGGATTTTTGTTGGATTTCAAGGGACTTCAAAGGATTTTAACAAGATTGCAAGGGATTTCAAGACATTTTAATGGGATTACAAGGGATTTCAAGAGACTTAAAGACAATGTACACCAGACTTCAAGTGTGACTTACCCCTCGGCAAGAACTATTTTTTTTGCCTTAGCTTCGCTAGCGATATCTCCAGTTCATCATCTGTATCTGAATCTATAGGTTGTGCTTTTTTTTGAACTGCAGGAATGATATCTGATGACTTCTCAATCTTGCACAGTCTAAATGTACTTTTTTTGTTGCACATTTTGATTAAGGTATTTGAACATAAACATCAACTTGCTTGCTTTTTCATTACCTAACTTTTTTCTTAGTTGTGACTGCACCAGTCCAAAGCTTGAAAAAATTCTTTCTATAGCTGCAGTAGCAGCCACTGCCTTCAATAGTTGTTAACAAAGATCTAAAAAAAATTTTTGAAGTTACATTCAATTAAATTATTGTTCAGCACCTTTAACCATTATAGACTTCCACCGTGGCATCAGAGGGGTAGTATTAAACTGTTTACCAGATAAATACCATGGAAAGGGTTTAGATTTAGTATGTAATGCCTTGGCAGTTGGAATGAAATTGCAGTTGATTGTTTCCAAATAATTGAATGCTAATTATTTCTGCTTGTCATTTAAATTATTACCTTAAATCAGTTATCATACAAATTAGCTAAATAATGAACACCAGTTGCCATTTGTTTTTGTTTATTGAAATGTTTTAGGACAACTTGCAGCTTTACACTAAGATCTTCTGATAGTTTCAAAATTTCTATAGTAATGGCAATTGTATATCCATCTTGTTGCATTCTATCAAGTGATATTGCAACATGCATTCCCTTATTATCAAGGTAGGATTCCGATGAATCAGTAATGGTGTTCCATCTTACTTCTTAAGGCATTATGAGTTTGTTATCATTTGCTGTTTTGTAACAGGTAGCTGGTGTATGTTTGTTTCTAAAGTATTTTATCACTTGCATGATGTCATCTAACGGCAGTGAAGCTAACAGCTAGAATTGGCAGCCAAAACCACGCCTCCTCAATTAGCCACGTTCTTCTACCAATCATCCTTAAAAGCCACGCCTACTTTAATGCAACATCGAATAGTTCTACCATCTCTCTCTTACGATACAACCTATTGTAAGTAAGAATGATTATATACAATAACAATGTTTAGTAAATAAATCTAAATCAGAACTTCAGTAAATACCTATTGAAAATTGTGTTTTTTTTATGAAATTTCCAGAAGCACATATATAATCTTACTGTAAATCCAAATTTCTGCAGAAAAGATTTATATATATATATATATATATATATATATATATAAAGTGGCCAATACCTCCTACTTTAATTTTTTCTTGCTTTCTATGAAAGTAACGACCTTGTCAAGAAATCTCCATTTAGGTACATCAGTGCTCAATACGTGTGGGAGAAAGGTTTAGATTCCAAGTGCAAGTAGCAAATAAAAAAGTTATTAAGTTTTTCATGATATACATCAAGTCACCGCTGCCTCTACTTTAATTTTTTCCTGACTTTCTATGAAAGCAATGACTTTGTGAAGAAATCTCCATTTAGGTACACTAGGTCCCGATACATATGCAGAGTTTTAGATTCCAAGCCCAAATAAAAAAGTTATTAACTTTTACTTGATATATATCAAGTCGCCGCTACCTCTACTTCAATTTTTTCTTACTTTCTATTAAAGCAATGATTTTACTATTAATTTGGCAAATATCTAAGTGTTGGGGGATCTTGGTATCCACAGGTTGCTTAACCCCCTACCCATACCACTGAATCTCGTTGAAATAGGGCATATAATTAGGAAACAACAGAAGAAGAGCCAAGATGTATCTAGGCCTTGGAAATTTCAGGGATCTGTGTAGACTATAGAAATAAGTGAAGGTACGCATACAACCAGTTTCAACATGGAAAACCTAATGACTAAAAAAAATAATTGCAGTTAAATTTGATGGTTATTATAAACAACTAGTTGTTCGTTTTGAAATATTTTCAACTAATGTTGATTGTGCAATAGGATATATTGGAAAACTATCATTTTGGCAAATGTTTAAGTGTTAGGGGATCTTGACAGCCGCAGGCAGCTTAACCCCCTTTACATATCACTGACTATAGGGGAATTAGGATATATATTTGTAAAACAATAGAAGAAACACCGAACTCCATCTAACAAGAAAGTGCAGCCGCTATGTTCGAAGACATCAAACCTAGAAATAAAGATAAAATTGTTGAAAGTATATGTGTGTGGAGCACAGCGCAGTACGTCTATGAAATAGGGGCAGTAAGAGAAGCAGACAGAAACATTTTGGAATATTGTGCTTCGGATGTGTGAGGATGATAGTATGGACAAAAAGTTAATAACAAAGAGGTTATAGAAATAGTAGGGGAATAAAGATATCTGTGGAAAACAAAAAAAAATAGGAGAAATAGAAGGGCTGGAAATGTTCTAAGGCATTTTTGGAAATTATTGCAGCATATATTACAAACAGAGACAGGAAAAAAGGGGGTAGAGGTAGACTTAGATCAGATTATTGCACGCAGACAGTGAAAGATGCAGACTTGGAAATTTCAAGGAAATGTGTAGATTAGCTCAGAAACAATGAGGGTACACGTCTAACCAGTTCCATGACTGAAGACCTAATGATCATGATGATGTCTAAGCTTACTTCATCAGTTTTTGAAAATACTTTTATTTTAATAGGTTAAAGTAGCAGGTGACTTTGCATGAAGATAGCTTATCATTTATATTGGAGCAATAAATTAATCGTTGTTTCATTCCATAAAAAGCTATTCAGTAACTATCTATCAATGATTGAATGTCGAAGGACTTATGTTCAAATCACGAATGTCCGCTGCTCATGAATTTTCAGCTTCTATATAAACACAATCATAATATGTCATCTATCTCAAACATTCTGATTACATTTTAGGGGGTGTGAGTCCTTCCATGATATAACAATTAACCTCAATTTCATGTGTTCTTATCTTTAGTAGCCTGTCAATTTAAAATTTATTGTAATCATAAAGTTTCCAATATTCTATCAATGAGTGAAACTAATAGTTGGCTTCTCTCTTCCCATTTTAATTTAAGAGCTTCTGTAATAATTCATAGCCATGAAAACTTGTTATCTTATTTGGTTTATAGTTTGCCAGTGTTATTGCGTTCTACAAATTGATGTGTATTCATTCATGGAGGAAATGATTTATGACTTTGAAAACACTCTCGAAAAAGTAGTTTGTTGAAAAGAATGAGAATAAATGCTGTATTTTTCATTTTGGATTAAATAACATTTATTAAATGCTATTTTTTAACAAGGATGAATTTTTCTGCATCAAAACCCACTTACAGTCTTTTCAATCTGCATAAATATAATGAAACTTGTTTTTAGCTTATATTTTTCAAGAGAATAAATATGTACACCATCGGTTTTTCAATCAAATGAATGTTTTTGTATTTTCATGTAGTAGACTTGTTTTAAGATTGGGCTTTGTTTTTTAATGGTATCTCAGCATTATATGCACTTAGAGCATGTTATGTTACATGCGATTTCACTTATGTGTTAGAGGAATAAGCTTATCTTACTACAATATTATACAGGGTATAAATTAAATATTGGAAATTTTTACTTTTCTCAGTTTTGGGTCAATTTTTCTTACACAATGTGGCACTCAATCACTTATGACCTTATCACATCAATAAGATAAGCGTATTTCCTTAACACATAAAATGAAATCCTAGGCAATATGAATGTTCTTGTGAGATACCATTTAAGAATGAAGTCCATGTGTAAATAATGATTTTAGAAAAATACCATGTAAAACAAGTTTAGTTGCATTTATAAAAACCGTAAAATGAGTCTAAGGTTCAATCTGTTTTAAGAACGCTAAATAACTTCATATCAAGCTTTTTTAAGATATATCATTTGAGACAAGTTCCAGATGAGACAAATACAAGCATTTGTACTTTTATAAAATGCAAGTTCCACAATACATCCATACTTTTTAAAATTATCATGTAATAAACTTAATACACTTGATTTTTTGAAAGGCAAATAGTCCAGAATATTTGCAATTCATTATATTTATGAAAAATACTGCCTGCTTTGAGAGTATTCTGAAAAGCTATAAATCATAAGCAAGGAATAGCTAATTAATTAGCTAGTATGAATGACCAGCACATTCACGTAAAAGATAACATCGAGAGACTATAAAACCAGATAATATAACGAGTTTAATAGCTATATTTGTTACAGAATTTCATAGGAGAGAGTTAACAGTAATTCATTTAATTCATTAATATAAGAAGGAAAATTTTTATGATTGCAATAAATTGTAAAAAATGACAGGTCATTAAAGAGATAAGAATGCAAAATTGTGGGTAATTGTTGCATCATGCAGATGTCATACTTCTAGAATATTATCGAACCATGATGTATTAAGATTATTCTATTATATAAAGATGGAAGTAATTAGAGCAATGTCATTTATTCATCCTTTTGACATTTAACATTTAACATTGAAGTTTTGAACATAAGTTATGAGACATTTGATCATTGATACATAATTATTTTGTGAAGTACAACGACGATTTATTGGTTCAATATAAATAATCTTGGGGAAAGGTCATCCGCTAATTTAATCTATTAAAAATAAATGTATTTTGTAAACTGATACTTCTACGTATGAAAATTGATTAAAAATTAAAATCTGAATTGGAACCAGACATTTATCGATGCAGTTAAATGAAAACGATTTTTTTAATAGCAATGTAGATAAAAATACCAGCAAAAATTGATGATCCAAAGCGCAAGTATAACTTTGTTTTGAAATCTAAAAAGCCATTTGTGTATTATTAATAAATTGATTAAGTTAGGATAAGTTTTTATTTTGGGCATAAAAATTATTTGTAAATGGATGGTTTGATTTTAGCAGTTTTGAGATTAGAGCTAAAGACATTTTGACCTTTACAAAAATTTCTGCTCAAGAAGTAATACAAACGTATTTAAATTATCCAAAAAATTTTCAAAGTAAATTGTGTTACTCACATATGAGATGTTTTGGGAGTTTTCTAATAATTAACAAGGATTAGATAAAGAATGTATTAACGTGTAAATAATAATAAAATACCGTTTCTTTTTAAACTTAAGCTGTAAATAGTATTTATAAGCATTATTTATATATCTGTGTGTGTAAGTAGATTACTTAGATAATGTGTGCAAAAGAAAGATGTTTTTGAATATATAGAGGATTGTTTCTAAATATTTCTCGAGATTTCTTTGTTTCATTTCATTTTCATAAAATTCAAAGCATATTTGTGACTGAGCTAGCCAAAAGAAAAAAAACGGGCCCAGCAAGGTAAGAATTCACATTTTCTATTAAACCAGCATCCATAGTATCCTTATATTGGTCAGGGTGGCAGTACCCGAATATTCACAGCAATATATTGATATAACGCTGCACGCCGATGTAATAAACGTCCAGTTTTCTGCTGTCCGTCACCACTCTGTGTCTTTTAATAACCTAATTTTAATTATGCCACGACTAGCTCAGTCTAATTTACACAGACTGTACAATGCTACGGTAACAAATAATTTATCTCCCTTTTTCTAATACTTTTCCTATTTTTAATGAGAAAAACGAAATCGACTAATGTTTTTATAATGAGAAAGAAAATATTATCTACACTTCACAGTTTAATATGTTGTACTATATGACAAAATTAACCCTTGAATCAAATAATATTAATATTTAAATTATTTATTCCCAAAAATTGTAACCTTTTTCCTTAAGTTAAAGCCAGCAAAAATGAACTATATCTTACTGGAAATTTTCTGAACATTCAAAACCTTTTCCCTTTTTACATAAATTTTCACGTATAAAAAAGATTTTTGTTGACTCTTTACAAAATATTCAGGTCTGATAAAATATAGTCGATGATCAAAATAAAAAGAAAATAATGCCTTACGCTAGATAGCTCTGACCTGAAGTTTTCGTGGTGCGTCTTTCTTTGTTCTCCCTGGATCTGCTACTGCGTGAAGTGGATCAACATCCTCTGATTACTTTTAATTGAGTTGCTTCATTCACCCTTTAAAACAATGCTCTGTTTAGTGCTCCTTCATGTGGATTTAAACTAATAATTTTATTCAGACTTCTTCCCAATTTATTTAGTTTCCAAATTTTATTCCGTTTAATCAATAATTCCAATTTACTCACTTGGATTTATTTAGATTTACCCCTTTGTTTCTTAGACTTTCTTAGATTTGCATAGAGTTTCTTAGGGTTTCTTAGAGTCACTTAGAGTTTCTTAGAGCTCTACATTACAAATATTTAAAATTAATTAATTAATAGACTTTTACTCACGTTTTCCAGCAAACAACAAATTTGTATTATATATTCTTCACTAATTTTAGCTTTGAAATTTTTAACATCATGTTCACAAATATTTAATTATTCAATTTCACTCGTTGCGTAAGTTTTTGACTGTAAGCGACGTGAACTGTTCTCGGTTTGAATGAATACTGCCTGCTTATCAAATTCGCCTGTTATATAAGCACCGCCCCATCTACAATTCATTGGTTATTGATATTGTTTGTTCACAGTTTACGACCAGCCATAGGATGTTTTGGATATTTTGGGCTTTTACAGGCATACGTCTTAAAATTGTTCGGCGAAACGATTTCTTGGTCACGTAGTCTACTAGGATTTATTTATATTGAAGAATTTTGCCTCTTCATCGTAATTAATAATTCCATTTTCGTATGTAATTTGCGTTTAAAAACATCGCTTCTTTATTTATTGCAACCTCGCAACTATTAAATTATAGTATATTTACTGTATATTCACATACTATAGCAACAGCTTGCGGTTAAATCAAAATAACATTTTGTGCTCGAATGAATGAGTCATTTTCGAATGAATAAGCGCTTCCTTTATATACAAATTTATCCGTTTCCAGAAATTTACTAGAAAAATGTAGAACATTATGATGTGAGGTGTCCTGGAATACCCAATTAGCGTTTAAAATTGTCGAGTTTTATAACCTAATTATCTGACTCCAGTTATTCGTAATGCATGCTGTTCTTCCTTGTTTAATACCCAAGGTTAATGTGTCGCATCGCTTCTTTCTAACAGTGAATGCGAAAGGTAATAAATATTTCTTATCAGATGTTCCCGGGATTTTGCAGGTTTTTGGGTTTCGACCGCTTCTAAGAATACAAAGATTTATTCATTAATGAGTTTTTACGGAGTTGACATATTTTTAAATACCAATGATTCATCCTTTTATGTTCTAGAAAATTCTTTTTATTAATAATGAATTGTTGTAATCCACGGGGTAATTAATTTAAAGTTTAATTGCTTTTTAATGCAAAAGGAGTTTTAAATACACGTTGATTGTAGTTTCTTGAACTAGGAGCTTAAAGATAGTGCTCTTTTATTCTGTTTACAGCAAATCAAATGCATTTTTATCAAAAATGTATTGATAATTAATAAGTAAAATAAATGGCTTTATATTTATCTTAAAACGATCAATTTTTAAATTTGCATTTAATGCGTTTTACGGTAACCTACAATTATTTATTTTTTTTACATATATGACTTATGTTACTTGCTATTTATTTACAATATGCTTATATCATACAGGGTGCTTATTTATACACGTGCAATCTGCGTTTTTGCATGGAACTTTAATGAATTAAGGTATGCTTGTTTTATACAGGGTGTAACCATGAATTTATGGAAAATTCCTTTTTTCCAGATTCTGTTATATTTTGGTGGGATTTATTTTTAGAATTTGGCTATCAATAACCTCTCGTGACTCCTTATCACGTCATTTTCCCTCAAATTAAAGTATAAAATTCGAAATCTGCGGTATTTTTCTGCATATGAATAATTTTAATATTTTCATTTCTAATTATGTGCTGTCTAACTAATTCTATAAGCTTTATAATACTCACGCATTATCTTTTCATACTAGGGCTTTTCTGTTTTTAACAATCCACCTATTCCTATCTTATAATCAACTATACTTGCTTTAACTCTATACTAACATCATTTACAATGTAACATTTCTATCCTATATCACTAACTTTCCTTTCCAACAAAATTCTCTTTACTATCATTCATAATTCATCGTATTATTGCACATTCCTTTCTAAATCATCACAATCTTGGAAAAATATGAGATATAAAACTTTCGTGTAGTTGTTTCAGCAACTACTCAGCTATACTACTCACGTTGAGAAAATTATTGTTTAAAATCTCTATATCTAGCCTACTTACATTACTTTCAAATCATACATCTTTCTATTAGTCTTCATTATACGCATAAACTTCAGTCTTAAATGGTTTGCTATCAATAACTTCTTAACTCATTTTCATGCTCAATAGCAATTCTTAACTCTCTATCTTACAATTCATAAGATTCCTCTTTCAACAACGATTCTACTTTTCCTAACTTCATCTGGACATATAGCAACAATGTATCCCTCATCTACATTATATTTAAATTCCTTCTCAAAATAATTCACACTTATACTCTTAACTCCCTCATCCTCTTTCATTTCAATAATTTCTTTCTTTTTCTTACGCTTCCAATTCTTTCTTAGATCCGCATATTTAAATTAATGTTTTGACAAACCAAACACTACTCCTCCATATTTATACATATGCCATTTAAAATATCGATTTGATTCTCTAATCACAATGATCCCAAACGAATCGTTAAGTTCTACAGTTCTACAAATTATTTCATCATTATTTAATAGTGTACTACCTTTATTTATTTTATTTTTAAGAGCTGCATTCACAGAAAGTTCCTTATCTCCTCTTCAACACCTAAAATCATACTATTTTCATCAGTTTCATGTATTATCTTCATCTCTTCATCATCTTTTTCAGTTTCCAATAATTCTGAGTTTTTCTCCAAAAATGCTACAACTTCACTTCTAACTTCACCAGGACACTTAATACTTAAACTCTTGTCTTCTTCTTCCCCTTTCATCTGCTTCTCAAATTGTTTCAAATTCATACAATCTCCTTGTACTTCTATATGGACTTCTTTGTCCCATTTAATCCTCTCATCTCCTATAATTATCACCTTATTCTTGATATCTATTATACCTTTCAACTTAGTTATAAAATCCATTCCGAGAATGGCATCAACTCTTAATCCTGTCACTATCAAAACTCTTGCTCAACCTCCATCTTTCCCAACTTAACTTTCAGAATTATGATACTCTTGATAACTGCAAACTTCTTATTATTCGGCAATACTAAATTATTTCGTTTAATAGAGATAACTTTCTACATTAATTCCTCTGAATTATCTTTAATAAAACCTACACTTATTAATGTTGCTTCAGCTCCTGTATCTACCAGTGATTTTATCTCTTTTTCCCTCTACTTGCAATTTTATTATAGGTAGTAAATAATTTTTTTCATTAACTTTTTCATTTTCCAACTCAAATTTTATAAATTCAAGCGCATGTTCATATTTATTAATTTCTATATTTTCCTTGCTTGTTTTGTCTGCTTCTAAAAATCTTGCTTACTTGACATACTCTGCATATGTCCTTCTATTTTCGTTGCTACCAACTATGCCATTTCTCTGTGCGTTTGCCATATTTTCCCTTCCTTGGGTACTGGTTCTATTCTCAATTGTTCGTGATTCATTATTCTCCCTTCTCTCTGTCTCTCCTAATGGCATTTCCTTTATTCCAATTATTTCTTTGGCTATATTCCCCCTTTCAAATGGTTTGCCTTGATGTCTCTCCGGTCCATTATTCCTCTGGAATCTAAATGTGTTCATAGGCTGGCTCCTTGGCCTGGTGTCCATTCTTCTTGGTTGACCCATGTCATCGTAACATTGAAGATATTCTAAAAACACATCTCTATCAACAATATTTTGTAAGGCTATGCATTGCCTTACTTCCGTTTCGAAATGACCTACTAAATATTTTATAATTTGCGTGTCCTCTAAAGGAGGATCAAGTTGTTTTTGCAATGCTAAATTTCTTGATCACATACAATTCCCTTGCCATGGCTGCATCGCTACTATATTTGCATATCAATAAATTATCTCTAACTTTAAATTGCTGGTTGTCTCCCCAGAAATGCTTTAAAAATTAAGTCTTTAAATGAACTGAACTCATTTTCAATTAGTCCAAACCAAATTTTGGCACTACCCTTCAACATATACCTCACAATATTTAACTTTGTTTGTTCATCCCAGCTACCTTGTATTAAAGTTTTTAAGTTATTTAAAAATACTTTAGGGTTAAGTTTGTTATTCCATAAAATTTTGAGTGTTGTTCCAACGGAATACTGGTTGGTTTCCATCTCATCGGTTCCTCAACATGAATATTTGTATCTTTATCTTCTAAATTCTCAAATATATTCTTTATGTCTGTTTTAAGATTGTCCAAATGATTTCTAAATGTTTTAAAACCCGCTTGGCGCCTTCCCTCTATTTCATTTACTGTTTTATCTAAAGTTTTACTTTTCCCATTAGTTTCTTTTTTGCTTGCTTCCTGATTCGATTTTTTCCCAAAATTTTTTTCTTTAACATCATCTATATCCTCTAAAATTTGTACTACTTTTTTTCTAACTTCAAATTTCATTTCTTTAATGGTTTTGTTAGTTTCCTCTAAACCTAAAGCTATTCTTTTACTAATCTCTTTAAATTTCTTTTCATTCTTTTTACTTTCTAATCTTAAACTTTCCCCCAATTTGGCAATGTTCTTTCCAAATTCTGCTCGTAACTCTTGAGTATTTTTATCAGATCTTTTAGTCATTTCCTTGAGACATTTTTGCCCCGTTTCTTTTAAATTCCCTTTCATTTCATTCATATTTTCATTTTGCTCTTGCATACCTTTTTTCATTCTTTTCACTCATTTCTTTGATGTTTTTCTCATTTCTTTCACTCATTGCTCTTTGTTCCTGCATATTCTGATTTAGACTTAATAAAGGAGACATAATTTTTTATTCCTGGGTCTTTCCTACACTCTTTGCCTCTGGATTCTCCTTTTTCACCTCTTTCATACAAACGTTTTGCTGAGAACCAATTTCCACTCCCTCAGCTCTCAAACTTTCATTCTGTCAGTCATACTGAGAAATTAATCAGATTTTACAAAACGAACAAAAACAACTCCAAAAACAAATCCTACAAGACAAGAAACTCTAATCGAGCCACAGGTTGGGTTGTCGCTAAAAAGAGTGCTACGACAAGGTCGCACTGAAAGCGTTGCTGAAAGAGTATGAAAATGGCCTCGCGTTGGGAGCCACTAAAAGAGTGCTGTGACAAGGTCTGTTTGAGAGGCGTTCAAAAGGGTGCTGTGATACAGATACAGCAATTTGTAAAATTTGAATTCCTTTTTAACTTTGCCGGGCTAGCTCAACAGAATTGGCAGAGTTTTTCAAAATGAAATCAAACACAACAATATCACAAAGTATTTAGACAGGATTAAATATTTTTTCTCACACAGAATCATTTAGAACGTCTACAAGAAGAATATATAAAAAAAAATAGGTTCTTTACTTTATGTTAAATTTACAGAATTAAACTTATTCTTTTGGGAATGGTTTTCCTGGTGATAATTATTTCCACGCTTGAAAGATTTGTTTTGGCCAAAAAAATTCTTGACAGATAATCTATTAAAAGGTCAGAGTATTTCTCACTCTGATCACAAATTCTTCTTGTAAAACCCTTTTACATAAAAAATATTATATGATTAACAACTATTGTTATTATACCTTACATTAACTATAAATCAGTTAAAAATAAATATAAAAGTGATACTTGAAGAATCCACAAAAGCGTTCCTTGTAATAAAATATCTTCTTATTTTAAATTGATATTTAAATCAGTTTACAATATTAAAATCCTCGTTTCTAACTGCAGTTACCAAAGTACTTTTTTGGTTAAATCTTCCTCTCCATTATTTAATAAAATTTTTAAAAATAGCTTTATATTGAAGTATTTTGCTTCTTCATCGTAATTAATAATTTCATTTTCGTATGTAGTTTGCATTCAAGAACATCGCTTCTTTATTCATTGCAACCTCGCAACTATTAAATTACAGTATATTTACTGTATATTCAAATACTATAGCAACAGCTTGTGGTGAAATCAAAATAACATTTTGTGCTCGCATGAATGAACGCTAATGAATGAATCACTTTCGAATGAATAAGCGCTTCCTTTATATACAAATTTATCCGTTTCCAGAAATTTACTAGAAAAATGTAGAACATTATGATGTGAGGTGTCTTGGAATACCCAATTAGCGTCTAAAATTGTCGAGTTTTATGACCTAATTATCTGATTCCAGTTATCCGTATGCATGCTGTTCTTTCTTATGTAATACCCAAGGTTAATGTGTCGCATTGCTTCTTTCTAACTGTGAATGCGAAAGGCCATAAATATTTCTTATCAGATATTCTCGGGATTTTGCAGGTTATTGTGTTTGGGCAGCTTGTTTTATTCATTAAAGAGTTTATACGAATTTGACGTTTCTATGTTTGCTGTCTTCGAACATAGCCGCTGCTCATTTTTGTTAGATGCAGTTTGGTTCTCCTTTTATTGTTTTACAAATATATATCGTTTCCCCGATATTCAGTGGTATGTGAAGGGGGATAAGCAGCCTGTTCTACCAAAATTCCCTAACACTTGAACATTTGCCGAATTAATAGTAATATATCCTTTTGAGCAAAGTTTATCATCTTGAAACTGAACGCATACCTCCACTTATTTCTATTCTGAGACATTTGCCGAATGAATAGTTTTCCAGCAAATGCTTTCATACAATTAACATGAGAATATTGCAAATCTAATACCTGTAGTTGCTTATAATAATTATCAGGTTTAAGTATAATTATTTTTTTTTGTCTTTAGGTTTTCCATTTTGGCACTGGTTGGACGCGTACCTCCATTGATTTCTATTCTGAGCTAGTCTACACATTTCCCTGAAATTCTCACAGGCCTAGATCTTTCACAATCTGTGTTCAATAGTCCAACCTAGGTATATCTCTACCTCTTTCTTTTCTTATCTCTGCTTCTAATATATTTCGCATTATTTCTTCATGGCTTAGTATGTGGCCTATCATTCTATCTGTCCTATTTTTTACTGTTTTCCACATATTTCTTTCTTCTCTTACCATTTCTAGCACCTCTTTCTTCTTAACTTTGTCCATGATATCTTCATCATACCTCTGTAGCACCACATTTTAAAGTCTTCTATCTTTTTCATGTCTGCTTCTCCTACTGTCCAAGTTTAACAGCCGTACAGTGCTGTGTTCCACACATACGTTTTAAACAATCTTTTCTTTGTTTCTATGTTTGTTCTCTTTGAACACGGTAGTTGATTTTTCTTTTTAATTGTAGCACGATCTTGGGTTAATCTTTGTTTTATATCTTTTGCGCTCTTCCCATCTCGTGTTATTTGGCTTCCTAGGCAGCAGAAATCCTTAACCTCTTGTAAGTTCTTGTTACTTATTTGTATTCGAGTTTTTGATTTATTTTCCCCTCTTTTGAATACTAGTAGTTTAGTTTTATTTTTGTTAACTTTCATACCATATCTCTCTGTTAGAACTATTTCCCTTTCATTAAGAGCAGCTTCTAACTTTTCCTTGCTAGCTACTAATACTTCTATATCATCTGCAAATCTAAGCATATCAATGTTTTATCCCTGCATAATAATTCCAAATGTCTTCCTGCATTTGACAATATTCATTGCATTTTCGATGTACTAAAAATGAATGGGGATAGAGCACTCTCTCGTCTCACACCTTTCCTAATATTTACTTCTGTATGTTCCTGTTCTAATTCTATTATTGCTGTTTGCTCTTTGTATAAGTTATGTATTATCCGTCTATCCCAAAAACTTATTCCAATCTTTTGAGTATTTCGAAAATGTTTGTTCATTTTACAAACCCTATATATATATATATATATATATATATATATATATATATATACACTTTCCCCTTTTTTTATTGTTTTTTCCATTATCACTCTCAGCTAAAATAGCCTCCCATGTTCCTTTGTTTTGCCTAAACCCAAATTAATCTTCTCCTAATATTTCTTCAGCTGGTTTTTCCATTCGTTTTTGTACAATTCTAGTTAGTATTTATAAGACGTGTACTATCAAATTTATTGTTCGAAAATTTTCACATCTATCGGCGCCTCTTTTTTTTGGTATAGCGACTATGATGTTACGTTTGAAATCTTTGGGTATCTCGCCTGTCTCGTATATATATATATATATATATATATATATATATATATATTTATTGCTGTGAAATTTACTTTATTTCCTTTAAACTCCAATGTTGGGCATCATTTTTATTGCTATGCATTGCCCCGCGATTGGGCGTGTCATTTTTATTTTATGAAATTTCTTATTATGCCCCACATTTGTGCGCGATGTTTATTATTATGAAATAGCCTTTTCGGATTTTAAACCCCTACGATGGGTGCCATATTTATTTGATATGAAATTGTCCCTACGATTGGTGCACGATTTGTATTGCTATGCATGCTCTATTAAGCCCCACGATTTGTACGTTATATTTTATTTGTTTACCATACTAGCTCACTGAATGCTCGACTTCCTAATAGTAAATCTTATTTTACCCTTTAAATGGATTTAAATAAAGCAGTTCAAAATCACACAATATAATAATTGATAATATGTACAATGTTGTGTATCCTCAAAATTTTTCCCTGTATAGAATATATACATTTACCAAATTTATGCTTTCCTGAAAGCCAGCAAAAATATCTTTTAATTACTCTTAAGTATCTTTGATCGCTCTAAGATACTTTCCGTTTTCATATTTTCAAATGACCTTTTTGATGACTCTTACAAATATATAATGTATAGCAAATATTAAATTTGAAACATTCTTTAAATAATAAATGTTTAAAAATTGCTAACCTGGAACGGTCACTGGAGTTGCCTTATAGTGTCTGTGGTCGGCATCCCTTGCTATGTCCGCTGTACTTATTGGCCAGAATTATCTATTTTTGATTTCTGGTATTTTTCCTTGAATTAACTTTGAGTACCCTTTTGATCGCACTTTCAGTCGTATTTAAAAATTTGTGTTAAGGCTTAGATCTCGACATGAACATCGACTTGCATATAAACTTAAATATCAAGTTAGTACATATGACATCAACGAAACTGACATCAACGAAAGTGGCATCAACAAGAGCCGTCTCAACAAAAGCCCTGTTTTGATAAATATTAAAAATAAATTTAATTAATTGTTTAACTTACGTCTATTTATAAATCGGCTTATTTTCGTCGCACAATTTTTGCACTTTCAAATTTTACTTATTCTGAATTTTAACGTTTCACTAATTAATTTCGTCACGTAAATTTCTACTGCATTTGAGCATAGTTTGTGCTTGGTTGAATATGAACTGACCTCTTTATTCATTTCCTATCGTATTTATAAGTCCTTCTCACCAATCGTTTCCATTGGCGTGTTTATTGATCAAGGCTTGTACTTTGCTTTATCTCTGGCAGAACTCGGTATTTCTCAAAATCTCTGTCGAATTCTTGGTGACAATGCTTTATCAGTCACGTAAGCGTTCTGTATTACATAGTTATTTCTTAGGATTCCCAATTATTACTCACATTTAATCACGTAATTTTATGTTTGTAAGTTAAAAGTTCAAAACTTATATAATGAACCGCCTGGTGTTTATTTGTTTGTTACAGAATGTTGGTTTTCTGAACAAATGTATTCTTTCTAGTCACGTATTTAGTGACGTATTAGAATGCATTTTCTTATACATGCGTCGATATTTTCGACGTAATTATTAAATATTTGGAATGCCAATTTATCTATGTTTCCCGATAATTTATTTTGCTGCAATTAGTTGCTTCTAAAACCTTATCTTTACTCGTAAATTATACTTAAACATATTATACGACGCACACATTACTATTCTAATTAAATGGTATCGGATTATTACTAAATGAGCTTCTTTCTCATGCATTAGATCAAATATCCTTTATATACAGTGTCCTCGCAGTTGACTTTTTGTAGAATAGTCGATTTATTCCTATAATTGATGGAATTATGTGATTTTCTTAAAGTTAAAGTTATTTATATCTATCCTACGACCGCTATGACTTAATCTACCCGTAAACTACCTTCTTATTATAGCATTATATATATATATATATATATATATATATACAGGGTGAGTTTTTAGTGTGGCAACGGTTGATAACTCCGTTATTATAAAAACTACGTAAACCAAATTTGGAGGCATATTAGGCATGCCTAAAGTGCACATTTTGAAAATATTTGTAAGCATACAGGGTGTTTCATAATTCCAGGGCATATTAAACTTATATTTTTTTAAATGGAACACCCTATATATTATTACATTTTTGAAAAGCCCATAAAAAGAGCTTTAATTTGGTACCAAATTATACCTGTCTATTCTTTTTAGTTTTTGAGATATTCAACTGTTTTTAGAAAAAATGACCCCGATTAGATACATTGCCACTCCACTAATACACAACTTATGTTAATTTTCAAAATGCAGAAAACTTTACCATATACCATAGTATATTTGTAAATATCACTTTTTGAAATTTCTTCCCAGTATAGAGGGTGTGTCAGGGTTCGCAAAATGTAATTTTTAAAATTTTTTTAAATGGCACTCTACCAATTTTATTGCTATAATGCATAGTTCATTAAGTGTCCTTTCATTTTTGTTAAGCATTCCCTATACCTAAATCCATTACTTTCTGAGATATTTTTGATTTTCTTCAAATTTTATGAATGTTTTTAAATTACATAACTAAAAATAACTTACTATTGGAGAATATTATAAAACAATTAATACATTTTGATTAACAATCAACTACACTTATCCAATAACAATTTTCACTAAAGATATAACAACTTACAATAATACGCTATCAACAGAATTCTGCCAGATCAACAATATGCATTTTATAGAAAATGTTCAACAGGGAATCAGGCAGGCTTTGAAAAAAATAACAATTACAATCAAAATGTCATTTAGGTATATTAATTGTAGTGTGTTGTCATTTAACACATTATCAGTTCTGTTTTAAATGTAATCTTTGAAGGAGTTTTCAAAATGAATTTTACAGTTGAAGAACAAATAAATATGATTTGGGTAGTGGGAGCAAGTTTAAAAAATTTTCTACTTGCATCAAGAATATACCAAGAGAGATATCCTGTTAAATAACAACACTCTACAATTAATAAACCTAAATGACACTTTACATGTAATAGTTATTTTTTCAAAGCCTGCCTGATTTCCTGCTTGAACATTTTCTATAAAATGCATGTTTTTGGTCTGGCAGAATTCTGTTGATAGCGTATTATTGTAGGTTGTTATATTGTTAGTGAAAATTGTGATTGGATAAGTGTAGTTAATTGTTAATCAATATGTATTAATTGTTTTATAATATTCTCCAATAGTAAGTTATTTTTAGTTATGTAAATTAAAAACATTCTTAAAATTTGAAGAAAAAAAAAATATCTCAGAAAGTAATGGATTTAGGTATAGGGAATGCTTAACAAAAATGAAAGGGCACTTAATGAACTATTCATTGTAGCAATAAAATTGGTAGGGTGACGTGTAAAAAAATTTTAAAAATTGCATTTTGCGAAACCTGACACACCCTGTATACCGGGAAGAAATTTCAAAAAAGTGATATTTACAAATATACTATGGTATATGGTAAAATTTTCTGCTTCTTGAAAATTAACATAAGTTGTGTATTAGTGCAGTGGCAATGTATCTAATCGGGGTCATTTTTTCTAAAAACAGTTGAATATCTCAAAAACTAAAAGGAATAGACAGATACAATTTGATATCAAATTAAAGCTCTTTTTATGGGCTTTTCAAAAATGTAATAATATGTAGGGTGTTCCATTTAAAAAAATATAAGTTTAATATGCCCTGGAATTATGAAACACGCTGTATACTTCCAAATATTTTTAAAATGTGCACTTTAGGCATGCCTAATATGCCTCCAAATTTGGTTTACGTAGCTTTTATAATAACGGAGTTATCTACCATTGCCACACTAAAAACTCACTCTATATATATATATATATATATATATATATATATATTGTTGTGATATGCTCCTTTGAATGCGGGAACTGGGTCCTTTCAACAAAAAAATTCTAGTCCCACAGATTGGGCGTCATAAACTGCTGTGATCCTCTTTTCGCCTCGGCTGCTCACCTAATTTTATAAACCTCCTCATTCATAAAATTAAACAACACATTCCTACCACAAACATCAACGTTAACTCTATTTACATCAATATTCAGAATACATTAAATTTTCAAATTAAATTTCAGCATAAAATTCAGTTTTAAAAGAATTTCAAGATTAATTTTATTATCACTTTAACGTGCATCCAGAATTAAAGTCCTTGTTGGATGCCTACTAATTAATATAACAATATAAGCAGACCGAGTCTGAGTATAAAGGAGCATCTACCACCCCTTTACGTTAATTAACCAGGTTCGTCTAATTGAGCTCAAAGACATACCCATATTTTCATCATAATTCAGAACATCAATACTAAATACCCTTTCTACTTATACAAGCAAATTTCATCTTAAAATTAAAATTTTATGGTTAGTACAATTTCACTAATGTCCATTTAAAGTAAATCAATTATAAAGTTATTCAACACACACAAAATGTCAAACAAAATAGTATAATTTACCTGAAGGTTACTGTCCTCGTAGCTTCAATGTACATCGTCCCTTTAGTTAATCACACCATTCCAACAGGATTATATTTACGGCTTCTAATTCTCAACGCCTTTAAAATTTTCTCCATCACCATTTATTTAAAGTTGTTTCTGGGCTTTTCCGGAACTCATCTGTGTATATCTGACCCTTGTTTCGTGGATCCAGACACGTATTTGAACCATTTAATTATTAACACCCCGAAAAATAGCAAAGAAATTCATGTCTCTCACCAATATACGCCAAAACTGCCTACTTTTGTGTATACATTTGTCGTTGTAAATTTTGCTAATTGGTACAGTGATACTAAATTTTATTACCTTGTATCTAAGTGCACTGAAGTACATTCATGTTAGCACGTAAATAACAAACTATTTTGAATCACTAAAATATACGAGCAAAATTTTAAATTATTTTATCAAACTAAAATGCACTGTTTAACATCTTGAATCAAGTCGCGGATGTAAGAGCTTTTAACGCATCGAATAGTCAAAAGTCTAAGAGAGCTTGTTTATATTCACCTCGGTATATATAGCAAAAGCCTGTCTGTCGGTCTGTTCCCCAAAACGGGTAATTCTAAAGAATTTCTCATTCTATGTTCCCAGTCCGTCGCTCGCGCGTCGGTTTTACGAATTTTCACTCGCCCCATTTAAATCTCAGAAATTCTCACACGGTACGCAAACATGTCCGAGAAAAACTAATTAATTTTGTACAGAAATTGTTGTTTCTACCTCTGATATTTGCATCCTATTTTCAACCAATTGTGACCCTCGTGACGTTGCTTAAATCACGCCTTTACTATATGTGTCTTTGCTTGACGCATTTTCTCTTTCCTTTTCTAACCTGTTCGTATTGGTGCAAATTGATATTCTTTATTATCGATTATATTTTAGTCCATGTGGACTATCTGGGTTAAATAACCCCGTATCGCACCTTCTCGTGAATATTAAGCCCCGGTTTCTCCAAGATTCTTTGAAACCATTTGTTATCTACACAATTTTCGCCGTACGTGGTATTTAAACTACGCAGGTGTTCAAAATAATATTAATTCTCAGAGCTTTTTAAATAAACCCTGTTTTGTATTTCGTGCTAAAGCATCTGACCGTTTCCAATATCCTTAGAATCGACATGTTTATCTAAACAAATTAAACTGAAATTGCCTTTTAAAATACGCAGGTGTGTTCAAACATCCTACTTCTAACTAACACTTCTAGGATTTGCTTTTTATTGGGTTTTACAAGTTTCTATAGATATTATCTGTTACTAACGATTCAATTAACTTCAATTAAAATTGACTTCTATCCTTTCATTTTTAGCGAATACAAGTTAAATATTAACTATTATGTGTACACTTTGTTTTACTACCGGTTACTTAAAATAGGGTTAATTAATATAAATTTTGCACGTAATTTCCATTTGTTTAGGAATAATTACATTACACGCAGAGCTTTTAATACTGCTTCTTTTGATATAAAGCGTCTTGTACATGATTTAAATCTCTTATGTTTAATGAAACTAATAAATTTTTATGCTTCACGGTTTTAATAACGCGTATTATCTAATAATATTCATTATACACGGTGATTAAAATTATTTGATGTGATTATTTAATTTTCTACCCTGGTCTAAATATGAGTATTTTCCCCCTATTTGAATACAAATAATCCCACTTTTTGAATGCAAATATAAAGCATTTAGACAAAAAATTACAAAAAAATGCCTATCTCTCTCTACCCTTATCTATCTAACTTACCTACCTTGTCTCCAATCCAAAAAAAATATTTACACCTATCCTATATCCCTATCCTATTCCTAACTCTCATCTAATTCTATCAACTGAAATTGTCCCTAACTTCATCCTACTTATCCATCTAATCCTATATACATCCTATATACCTATCCTATTCTTAACTTTTAACTAATCTTCACTATACTTTACTTCCCCCTACCTAATCCTATATGCCTATCCTACTCTTACTCTATTCCTAACTCTCCACTAATCTTCTATGAAATATCTACACTTAACCTATCTTATTTTCTTCCTACATTTACTCTTTATTCTCATCCTAAACCTATTCCTAATTATCTCCCATATTTATCCTATACCTAGCTTTATTTTCTATAAACACCTACTTCTACTCCTCTATATACACCTATTCTATCCCTATTCTATTTAAATCTAACTCTCTTCTTGACCCTCCAAGTCTTTCTTCTCACCATCCTAATACTCTTCATCCCTATTTCTCCCCCTTCTATATCTATACTTAACATCTCTATTATCTCACATACAATAAACTTATCATCCCTATTATCCTGACTCTTAAATATTGCTTCTTCTTCAGTCCCTACACTTGTCTGTTTCTTATTCATTATCATTTCCTTTTCTGCCGACAAACCAAACGATACTACTTTAAAATTATCGATTTTTCCCTCTATGGAAAATCCTATGTACCTTCTAGAATTCTTATGCAATGGAATCCGCCAGAATGAATTCCTTAAATCTACTTTATTAAAAACAAACTTGCCACTTAACCTCGTCAAAAATAATTCTGCCTTCACCTGCTCCTGATATGCTGCTTCTACCCCCACTACTTCTGCATTTTTTTGTAATAAAGCTTGAACCTCTACTCTCCTATCCTCTGGACATCTTATTGTGTTGATCTGTTTACCTTCATCATCTTCTACCTCTACTGCATTAATATTCAACCCCGTGTCATCCTCTGTGACTTCATAACTGCCCTTCCATGGCACTACCCTATCTTTAATCTTTACTACCTTCCTTTCCATATCTATCAAAATCCCCAACTTCATCATACAGTCAACACCTAAAATGCTCTGAAACTTCAGTCCAGGTACAATTACAAACTCCTGTTCACAGCTTAAATCTCCTATATCTATCCTAAGCACCACAACACTATTTACTACAGCAAACTTCTTTTTATTTGGAGCTACTAAATGGCTACGCTTTATAGGCATAATTCTATCACAAACCTTATCCCTAATTTTGCTAACGAATTCCTCCGATATTAAACTCGCCTCTGCCCCTGTATCAAGTAATACTTCTACATTATTCTCAAACATTTCTAAATTAATAATTGGCAAACATAAATTTTCCTTAGTTTCTGGCTCTACTTCCTCCTCAATTTTGAAAAATTCACGTGGATGTTCATATACATTTACACTGAAATCTAGTGGTCTGTCGCGTTCTAAAAATCCTGTCCAGGTCTGTTTTCCTACTCGGTCCTGGTCTAGCCGTCACCTCAGCGTATGTCCTAGGCGTTTCCACTCGTTCCGTGTCTGTATTAGTAGTCCCCTCATGTCCGGTGAACTATTCCTTCTGGTAGGTTCCGGTCTCGGTGCAGGTCCCTTCCTAAACTATTACTCCTAACGTATGGTCGTCTCTGTTCCCAATTCTGTCGCTGGTATCCGTAACTATTCCCCCGTCTAGCGTAGTTGTCCCGTCTATTGTCAAACCTAACTGTGTTGATCTGTCTTTCCCTATTATCCCGAGGTCGTCCACTACTTACGTCGTCGTACCTCTGCAGGTATTCCAAAACATTTCTCTGTCCACTATGTTCTGTAGTGCTACGTGCTGTCTTATGTCTACCTCGAAGTGTCGTGATAAATACTTAATAATTTGTCGGTCCGTCAGTGGTGGGTTCAGTTGCTTTGCTATGCTATACTTGCGTATAGCATATTGCTCCTACTTCCTGAAAATTCTCCTTAAATTTCCTGTGATTAAGTCGTCTCGTACCTGATCTTGTCTGTGGTCACTCCAGTAGTGCTTTAAAATTTGTTTTCAAAGTCCTGATACGTGTCTATGTCCTGTCCTACTAAATTGTACCATGCTTCGCGTTGTCCTTTAATAAAGCCTTTATCGTATTCAGTTTAGTCTGTTCGTCAAATAAATTTCCCACTAGATTTCTTACACTATTAATAAAAATTTGTGGATTTACCCTGTTATTGCCATAAAACTTCATGTGTTGGTCCAATGATACTCCACCTGTAGAAAATCTGGGACCATCCCCCGTTAAATTTGACATGTTGTATTTGATACTACTAACTTTGCGTTCTACCCTGCCTAACTGATCCCTACATGAGTCCGTCACTTCAGTCATTTTTACATTAATCTCTTCTTCACAAAAAATGCGTACTTCGGACCTTAAATGTCCCATTTCCTGTCGAAGACCTGTAATATCACGCTCATTTTTTTCAACCCTATTTTCAACTTCCCCCTTCTTTACAGTACGACTATTTTTAAATTCTGTAAATTCTCTCGTCGATTTTTCTATTTTATCCCCTAATTCCTGATTTACTTGGTCAAATTTCTTATTCGATTCTTCACTCATCCTCTCTAACATTCTCAATATCATCTCGTTTCCTTGATCCCCTGATTCCGTCCTCGACTGATCTCTACTGCCTCCAGCTTCTTCCATTTTCGAATTTTTCTCACACAATGCACTATCGTCACTTCCAATTTCCACTCCTTGACTCCTTAACCACTCTTTTCTCTGCATACGTTCAAATCACTCACACACACTCTAACTACTCTTAAATTTATACACACACAGAAACTCTCTCTCTCAGATCGCCAGTTTCCTGGAATAAAATCACAAAAATTTTATTTGGAACTCGAGCCCTCACGTTGTGGTCGCCATAAAATGTTGTGATATGCTCCTTTGAATGCGGGAACTGGGTCCTTTCAACAAAAAAATTCTAGTCCCACAGATTGGGCGTCATAAACTGCTGTGATCCTCTTTTCGCCTCGGCTGCTCACCTAATTTTATAAACCTCCTCATTCATAAAATTAAATAACACATTCCTACCACAAACATCAACGTTAACTCTATTTACATCAATATTCAGAATACATTAAATTTTCAAATTAAATTTCAGCATAAAATTCAGTTTTAAAAGAATTTCAAGATTAATTTTATTATCACTTTAACGTGCATCCAGAATTAAAGTCCTTGTTGGATGCCTACTAATTAATATAACAATATAAGCAGACCGGAGTCTGAGTATAAAGGAGCATCTACCACCCCTTTACGTTAATTAACCAGGTTCGTCTAATTGAGCTCAAAGACATACCCATATTTTCATCATAATTCAGAACATTAATACTAAATACCCTTTCTACTTAAACAAGCAAATTTCATCTTAAAATTAAAATTTTATGGTTAGTACAATTTCACTAATGTCCATTTAAAGTAAATCAATTATAAAGTTATTCAACACACACAAAATGTCAAACAAAATAGTATAATTTACCTGAAGGTTACTGTCCTCGTAGCTTCAATGTACATCGTCCCTTTAGTTAATCACACCATTCCAACAGGATTATATTTACGGCTTCTAATTCTCAACGCCTTTAAAATTTTCTCCATCACCATTTATTTAAAGTTGTTTCTGGGCTTTTCCGGAACTCATCTGTGTATATCTGACCCTTGTTTCGTGGATCCAGACACGTATTTGAACCATTTAATTATTAACACCCCGAAAATAGCAAAGAAATTCATGCGTCTCTCACCAATATACGCCAAAACTGCCTACTTTTGTGTATACATTTGTCGTTGTAAATTTTGCTAATTGGTACAGTGATACTAAATTTTATTACCTTGTATCTAAGTGCACTGAAGTACATTCATGTTAGCACGTAAATAACAAACTATTTTGAATCACTAAAATATACGAGCAAAATTTTAAATTATTTTATCAAACTAAAATGCACTGTTTAACATCTTGAATCAAGTCGCGGATGTAAGAGCTTTTAACGCATCGAATAGTCAAAAGTCTAAGAGAGCTTGTTTATATTCACCTCGGTATATATAGCAAAAGCCTGTCTGTCGGTCTGTTCCCCAAAACGGGTAATTCTAAAGAATTTCTCATTCTATGTTCCCAGTCCGTCGCTCGCGCGTCGGTTTTACGAATTTTCACTCGCCCCATTTAAATCTCAGAAATTCTCACACGGTACGCAAACATGTCCGAGAAAAACTAATTAATTTTGTACAGAAATTGTTGTTTCTACCTCTGATATTTGCATCCTATTTTCAACCAATTGTGACCCTCGTGACGTTGCTTAAATCACGCCTTTTACTATATGTGTCTTTGCTTGACGCATTTTCTCTTTCCTTTTCTAACCTGTTCGTATTGGTGCAAATTGATATTCTTTATTATCGATTATATTTTAGTCCATGTGGACTATCTGGGTTAAATAACCCCGTATCGCACATTCTCGTGAATATTAAGCCCCGGTTTCTCCAAGATTCTTTGAAACCATTTGTTATCTACACAATTTTCGCCGTACGTGGTATTTAAACTACGCAGGTGTTCAAAATAATATTAATTCTCAGAGCTTTTAAATAAACCCTGTTTTGTATTTCGTGCTAAAGCATCTGACCGTTTCCAATATCCTTAGAATCGACATGTTTATCTAAACAAATTAAACTGAAATTGCCTTTTAAAATACGCAGGTGTGTTCAAACATCCTACTTCTAACTAACACTTCTAGGATTTGCTTTTTATTGGGTTTTACAAGTTTCTATAGATATTATCTGTTACTAACGATTCAATTAACTTCAATTAAAATTGACTTCTATCCTTTCATTTTAGCGAATACAAGTTAAATATTAACTATTATGTGTACACTTTGTTTTACTACCGGTTACTTAAAATAGGGTTAATTAATATAAATTTTGCACGTAATTTCCATTTGTTTAGGAATAATTACATTACACGCAGAGCTTTTTAATACTGCTTCTTTTGATATAAAGCGTCTTGTACATGATTTAAATCTCTTATGTTTAATGAAACTAATAAATTTTTATGCTTCACGGTTTTAATAACGCGTATTATCTAATAATATTCATTATACACGGTGATTAAAATTATTTGATGTGATTATTTAATTTTCTACCCTGGTCTAAATATGAGTATTTTCCCCCTATTTGAATACAAATAATCCCACTTATTTGAATGCAAATATAAAGCATTTAGACAAAAAAATTACAAAAAAAATTGCCTATCTCTCTCTACCCTTATCTATCTAACTTACCTACCTTGTCTCCAATCCAAAAAAAATATTTACACCTATCCTATATCCCTATCCTATTCCTAACTCTCATCTAATTCTATCAACTGAAATTGTCCCTAACTTCATCCTACTTATCCATCTAATCCTATATACATCCTATATACCTATCCTATTCCTAACTTTTAACTAATCTTCACTATACTTTACTTCCCCCTACCTAATCCTATATGCCTATCCTACTCTTACTCTATTCCTAACTCTCCACTAATCTTCTATGAAATATCTACACTTAACCTATCTTATTTTCTTCCTACATTTACTCTTTATTCTCATCCTAAACCTATTCCTAATTATCTCCCATATTTATCCTATACCTAGCTTTATTTTCTATAAACACCTACTTCTACTCCTCTATATACACCTATTCTATCCCTATTCTATTTAAATCTAACTCTCTTCTTGACCCTCCAAGTCTTTCTTCTCATCATCCTAATACTCTTCATCCCTATTTCTCCCCCTTCTATATCTATACTTAACATCTCTATTATCTCACATACAATAAACTTATCATCCCTATTATCCTGACTCTTAAATATTGCTTCTTCTTCAGTCCCTACACTTGTCTGTTTCTTATTCATTATCATTTCCTTTTCTGCCGACAAACCAAACGATACTACTTTAAAATTATCGATTTTTCCCTCTATGGAAAATCCTATGTACCTTCTAGAATTCTTATGCAATAGAATCCGCCAGAATGAATTCCTTAAATCTACTTTATTAAAAACAAACTTGCCACTTAACCTCGTCAAAAATAATTCTGCCTTCACCTGCTCCTGATATGCTGCTTCTACCCCCACTACTTCTGCATTTTTTTGTAATAAAGCTTGAACCTCTACTCTCCTATCCTCTGGACATCTTATTGTGTTGATCTGTTTACCTTCATCATCTTCTACCTCTACTACATTAATATTCAACCCCGTGTCATCCTCTGTGACTTCATAACTGCCCTTCCATGGCACTACCCTATCTTTAATCTTTACTACCTTCCTTTCCATATCTATCAAAACCCCTAACTTCATCATACAGTCAACACCTAAAATGCTCTGAAACTTCAGTCCAGGTACAATTACAAACTCCTGTTCACAGCTTAAATCTCCTATATCTATCCTAAGCACCACAACACTATTTACTACAGCAAACTTCTTTTTATTTGGAGCTACTAAATGGCTACGCTTTATAGGCATAATTCTATCACAAACCTTATCCCTAATTTTGCTAACGAATTCCTCCGATATTAAACTCGCCTCTGCCCCTGTATCAAGTAATACTTCTACATTATTCTCAAACATTTCTAAATTAATAATTGGCAAACATAAATTTTCCTTAGTTTCTGGCTCTACTTCCTCCTCAATTTTGAAAAATTCACGTGGATGTTCATATACATTTACACTGAAATCTAGTGGTCTGTCGCGTTCTAAAAATCCTGTCCAGGTCTGTTTTCCCTACTCGGTCCTGGTCTAGCCGTCACCTCAGCGTATGTCCTAGGCGTTTCCACTCGTTCCGTGTCTGTATTAGTAGTCCCCCTCATGTCCGGTGAACTATTCCTTCTGGTAGGTTCCGGTCTCGGTGCAGGTCCCCTTCCTAAACTATTACTCCTAACGTATGGTCGTCTCTGTTTCCAATTCTGTCGCTGGTATCCGTAACTATTCCCCCATCTAGCGTAGTTGTCCCGTCTATTGTCAAACCTAACTGTGTTGATCTGTCTTTCCCTATTATCCCGAGGTCGTCCACTACTTACGTCGTCGTACCTCTGCAGGTATTCCAAAAACATTTCTCTGTCCACTATGTTCTGTAGTGCTACGTGCTGTCTTATGTCTACCTCGAAGTGTCGTGATAAATACTTAATAATTTGTCGGTCCGTCAGTGGTGGGTTCAGTTGCTTTGCTATGCTATACTTGCGTATAGCATATTGCTCCCTACTTCCTGAAAATTCTCCTTAAATTTCCTGTGATTAAGTCGTCTCGTACCTGATCTTGTCTGTGGTCACTCCAGTAGTGCTTTAAAATTTGTTTTCAAAGTCCTGATACGTGTCTATGTCCTGTCCTACTAAATTGTACTATGCATCCGCGTTGTCCTTTAATAAAGCCTTTATCGTATTCAGTTTAGTCTGTTCGTCAAATAAATTTCCCACTAGATTTCTTACACTATTAATAAAAATTTGTGGATTTACCCTGTTATCGCCATAAAACTTCATGTGTTGGTCCAATGATACTCCACCTGTAGAAAATCTGGGACCATCCCCCGTTAAATTTGACATGTTGTATTTGATACTACTAACTTCGCGTTCTACCCTGCCTAACTGATCCCTACATGAGTCCGTCACTTCAGTCATTTTTACATTAATCTCTTCTTCACAAAAAATGCGTACTTCGGACCTTAAATGTCCCATTTCCTGTCGAAGACCTGTAATATCACGCTCATTTTTTTCAACCCTATTTTCAACTTCCCCCATCTTTACGGTACGACTATTTTTAAATTCTGTAAATTCTCTCGTCGATTTTTCTATTTTATCCCCTAATTCCTGATTTACTTGGTCAAATTTCTTATTCGATTCTTCACTCATCCTCTCTAACATTCTCAATATCATCTCGTTTCCTTGATCCCCTGATTCCGTCCTCGACTGATCTCTACTGCCTACAGCTTCTTCCATTTTCGAATTTTTCTCACACAATGCACTATCATCACTTCCAATTTCCACTCCTTGACTCCTTAACCACTCTTTTCTCTGCATACGTTCAAATCACTCACACACACTCTAACTACTCTTAAATTTATACACACACAGAAACTCTCTCTCTCAGATCGCCAGTTTCCTGGAATAAAATCACAAAAATTTTATTTGGAACTCGAGCCCTCACGTTGTGGTCGCCATAAAATGTTGTGATATGCTCCTTTGAATGCGGGAACTGGGTTCTTTCAACAAAAAAATTCTAGTCCTACAGATTGGGCGTCATAAACTGCTGTGATCCTCTTTTCGCCTCGGCTGCTCACCTAATTTTATAAACCTCCTCATTCATAAAATTAAACAACACATTCCTACCACAAACATCAACGTTAACTCTATTTACATCAATATTCAGAATACATTAAATTTTCAAATTAAATTTTAGCATAAAATTCAGTTTTAAAAAGAATTTCAAGATTAATTTTATTATCACTTTAACGTGCATCCAGAATTAAAGTCCTTGTTGGATGCCTACTAATTAATATAACAATATAAGCAGACCGAGTCTGAGTATAAAGGAGCATCTACCACCCTTTACGTTAATTAACCAGGTTCGTCTAATTGAGCTCAAAGACATACCCATATTTTCATCATAATTCAGAACATTAATACTAAATACCCTTTCTACTTAAACAAGCAAATTTCATCTTAAAATTAAAATTTTATGGTTAGTACAATTTCACTAATGTCCATTTAAAGTAAATCAATTATAAAGTTATTCAACACACACAAAATGTCAAACAAAATAGTATAATTTACCTGAAGGTTACTGTCCTCGTAGCTTCAATGTACATCGTCCCTTTAGTTAATCACACCATTCCAACAGGATTATATTTACGGCTTCTAATTCTCAACGCCTTTAAAATTTTCTCCATCACCATTTATTTAAAGTTGTTTCTGGGCTTTTCCGGAACTCATCTGTGTATATCTGACCCTTGTTTCGTGGATCCAGACACGTATTTGAACCATTTAATTATTAACACCCCGAAAATAGCAAAGAAATTCATGCGTCTCTCACCAATATACGCCAAAACTGCCTACTTTTGTGTATACATTTGTCGTTGTAAATTTTGCTAATTGGTACAGTGATACTAAATTTTATTACCTTGTATCTAAGTGCACTGAAGTACATTCATGTTAGCACGTAAATAACAAACTATTTTGAATCACTAAAATATACGAGCAAAATTTTAAATTATTTTATCAAACTAAAATGCATTGTTTAACATCTTGAATCAAGTCGCGGATGTAAGAGCTTTTAACGCATCGAATAGTCAAAAGTCTAAGAGAGCTTGTTTATATTCACCTCGGTATATATAGCAAAAGCCTGTCTGTCGGTCTGTTCCCCAAAACGGGTAATTCTAAAGAATTTCTCATTCTATGTTCCCAGTCCGTCGCTCGCGCGTCGGTTTTTACGAATTTTCACTCGCCCCATTTAAATCTCAGAAATTCTCACACGGCACGCAAACATGTCCGAGAAAAACTAATTAATTTTGTACAGAAATTGTTGTTTCTACCTCTGATATTTGCATCCTATTTTAACCAATTGTGACCCTCGTGACGTTGCTTAAATCACGCCTTTTACTATATGTGTCTTTGCTTGACGCATTTTCTCTTTCCTTTTCTAACCTGTTCGTATTGGTGCAAATTGATATTCTTTATTATCGATTATATTTTAGTCCATGTGGACTATCTGGGTTAAATAACCCCGTATCGCACATTCTCGTGAATATTAAGCCCCGGTTTCTCCAAGATTCTTTGAAACCATTTGTTATCTACACAATTTTCGCCGTACGTGGTATTTAAACTACGCAGGTGTTCAAAATAATATTAATTCTCAGAGCTTTTAAATAAACCCTGTTTTGTATTTCGTGCTAAAGCATCTGACCGTTTCCAATATCCTTAGAATCGACATGTTTATCTAAACAAATTAAACTGAAATTGCCTTTTAAAATACGCAGGTGTGTTCAAACATCCTACTTCTAACTAACACTTCTAGGATTTGCTTTTTATTGGGTTTTACAAGTTTCTATAGATATTATCTGTTACTAACGATTCAATTAACTTCAATTAAAATTGACTTCTATCCTTTCATTTTTAGCGAATACAAGTTAAATATTAACTATTATGTGTACACTTTGTTTTACTACCGGTTACTTAAAATAGGGTTAATTAATATAAATTTTGCACGTAATTTCCATTTGTTTAGGAATAATTACATTACACGCAGAGCTTTTTAATACTGCTTCTTTTGATATAAAGCGTCTTGTACATGATTTAAATCTCTTATGTTTAATGAAACTAATAAATTTTTATGCTTCACGGTTTTAATAACGCGTATTATCTAATAATATTCATTATACACGGTGATTAAAATTATTTGATGTGATTATTTAATTTTCTACCCTGGTCTAAATATGAGTAATATATATATATATATATATATATATATATATATATATATATAGCTAAAAGCAAACGTTGGTGAACTCTTGGGATACACTTGTTCAAAATTAATTAGACTTATATGTCAGATCGTAATTTTATTCGATTCCTCTTAACATATTGTATCATTTATTAACTAGTGCTGTGTAGCAAAAGATCAACACATGAGATACTAGCAATACTCTTTTAAAATTGCGAACTATATTCACAGAAAAGCATTACATGGAGGATGATTATAAATTACACACACAACGATGTCAATAAGAGTTTTTATTGTACAATAACATTCATTGGCTCGGCAGAGATCAATTTTTAGAAGACTTTCTTTTGTTAATTGATAATGTTAACTATATTGTATTCCTAAGAGAAGAAATTGCCTCTAATTAAGTGACAAAAAAATGTATATTAAATATAGCTTTTTTGGTAATTTATGCATAAAATTAAGCAATTTTAATTTGTAGTTGCAAAAAGGTGTTACACTATTTTTTTATAGTGTGTTTACTCTACCTTATAGGCGGCAGAGCCTCAATAAATTATGAGGGGTTCCTGTCTAAGGTTTAAGCCTAGGGTAAAGAGGATGGGAAATGGCCTTGAGTATAATAGGACCCTCTAAAGAGATCTTCCAGCCAGCTAAGCTTCTTCAACTTAGGGCAGAGCTATGAGCCAGGGTCGTAGGTTGGTATACGATAATAAAAGAATTTTTAATGGACGCCACCGTATCTTAATAATAGCTATAATGAAAAACAATCAGAAGATAAGATACGGAAATCTTCGAAAAGAAAAAATATCCTTAACGAGCAAAACATACAAATGTAATACTTACTTGTGACTCTGCAAACTGGAATTGGAACGACGATCTCGTACCATCTGAAAATTTAATCACTTCATAGCATTTTAGCGCCAGGGCTACATTAGAACCTAGTTACTTTATCACAAAAAAAATAAATTCCAAAAAGATTAACTAGTTAAGATTATACCTCAAAAAAAGTTTTTAAACACAATACCAATAATCTATCCTTCTTCATTACAAAAATTTTATAAATATGGTTGCTTGCTTTTATAGAAAAATTATTGTTGACTTTAATTTAAGAAAGCTTTAAAACAACTTATTGCACTTTCTGTTGATTTACAAAAAAAATATATACATCATCTGTACAATTTTATACGTACTGAAGCTTTTTAGATATCTACTTTTAATAATGTCTAGGAGCAGTCTCTCATCATTTGTATGGATTTTGCAAGTGTAAATTTATTATAGTTCTTTAGGAGAATTAAAGTGTTTTTGTTATTATTCTACAACTTGTGTTTGATACCGAAATAGGATCCTGTTTTGGCTTACATATAATTGATTAAATACATTGACTTTTCTTAAACTGCAGAACTACATTTTTAATTAATTTAATTTCTTGAATCAAAGGTCAAAAATACTTGTGGTTTGAACTAATCTGTACTTCAATTGTGCTGTCAAAAAATTAGATTTTATAATGACAAACAAATATTAACGTGTCACGTGCTTAGTTACGAGTACATTTTAGTGTAACCTTGTAAATTCAAATAAAGTTATCTTATAGAAATTTTTTTGTGTTCATAAGAACATTTATGCAATATCCAACTATTAAATTCTGAACAAAAAATTACGTGTACCAATTTAAATCACTATATAAAATTTATAAAAATTATTATTACATTTCCAGTAATGGTTCCGTGAAACGAAAATTGAATTAGAATTGGAGAAGACTCGCCACAAATAATCTGCCAGACATCAGCTTTCGTCAACCATCGTGTGTAGTTACGACAACAGGTGCGTGCTGTTCACACGTGCATGGCTTTACAGCTTGACTTCTATACAAAACAAAATTTACGGAAAATTCCACCATACTCCATAGCAACACTCGAGAATTTGAACTTGATACTGCGTAACAAATAATTGTGCTTCAGTGTTCCATAACGATTAGATACATAAAATTTAGCGCTTCAATACTCCATACATTACGTGTCTACATAAAATTTTTGAGTTTCAATATTCTATAACAATTAGCTTCATACTAGCGTTTTCTACTCCATAACAGTTAGGTTCAAACTTGCGTTTTAATACTGTATCTACATAAAACTTGCACTGAAAAGGAAACGAGAAAATGATTTGGATGCAAAATTGAAATTTATTCACCTACCGTAGATGATGTTATTTTACAGCAACAAAAGGTCGTTTAAACTATAAATCGGTGTAATGGTATACGTCGACACCATTTCACCTGCCTTTGGGACTGCATGTTTTTAAAACCTGCTGGCCTACGTTTCAACAAACTTGTTTATCTGATCACATTCGGACATTAAATAACGAACCTTAACCACGATGCAATTTATTATTCAAGCACGCGCAGAATTGGATTGTTGCATCAACACTTACACAGATAAAAGAAAACCTAAATTCTACTTCGAGTCCATAGACATAGGTGGAGTTCTAAGTAACAAATTGATATTATATTGCTAAAATAGGAATTTGATATTTTCTGTATAATAAAGGATTTTTGTTAAATAAATATTTAGAACAAAAGCGTACATTAATGAAGCAGGTAATCGTATTTGTTACAAAGGAAATGCAAGTTTAATAAATAGGATAATTTAATTTAACTGAAGGCAAATTTAAATAATCGCGAATATAGACATTTTCCATACTAAAGTTTCTTAGTGAAAATCCATAATTATGACCTTAAGAAATTTATAAATGAAATTGAAATAATTGACACTGAAATTTACAGATATCAATAGCGTTAAAGAAATTTTCTAATTTGCTAATAATCCTTTTCACCCAAAATTTTAACATTGTATTTATTTCAAGGAAGGCAGTCTGTACTTTATTACGCAAACCAATTTAAAATAGAACTTGAATTAATAAACATTTAAATTAACATCCATTTAAAATCGGTAGAATAAGAAGTAGTTTGGAAATTTAAACATCAAAAACATCCTTTATTAACAAGTATTACTCTTAAAATCTTGGCCTGTTTTGGATCAAAGTATTTATAAGAATCAGTCTTCTCATATATGAATTAAAAATCAAACAAAGAATCAGATAACAAATGAACATTTGAATCAATGCTTATGATTTAGTCATCTCAACATATAACCTCGACTATGAAAGTATTACATTATGAAATCAGTGTCAAACTTCTCATTGATTTTTTTCTTAATAAAAAAGTTTTATATTTATGGGTTTTTGTAAATATGATTGTTCGTGAATTTTTCAATAACTTTTGAGTAAGCAATAGATAAGCATAATTTTGTTGTATTTTATTATTACTACCTATACCTCCGGTTACAATAGGTTGATTGCCAGCTAATTTGAACTATAAAAGTAACTCACATAGCAGAAAAAGTTAAACACTACTGTTATATAGGAATCTTCATATTGAGCCACAACAAAGCTTTCAATTTTTGCCTGCATTTTAAAATTATTAGGAACTTCATAAATTACTACCGTTTCTAGTTTTATTAAACTAATGCAGTCTATGGTTCATGCAGTTAGCACTCCAATTTTTGCAATACTGAGAAACTAAAAATGTAGTTCAATATATAAAATGGTGTTAATCTCCAAATAAAATATCCAATATAGAATCTAGTAGCTCTGTCTGTAGGAAAGAACAATTCCAAGGGAAATGTTTTCAGTTTTAGCATTTTTAGAATCAATAATAATCCAATTATTTTCCAAAACTATAATGTTGTTCTTGAATTCTCAAATATATTTTTGGAAATTTGTATGCACTTCATTCAAGTTTTCAGCTCTTGTTATTAATATTTCTATAGCGATAATGAAGTGTAATGGTTTTGTATTAATTTTTGTTTTAGCATTCAAACAGTATCTTACTTGTATAACAAAATACATGTGTTCAAAGTTTGAAGGATCCACTTTTCCATTGATGAATTTATTTCCTGTTTTTTAAATCTTTTTTGGTATTAACCTATATTCAGTACTAACAAAGAACAAATTACATATACTTGTAAGAAATTACAATTGTTGAATAGGAAGCTAGTGGTTTTGATAAATTAGCTTGTATTTAGTATAAATGTCATCAAACAAAATTCAGACTGATTAATAAACGAGAAAGTGCAAATGATGAAACTAACACTGAAAATTGATTACTCTATATGAATCTCTACTATATTTCGATATTAAAATTATATCTAAGTATTTTTTGTATGATCCATACCCTCATACTATTTTAAATAGTGCATTGAACCTTATTCTAATTAGTTATTCATCGGCCTTGACTCCTACACATAGTGGATGCAATATGTGAGAGGTCTAACTGATTACAATAGGGGTCATTTGATATCACATAGAATGAAGTGTTATCTCTATTTATTTTATGTAGGTATGTATAGCAAAAAATTAGAGCATTTTTGAAAAATTGACTTGATTATGTGTGATGGACTTAGTAATATAAAAAAATTATTTTTATGAAAAATTTTTGATATCTGACTTTTGTTTTTCAATAACTTTTATATATAAAAGTATATTCAAACAGCACAGAGTATCACTATTATTATATTAATTTAATTTTGTTTGTCAATTTTTGCACTTATTGAAATGGGAATGAATTGGGATATTCGGTTTAAAGTGAAAAGGTGACTAATTTTATACTTGCTTGGATATATTGCATCTGAAATACTAATAAAATTCTTAATATTATTAGAACTTGTGAAGGCTAACATCACATGGTAGTTTTTATTAGATTCTTGAATTTTTGTATCTGCTTAAATATTTAATGCCAATAGCATCATTTCCATTTCAGTTTTTAAATTAATATAAACATATAAATAAGCTACACTTATTTTAAGATTTTTTATTGATTTGAATGGTTTGGAATAATTTTTCTGGGGATTTTATTTCTGGTGGAAATTTTACTCTAAGATACATAGTATACTTCTGATTACAATTATAATATTAAAAATGTATTTACACACAGACATCCTGTTTAAGAAAACAAAGAGGCTATAATAATTTCATCTATTTCACAACTATTGTGTTCTGTTTCTTTTTGTGAAATGTCAGTTTTTCAATATTATTAATTTTAAACCTGAATCCAGATGTACAGCACCCTACAAGGTCATCTTTTTGGGATATTCCTGTCATGGGTTCAATTTACATTGTCTGTTTACAAATGCAGCAATGGCATTGTAATAAAATTTGGTTTAGCCAAAGAATAGATTAACGTTATTATGTGCAACAAGGGACTCCAACAACACTGGCTTTGCTTTTAAGCTTATATCAAGTAAATGCATTAAAATTGCCAAAAAAAACTGGTTGCAAGAAAACGAATATATTTTTTCTATAGAATGCTAAATAATGAATTTAAAGACATCTAGGAAAATATAAGTAATTTAAATTAAAAAGTGGTGTATTGTTGATGATATATGATAAAAGCACTTATATGAGTTAATTTATAATAAAAAATTTATTAAGCATCAAATTTTGTTGAATCTTTGATTATAACCACATAAAATCTTTTAAAGTTATTATTTCTTTATAAGTATTGTAAGTTTGTTTTATAAAATTGATGCTTTTTTATATAAAACACTGTTATTTTTATTTATATTTTCAATAAAATACCATTAAAATGAAACCAATTCAAGAGAAAAAGAGGAAATACTGTAAATCTTAATATGCACTATCTCAGTTGTCATTGGCCATAAAAACGTTTTTGACTAAGTATTTTTTTAGTTTGTTTTATTTCATATTAGAATGAAAACTGTGTACTTTGATTGATAGAAAGTTATATGTAAATATGTAGAAAAACAGCTTCTTCCAAATTATTAATATTATTTGCTTTGCTTTTACGTTATTTTTATATGATAAAAAAAACAAAATTTAGCATAATCGATCTTGGCACGAAATTGAATTTTGTACAAAAAATTATTTTTGAATTTTTCTTTAATTTTGTGCTGTTTTTGAAATATTTTGAAAACACTCTAAACAAAACTTTTCTGTTTTGGTCTCGGTAACACACTCCAAAATGCTATGATATTTTATGATTTTGTCTATGTTTGTGCCAAACCATTGTATGAAACGATCAGAATGCACTAATTCATTTCTATTATAATGATGTAGTTGTTATGTTTGTGTTCATGAAATAGTTAGCCAAGATTTTTATGTTGCCAGGTATCCTGAAAACAAGCCTTGTCATGTTATGTCAATTCATATCATACACAACTTTTAAAGAGTTCTCAGATTAAATACTTCTATTACTTCCATAATTGTTTAATATATTATTTAGGCTTGCTTTACACAATTGGCGACGAGGATAAAGTTATGACTAATATTGGAAAAATTGAGGAATGTAATACTGTATATGCTTCAACAATTTACATATAGCTTGTCGCTGGTTCAATCATTATTTAAGTTTTAGAATTAATTTTTAAATACCATAATCGATTAAATAACAAACAAAACGAAAACTTTTTTAATGAACAAACGAAAAATTAATTTGACATTTTTAGTTGACTGACAAAACCAAAACCTACTTGATTACAATTCTGTACATACCTCCACCTTGAAAGGGTTTTTTCAACAATATAATAAAAAAACAGTATATAACCTAACACTAATATAAGCAAACCCTTTAGTTTCTTTCACAAGGGAGTAAGCACAATCTATTCACGACACGCTGCGCTTCACCAAATTGAGTTTTGAGCTTTACAACGTGCACTTTCTTATCTGGTCCAAAAACAGTAGCACTCACCCGGCCTAACTTACTTTTCAGAGGAGGTAAGTTATTGTCTTTAATAAACACCAACTGGCCTATTCGAAGATTATCACTTTGAAACCAACCTTTTTTGCCGACTGCAATTCACTAATGCAGTCTTTGGACCATCTGTTCCAAAAGTGTTGATATAACATCTGAACATGCTGATATCTTGAAAGACGATTGACTGGTATGTCCACCATATTTACATCTGGAAGTGCAGATAACCGACGACCAATTAAAAAATGCGACGGAGTAATCACATCATACTCATTTGGGCTTGATGTCAATGGAAGGACTGACTCGATCTGTGTAAGCAGTGTATAAAGACCTTTGATGGTAAGTGAGGTGTTCCCAATTACTCTTTTCAAATGTAATTTGCAAGATTTCACTCCCGCTTCTCAAATCCCCCCGAAATTTGGAGAATTTGCTGGTATGAATTTCCATGAAATTCCTTCACTTCCCAAAGAATTCAATAATTCAGAAGAATGATCTTTTTGTATGTTTGTTGTGGTTTGTTTAGCATTCTTCTTAATCTTCTTTGGGAATTAAACCACTCATAGCTTTTTAAATCATCTTTATTTACGTTTCGATCCATGACCTAGAACCGTTGTCAAAATAATAAAAACTTCAAGTTTGACATTTATGACATCAATTGAAGGTGACTTTGATTTATTGATATTCGAAATATTTGGTTTGAGTACATTAGGTAAAAATTTTTAAAGTTTAAAAGAATGATTGCCTTCAATTTATGTTGCAGCCTGGGACTGGCTTTTTTAGATAGCCAATACGCTTAACGTGAAACCAGCTGATTAATTTTTATTGGTAAATTTTATATAAATTCAATAATTTGGATTGGAAAACATTTTCTGACATGTTTCTATTTATACAATTGAGAGGATGGTTATTAAAGAAGTGTGCGATTGCGTTACCGTAAGGCTTAAGCAGTCATTTTTTTATATTTATTATGAGGGGGAAAAATCATTATGATTTAGGTTACCTCTTTGGTAGATTTTAACATGGTTCTGAGGCGACCCTATGGTGGGTTTACACTTGTCAGATACCAATGTTGTTCTATGAAGATTGTATATGGTTCTGAGGCAACCCTAAGACGGGTATACACTTGCCAGATACCAATACTGTTCAACGGAGATTGTATATGGTTTTGAGGTAACCCTATTGCGGGTTTACACTTGTCAGATACTAATGCTGTTTTACAGGGGTTGTTGACATGCTTATTGTTATGTAATTAGTTATTGTATGTATAAATAGAAATCATGTATGTAAGCTGTATTTCATGTTAATATCGCAAGGAAAACCCAGGAAAAACTTGCAATGCTACCTAGATATTGTGGGCATTTGATTTTCATTTGTTGTTTCTTTTAGTAATGGAATCCATTGTTTACTGAAAGTCACGGATTCGTTTGCAACGCAGTTATTTTTATGTAGGGTTATATAAGCAGCTTTTTTGATTTTGCGTTTTTGGTGGTTTTCTTCTTTGTCGATAATTTTTGACTGGAGTCCTATGCATGTTGGCAAATCATGGCTTTTTAAATCTTCTATTTTTTATATATGATTTATGTTCTTTTAGTCAAACTTCAAATGGTCTGGAACTTTCGCCTATATAAAATTTGTTACATTCGCACGGTATTTTGTAGATGCAGTTCTTTGAACTTTGTATTGCGTTTTTGGGTTTTGTTTTTGTTAATTGTGCTTTTAGTATATTGCTGGTTCTAAATACTGTTTTAATTCTAAATTTGTTTCCTATTCTTTGGATTTTTTCGGAGAATCCTTTTATGTATGGTATTGAGAGTATTTTGTGGTGTGTATCATTGTTTTTGTTCTTTTTTTCTTTATTTTTAGGGTTTTTATTCATTTCTTTCTCTATTATTTTTTTTAGGATATTTGTTTTGTATTAGTGTACATCTGATTAGGTCTTTCTCTTTCTTTAAAATTTCTTCGTTTGATGATATTAATTTTGCTCTATCATACAATGTGTCAAACGAGGAATTATCAAAACCATGTATGATAGAGCAAAATTAATATCATCAAACGAAGAAATTTTAAAGAAAGAGAAAGACCTAATCAGATGTACACTAATAAAAAACAAATATCCTAAAAGAATAATAGAGAAAGATATGAATAAAACCCTAAAATAAAGAAAAGAAAACAAAACAGCGATACAAACCAAAAATGCTCTCAATACCATACATAAAAGGATTCTCCGAAAAAATCCAAAGAATAGGAAACAAATTTAGAATTAAAACAGTATTTAAAACCAACAATACACTAAGAGCACAATTAACAAAAACAAAACCCAAAAACGCAATACAAAGTTCAAAGAACTGCATCTACAAAATACCGTGCGAATGTAACAAATTTTATATAGGCGAAAGTTCCAGACCATTTGAAGTTCGACTAAAAGAACATAAATCATATATAAAAAATAGAAGATTTAAAAAGCCATGATTTGCCAACATGCATGGGACTCCAGTCATAAAATAAAATGGGAGGATGCAAAAATTATCGACAAAGAAGAAAATCAACAATAACGCAAAATCAAAGAAGCTGCTTATATAGCCCTACATAAAAATAACTGCGTTGCAAACGAATCTGTGATTCTCAGTAAACAATGGATTCCATTACTAAAAAAAATAACAAATGAAAATCAAATGCCCACAATATCTAGGTAGCATTGCAAGTTTTTCCTGGGTATTCCTTGCGATATTAACATGAAATACAGCTTACATACATGATTTCTATTTATACATACAATAACTAATTACATAACAATAAGCATATCAACAACCCCTGTAAAACAGCATTGGTATCTGACAAGTGTAAACCCGCAATAGCGTTCCCTCAAAACCATATCCAATCTCCGTTGAACAGTATTGATATCTGACAAGTGTAAACCCGTCTTAGGGTCGCCTCAGAACCATATACAATCTTCATAGAACAACATTGGTATTTGACAAGTGTAAACCCACCATTGGGTCGCCTCAGAACCATGTCGAAATCTACCAAAGAGGTAACCTAAATCATAATGATTTTTCCTTCTCATAATAAATATAAAAAACGACTGCTTAAGCCTTACGGTAACGCAATCGCACACTTCTTTAATAACCATCCTCTCAATTGTGTAAATAGAAACATGTCAGAAAATGTTTTCCAATCCAAATTATTGAATTTATATAAAATTCACCAATAAAAATTAATCAGCTGGTTTCACGTTAAGCGTATTGGCTATCTAAAAAAGCCGGTCCCAGGCCGCAACATAAATTGAAGGCAGTCATTCCTTTAAACTTTAAAAATTTTTACCTAATGTACTCAAACCAAATATTTCGAATATTAATAAATCAAAGTCACCTTCAATTTATGTCATAAATGTCAAATTTGAAGTTTTTATTATTTTGACAACGGTCCTAGGTCATGGATCGAAACGTAAATAAAGATGATTAAAAAAGCTACGAGTGGTTTAATTCCCAAAGAAGATTAAGAAGAATGATCTTTCACAAACTTTACCAACTGTTTTAGTTCAGTGTTAGCCCCCACAAAGGTAGAACCATTATTGGAGAAAACACAAGTAGGCTTACTTTGCCTAGCAACAAATCTATGAAACGTAGCCAAAAATGCATCAGACGTCAAATCTGTAACCAACTCAATATGAATAGCCTTTGTTGTAAGGCATATGAAAAGACAAATATAGCATTTTGATAACTTTGCTCCTTTACCATATTTGTTTTTAATGTATAAGGGACCTGCATAATCAACGTCAACATTATAAAAAGGAGGAAAAGGAAGCACACGTTCTTTGGGTAAAATCCCCATAATTTGACCCATTGGCCTAGGATTCGATTTTAAACATTGAATACGATTAAACGACACTTTCGTAGCCAAATTTCTTCTACGAATAACCCAATATTTATCACGAATTGAACTCAATAAAATTTGCGGATCTGGATGTAATAGTCTTTTATGTTCCGCTTCAAATAATAAAAGGGTAAATCTGTGTTTTGCTGAAAGAAGAACTAGATGCCCCCTTTCATAGTCTAATTCTGACAACTGTAATCTGTCCCCTACCCTGAGGATACCCTTGTCATCGAGAAAGGGACTTAAGTTACGAATTCCTTTTGTCGAAATATCTACCTTCGTTTCAAGATTTCCTACTTCTTGACCATAAACCTCTCTTTGCACTAATCTTATTAATGCAGTAAGGGAATACTCCAATTCTTCTACACCTAAAGCTTCTCTAAATCTGGATCTTTTCCAAATTAAGATCTTACAAAACCGAAAACAATATGCAACAATTCTTTTGAGTCAATTAAAACTACTAAAGTTTTGAAAGGAAAAAACAATTTTCGACAACCAAACTACAAATGTTTTCTTTTCTTTTCATTTCTGTCAAATCAATTTTTTCCTGGAAATTAGGAATTATCCATGAACTCTAACTCATTAGTAGAAATTCTGGACCAGGCCACCATTTTTCACAATTCAGTATTTTTAAGGGAGATATTCCTCGAGATAACAAGTCTGCATGATTATCTTCAGACTTTACATAGTTCCAACTACCAACTTCAAGGTCTTGAATCTGAGTGACTCTGTTAGCATTTGTAACAAATGAGGAGAAATTTGAATCCAATTTAACACGACAGTAGAGTCACACCACAAAAACACACTATTAATGTTAATTCTATACAATCCTTCACCTTACTAACTAATTTAGCAAGCAATAAAGCACCGCATAATTCTAAACGAGGAATTGTTAAAGATTTAAGTGGAGCCACCCTCACCTTTGAACAAAACAAGGAAACCGTTGCTTCACTGTCAAGTGTAGTACTTTTTAAATATACACATGCTCCATACGCTTCCGCAGAAGCGTCTGAAAACCCATGAATTTCAGATTAGTACAAATTACTTGGCGATCAACTTTCAACCGATTTAAACTCAAAAATTTGCATGGGCAATGTTTCGTCCCACGCCAAATTCTCGCACCATAATTTTTGCAACAATATTTTTGCTAAGATTATACAAGGTCCCAACAAACCAAAAGGATCAAATATTCTAGAAATATCTGACAAAATTGACCTTTTTGTATTTTTCGACACATCTACCTTAAAATCAATACTAAATATAAGTTTGTCCAACTTAAATGCCCAGTATAATCCCAGTGTTTTGTGTTTATTCTTTTCACCGAAGTGAATATTGTTCAAAGTTGCATCTACTTTCCCAAGACTTTCAGTAACTATTGGATCATTTGATACCCATTTCCTAAGTGTCATACAACCAGTTTTTAATATAGAATCAACCGCCTTACCCAATTTAATTGAATTTTCTATGTTATCAGAGCCCCCTAGCATGTCATCAACGTAAAAGTCTTTTAATAGTACTCGAGAAGCAACTGGATATAATTCCAAGTTGTCTAGCCTAAGTTGTTTCAAACACCAAATTGCCAAATATGGAGCTGACTTTGTCCCATAAGTGACGGTATTGAGTGTATACTCACTAATTTCTTGAGTAGGATCTGATCGCCACAGAATTTTCTGTAATGATCATTGCTTCTTATCTACCAAAACTATTCTGTACATTTTCGAAATATCTGCACAGATGACAACATTATATTTTCGGAATCTCAGAAGAATGGCGATCAATTCGTCCTGAAGATTTGGTCCAGTGTATTGCAAATCGTTTACTGAAAGTCCAGTATCTGTTTTTGCCATCTATTAAAAACTACTCTTAGATTAGTAGTCACACTATTTTCATTAATTACACCATGGGGTGGTAAGTAATACGAAATTCCATTAGAATATGAACGACACTTTGACATGTGTCCTAAATTTTCATACTCTGCCATAAAGTCGACATATTTTAGCTTCAAAGTAGGATTTTTATTTAACCTTTTTTCCAATGAAAGAAATCTATTCAATGCATACTGCCAAGAATCACCTAACTTTGAAGGACAATCGCGAAATGGACTGTTAACAAGAAACCTTCCATCAACATTACGTTTGGTAGTTTCCACAAACATTTTTTCACATTCGATGTCTTCCTGTGAAAGTAATTTATTTCCAAAAGGAATTTTTCCAATTGCTTCCGAACATCAACATTTATATTCAGATTACACCTAACCAATGTTTTTTGATTGCAGGGTATCATAGAACCCGTAGCAACCCAAACTTATTTGTCCAATGCAAAGAAGCTCATAAAATGCTTCAGCTCCGAGAAGAATGTCGACTTTTCCAGATGATGCAAAGGAAGGATCTGCCAGTTTTAAATGATTTGGAATGTTCACCGTTATATTCAGATGCTGGCTAGGAATTGTACCATTTATTTTGGCGCCACCGAACACGAAATTGTTTCATAACCACTATAAAGCGATTGAATTTTTACTAAACACCGATGTTTAATGTTGGACATTACTTGATTGATTCCCATTATGGAAATTGCAACATTTTGTTTTGTTAACCCCAACTGGTTACAAGCATCCAAACTAATTAGGTTAGATTGAGATCCACTGTCTAACAGTGCTCTATATGTCTTCAACCCACTATTCGAATCAACAATTTGCACAAGTGGAGTAGATAGCAACACTTCTGGTTGTGTTACCTGATTATTTTTGACAAAAATTGATGTTATCTGAAGCGGCAACACATCTCCAGATTCAACTTTATTATGCTGATCATTTTCAATAGATTTTGACCTTTCTCTCGTTGCCTGTTCGAAATGTAGAAGTGTGTGATGTTTCGCATCACATTTTCTATAACTACTTACATCGCACTTTTTATAATAATGGTTGCCTTTTCGTAAGCAATTAAGACATAGGCCCAGACCTTTAGCCTTTTCATAGCGAGCTTGCACCGACAGTTTCAGAAAATCTGAACCATTGTTAGAAAAACGCTTACCATTGCAAATAACACAATTTGCATTACCTACGAAAAACGATTTAGTTTTAGAACTAACTATATTCAAATTTAGAATTCTCTTTGGTTTTGCTTTTTTCTAACATAACTAATATTTCAATACGACCTTTTAGGGACACTTTAAATTCTTCCAAGGTAGGAAGTTTCTCATAAGATTTTTTCTTTTGCCACACCCTTTGTGTAGTAGAGCCCAATTTTTTCTTAATCAAAAATATTATTATTGGATTTCAACTTTCTGTATCTATTGCCAATTTTTCCAAAGCATGTAAATGCTTTGTTATATTATCAAGAATATTGCATGGGTCAACAGGTGATTCTTTTTGCAAATTAGCAATATTTACCAATTGCTTTAAATGATTGTTGACCAACAGCTGCGTGTTGTCATACTTTTGGCAGAGCATTTGCCACATTACGGAATAATTGGATGCTGAGACATCCACCAAGTGAATAACCTGCCTCGCTTCGCCCTCTAGCGCATCCTTAAGGAAATAGAACTTCTCTATCTCCCCTATGGAGTCATTACAACTTACCAAAGACTGGAAGGTATCCCGAAATTTCAACCAGTTTTCTTCCTTCCCATTAAACCGAGGTAACGGGATCGGCGGAAGCTGAGGATGTGCTCGGGAGCCAAAACTGAACCGCCTTTAGTCTTGCCCGATTTATTGGAACTGCAAGCATTTGAAACGTTCCCAGACTTCTCAGAATTATCTGACCTATCAAAACTGTTTTCAGACAAAACGTGATTGCACAATGCAATCAAACTATGATATGAATTTTCAAATGCCATTCGATATTATGTTGAACTTCATCAAACTCAACCAGCAAACTACTTAATTTCTCTAACCTCGAATTTAATTCATGTAATTTTACTTTATCCACTAATTTATCAATAGGCTTATTTTCAAGTATCCCATTCACAAATTTTTCAGTATTAGTAATATGGGCTTTTAAAGCACTGCGTTTTCTATTCAATGCTTTAAGCTCTACTTCACTATCCATTTTAAAAAGCAAATTTAAGCAACGAAACAACAAATAACAATAAAGAACTAAAATTGGTAATAAATACTACTTACAAAAATCGAGTTGAGGGTGTACCGAAAGGTTTAATTTCTTACTTGAAATTCCGTAGATTATTTTACCACTTCCACGTGCAGCTACTGACCATAAGCTCCAATGTTGCTGTGTTCTTCACTGTCTAGCTCGAATATAGTTGTGCCCAGTCTATCACCATTCCATTTCCTTAACATAGAAGGTGCCGAAAGTATTTCACCTTCTAATTTCCAAATATTAGATCGTGCCGAAAATATTTTATCAATCTACTATTATTCGATTAATAAAGATGCCCTAGAATTTCACCGTTTATTTTTAATTTAAACAATGCCTATAATGAATGTCAGTTGCCACCAAAACAATTATATTGTTGCAAGCTTCGAATTTCAACCGAGTGTTGATGTTGCAACGCCGACTGATTGTATTCTTGATTGAAAGTATACGTGCTTTCGTTTAATACACGCACCGAACAAACCAGCTTAAGTTATTTTTACCATAGTTTTTTATCTACAGGCTAACCATAATTTTACGGGCAGTACGAAAATATGTATTCCAAGGATACCAACGCACTTGAATGAGTTAACGTTACTCTTCAATACTATACACTAACGTAGGTTCAACAATACGAAGAACCTCTAATTTCCAAATTTCAAGCACCACCATGTAGTTATTGATACACTTTGTTTTTTGTACGTTGTAACCACTTTTAAATCTTCAGCACTAACGAAACGATTTACACTCGCGGTTAAATGTCCGAAATTACGATATGTTTAATTACTTGAATTAACCCGACAAACAACTCAGAATTTGTGCTCTAAGGATCACTTTTGTATATTCTTCAACAATTTGCATATAGCTTGTCGCTGGTTCAATCATTATTTAAGTTTTAGAATTAATTTTTAAATACTATAATCAATTAAATAACAAACAAAACGAAAACTTCATTTTTTAATGAACGAACGAAAAATTAATTTGACATTTTTAGTTGACAGACAAAACCAAAACCTACTTGATTACAATTCTGTACAAATACTACTCAACCTGAAGCATGGAAATCTTATGCCGAAAGATTAGAGTTCTTCATGGAGGCTAATAATATTAAAAAGGACAAACTTAAACGTGCAGCTTTATTAACAGTTTCTGTTTAAAATGCTATTCTACAATTAAGTCGATTTGTGCTCCCAAAAGAGTAATGGAACATTCTTGTGAAGAAATAATTACAAAACTGACTGAACATTTTTCTCAGAAACCTTCTACAATAGTTCAGCGTTATAAGTTGTATAAAAGGGTTCAAAAACAGAACGAATTAATTGCTACTTTTGTTAAAGAATTGCGATCGATGGCCGATAGTTGCGAATTTCTGAAACACATCTAACTTTAAAAGTTACTTATGAAGTTGCAATTGCTACCGAAACTGCCTCGAAGAATATAGTTGAAATAAAGGATGATTGCAGTAGTACTACAGATTCGTATTTTTCTATAAAAAAATAGGAATAAGGATGATGCAGAGCAGCAGTGTTACGGCTGCGGTGGTAATCATTCGTGTTCTAAATGCAAACTCCGATATTGTAGGTGTGTTGCCTGTTATAAAAAAGACCACATTGCAAAAGTTTGTTTTTCAAAGAAAAGCCATTCACCTAGTACAAATGTAATATCGGATAATGAAAACAGTCGGGAAGAAGAATTTAAACAAGAAATAAATAATCTTTCACGTTCTTCTATTACTCCATATACAATGGAAGTTTTAATTGATGGTCAACTGTGTTTGTTTGAAGTTGACACTGGTTCAGCAGAAAAATTACTGTCAGCACGATGTTTTAGGAAACTATCCTAAAATAACTCTTAAACTGGATCGTTCGAAACTTAATCTTATAGATTACAACAAAAGACCTCTTGCACTGTTGGAGGGGTGTAATGTTATTGTTAATCATGGAAATATGAGTGCAACATTACCAATTGTAATTGTTGCTGACGATCGAAAAAATTTGCTAGGACGGAAATGGTTTAATGCGTTGGGTATCAAGCTAATAATAAGTAACAATAAGGAAGTTGCATGGAATAGCACTGAGACTAATACTGCTAGTATTACAAATGACCCAAGTACAAATCTAAAATTTACGACGCTATTTGAGAAATTGGCGGACGTTTTTTCTGAAAGCATAGTGTAAAATTGCGGTAAATTTCGAATAGCTCTGTGGTACAGAGAAGTGGACATATATACAAAAATAAATGATAATTAACAAATAACATATAATTTTACTTCAAATCACTCACCTGTTGTTTACGCAGCTGTGCCAACGGAAAAACGATGTAAACAAAACGGTAGAATCTGTCCGTCATACGGGAAACAAAAAACTACTATTTCTTTGGCGGGTGTAGCGAAGCACATTTATGTCGATAGCGCACTGAGAAAAGGATTTTGTTGCTTCAACTGAAAATTAGTTGATTCAATTAGAATTTTGGTTTGCATATAAACAATGATCTACATGCATTAAATAGAACATAATAAAATGTTGGAAAACCGATTTTGAAGCAAACAAACCTAAATTTGTACCACAATAATTATGGCATTTACTCAAATCGCTATTAATGTAACTTGAATATTAGGTATCGTTACTTCAATTGCTTGTAGGTGTGATTTGAATTATTTAATACTTTTATCAAATAAACTGTTATGTTAAATCAACACGTTGAATATCCCACTTACATATAAAAATCATTGAAGCAAATACACGAGTTTAGTACTTGAAAGGGTTTGCAGCATTAAAACAAACTATTCAAATTTTTCCACTAACCAAAAAGCGTCATTGGTTTAACTAACTCATATGTTGAGCACAGTTAATAATTATTAAGCTAAGTGGCTAATAAGGGTTTAATCAAACTTTTATTGTGTTCAATTTAAACATTTAGCTGTCAAATCAATCATTTCGTTGCGTTGTACATTGTCTAGAAATAGAATTAGTTTAAACATCCAAGATAGTTTGATTCAATATCCAGCTTGATCGATTCCGACTTAATGAAGTTATTTTAATAAATTTTTTTAATTCAACTTGGGGATCAACAAATGAATTTGTTCATCTCTAACAGATTTAAAAAAATTTGGATTTAAAATAACTTCATTCAGTCACATTATCAAGTTGGATATTGAATCAAATCACCTTGAATGTTACATTAACTCTAGTTCATTATGCATAATTTTCAGTTTAGCTTCCACTTGAATTTTATATAACCGATACTGATTATTGAAAGTTTGTTTATTCCTTGAGGTTGCCATGGGTCTTTGAAGTTAGACGTTCGCCTATATAGTTGAATGCTAAAAACAACGGCATTTAGTTATGGGCAATGAGACCAATTTATAAGAAGGTACTTACGTGTTTTTAGACGAAAAGATTTTGTTTAAACATAGTACAGCATACTAAAATTATCTTCCATGTATTTTTATAGTTGGTTGAAATACTTTTATGGAAACTAACACAATAAACAATGCGAAGTAACGCTTGACGCCATGGTGACGTGTCGAAGTCGAAGGGTAGCAGTATATTAAAGATATAATGTGCGCGCGCCGTACATCCAATACGCAGCATTGGAGACTTACTAAATACCGTTGCGTTCAACAAATGGCTTTGACGTTTGATTTCGCTATCGTAGTTTATTTAAATCAACAAGCTAGAGTACGTTTGTTTCAATGTTAAATTTGTTACAAAACGTGTGCATTTGACACTTTTCCCAGCATTCATTTAACTAAAATGGATTTTTTTCAACATTAATGTGAAATTTGTTGACAATATTAGTTTGTATTAAATACGACTGATGTTCAATGAAATTCACTTTTGCATTCTTTTATTTACCAACTGTTATTATGCATTCAAACAAACAAATTTAAGTCAACTAATTTTTGATGTTAGTTTAACCATGTACAAGCGGTTCAGTGAATATAGTTTCGTTTAGAATGACAAAAAAATACTTGATCAAATGCTTTACTCTTCAAAACAACAGAATTGGTTGTATCAACCAAATCACTTTTCTCGGTGCGGTTGTCCTGAAGAAAAGCGGTTCTTCTAATTAGGTTCTACGTACAACATGTAAGCAGAAATGCGGCCTGCTAGAACGACAAATCGATACTCAACTTGCTTTGTGTGTTTTCTCAATTACTACAACGTTCTTGCACATGCGGAACAAAGTTTATCACTTGCGGCACTTGTTGGCGCGTGCTTGAAGTAAAACATGGAAATTTCACACTAACAAATTTAAATATACCGAGGCGGACGTAAGTAATCAACAAACTCAACGGAAAATAAATCTAGCTGTAAATTATGTACAATATAAACGGAAGATACCGCCCACCAAAATGCATAGCATTTTAAAGAAAAAATAATTATAAGGCGGGGGGCGGAATGAAAAAGCGAAAAAGAAAAAGAAAAAAAGGATTTACAAAAAACAAAAGAAAAAAATTATTTTTTCTACATTGAGGGCAAAGGGCAGAGGTTTGAGACAAAAATAGAAAAGAGACCAGCGAATAAAAGGGGACAACTTGCGAAAACTCCTTTTTAAAGGGGATCCAGAATGAATGGCTTCAAGCTCAATAGCAAAATAAGATTGTTGAGTATACGCAAGCAAAGGGATCAAAGCATTGTGCACCTCAGAAGATGACAAAGTTCCGGAGTACTTTTCGAGTGGCTGACGTAGATTATGACGAAAACGGAGAATCCAAGCAACAATGCGCGTAATAAAGGGAAAGGAAGAGTGATTTTCTAGAATTGATTGAATCCAAGAGGATGTTACGACAGCGGCTAAAACAATAGAGCGTTGTTCAGTGAGAACTTCAGGAGTATCTGAAGGCAGAATATGTGGACTGTAGTTTTCGAAAGACCCATACAAGGTTGGTGAGGCCGCCCACCACAAAGAACATTGGCACAAGTCGGTAGGGAGTAAACCACGTGACCCGACATTGGCAGGATTCTCGTTGGAGGGGATGTGCTGCCAAGAGGCGCGAGACGTGTTTTCCTGAATGTAAGCATCATGATTGGCGACAAAAGTCTTCCAACGCTGCGGCGGGGAATGAATCCACGAAAGTACTACCATGGAGTCTGTTCAACAGTAAATTTTATGAAAAGTAAGGTTCGAATCAAAGGTTTTGAGGACAAAGATTAATAACTTGGATGTCAACGTGGCGGCCAACAATTCGAGACGGGGCAAAGAGATTGTACGAAGGGGTGCGACCTTAGATTTAGCGCACACTAAGCGAACCTCAACGGTGGAAGGGGTAACAAAGCGAAAATAAACAACAGCACAGTAGCCACGTTCGGAAGCGTCAGCAAAGCAGTGAACTTCGCACGTAGTAAACTGTGGCGGGATAAGCAAGCGGGGTAAAGCGAAATCCGAAAGAAGTGGTAATTCATGCAAGTATCTCTCCCACAAACGGAGGAGGTCGGGGGAGGGGGAGCATCCCATTCTAATTTTAACGACCATAAACGTTGAATTAAGTGTTTTACCATAAAAGTAAGGGGGGAGGGTAAAAGTCCAATGGGGTCGAAAATACGGGCTAAGTTAGAAAGTAGATTGCGCTTGGTACAGCAGGTACTTAGTGGCTGAACTAGAAAACAAAAATTATTTGAGGTGGGGTTCCATTGAAGGCCTAGAACTTTTAAAGGTTGAGTATCAGGGTCCTCAAAGGAGCGGGGTTGCGCGAATTGCTGCGTAGCGGAAAGATCTTTTAACAATTCGGATGGTTACTTGATCATTTATGAAGTTCGAAACCACCAAGTTTTAAAAGAGGGTTGATTCAATAGAATCTCCACCAGTAGCGATGTCATCAATATAAGTATGGTGGCGAAGTGCGAAAGCGGCTAACGGATAAGAATTCACTTCGTCCACGGCCAACTGCTGAAGCGTGCGTATGGCAAGAAAGGGAACACAATTCATTCCATACGTAACGGTATTTAATTTAAAATCCTGAATGGGCTCCTAAGGGGAGAAGCGCCAAACAATTCGTTGATAGTCACACTGAGCGGGATTTACAAGAATTTGTCTGTACATCTGACGAATATCGGCAGTGACAACATAAGGATGTCAACGAAATTGTAACAAAATTGCGGTAATATCGGGTTGCAACTTCGGCCCAACAAACAAGTGATCGTTTAAGGACGATTGAGACAGAGTTTTAGCAGAAGCGTTGAAAACAACTCGTAATTTTGTACTTACGCTTTCGGGTTTTACAATGCAATGATGCTGGATGTAATAAGAAAAGTCCGAATGAGATCCAATAACAACAGATTGCATATGTTGAGAATCCAGATATTCACGCTTGAACGAAACGTACTGTTCGTAAACACGAGGTTGCTTAAGTAGGCGATTTTCTAAAGAAACAAATCGTTGTAAGGCAAGATCACGACTACTTGGAAAAAATGGTTCCTGATCTCTAAACGGCAGTAAGACGACATATCGACCTTGTTCATTGCGGCGAAACGTATCGACAAAATGTTTTTCGACAAGAGTTTCTTCAGGCGTGAAAGGTTGAGCGGCGGGGACAGCTTCGACTTCCCAGAATTTAGCGACAACATCTTCCAATGGGGAAGTAGAATTTGTCATATAAAACAAGCTAGTTACTTCAGAAGCGGGCGAGGAAGGTATGCTTCTATTAAAACATATCCAAAAATGGTATTAATAGCAACAGGTTGATCGCTATCACCCTGGATGCGACCGTCTAATAACACTTGGGGGAAAATATCCGCGCCGAGTAAGAAATCTATGGGTCCAGATTGAGCAAAGAGCGGATCAGCTAGCTTGAGGTTAGCCTGATGATTGAAATGTTGTAAAGAAATATTATAAGTAGGTAAATTTTCACAAATTTTGGGAAGTACTACAGCTTGAAAATTAATAATCGGTGAAGAAACACCTATCGGTTTGAGCGAGACGGCGACAGCGCCATGCTGAGCAGCAGAGCGCATGGAGTTTAAACCACTAAGGGTAAGAGAATGTGGAGTAGTACAAAAACCTAAACGTTTCACACTACTTTGCGAAATAAAAGAAGTCATGCTGCCCGAATCGAGTAAACCGCGAAATTGCTGTAAAGAACCAGAGCAATTAGCAATTTCCACTTGAACGGTGGAAAGTAGAACAACTGAAGTTTTAGCTAAAGAATTAAATACAACGACATTCGAAGTTGACGGACCACTACAGCTAAACGATGTCGATGATTCCTCAAAGGCACGAGGAACGGAAGGCTTGTAGCGGTCTTGAATAGCGGGAGTGGTGCGAGGTGACACTTTAGAGGCGGCGGTGTCCGGGCTCAAGCGAGCCTGCTTACTAGCAGCGAAAACGGGTTTAGACGAAACGCGATCGAAATGCAATAACGAATGATGATGTTGATTGCATTAGCGGCATGCAAAAGTAGACTGGCATTTATTTAAAATGTGAGAATTGCTAAGGCAATTAATACAAAGATGTTGGTTTTTGCAAAGTTATAGCGATCTTGCGACGAAAGTTTAACGAAATTATTACAGCGATAAAGATTGTGATCTTGTTTGCAAAGCGGACATTTATTAACACTAAATTTTGTCTGTACTAACATGGAAACGGCGGATCGAGGCTTAGACGGGTTGCTGGAATGAATCACTTTGTTTAAATTAGTTTTATGGTTTACTGACACATTCGATAAGGATTTGCACGTATTTTCCAGATAAGCAATTAACTTTTTATAAGAGGGGATAGCGGTCGGATGTTGATGCAATTCAAAACTACGAGCAATGTGTACATCCAGGCGATTTAAGATCATTTGTTACAAGAATAAAATCCCATTGCTCTATGGGTAAATTAAATTTTTTAAGCGCTTGTAAATTATCGACAAAAGTATCAACTAATTTCTGCAAACCGGCGGGGTTATCGGAATTCAATTTGGGAAATTTATCTATATTGTTCCATAGACCTGAGGTAATGTGACGAACATTACGATATTTTTCGCGAAGTTTTGTGTATGCAAGAGGGTAATTGGCTTTTGTAAGGTCAAAGTTTTTAATGATTAAGAGTGGGGAACTTCCGACAAATCGTTATTAAGATGAATTAAACTATCAAAGCGGTCAATAAAACTTTCAAACAAACAAGCTTCCTTATCAAACGTAGGAAGCGTCAGGGGAGGAAGAGACACTTTCGATTTTAAAGTATCTAGCGACGGGGACACATTAGTCCGAGGCGACGATTGGCTGGTAAACAGCTTGAAATAGAGCGCTTTGAAAGTAATGGTCATCGAAGCGTTTACGAGTAGCGTCTTCCATTTCAAATTGTTCATCAGCGTCACGGGCGGAAGAAATTGCGCCTACTATCCTTTTATGGTGTGTAAAGAAATTTTCTCGAACCGTCTCGATAGATTGGTACTGTACGCGAAATAAATCTAAAAAAGTTGCTTCAACCGTACATTTTTGAGCGATTTCAAACATTTCCTCCAGCAAATTAATTGTAATATTCCGTAGAAAACAATTACGTTTCAACTTTTCTGCCATGATTAAAAATTAAATAAATACAAATCGAATGAATTAAACCGAAATCTGAATGATTTAAAATAGCCTTGCGGCGATAACAAATACGTAAGCCTATTACAGGAAGTTCTAATAGCAAAGCAGTTAACAAGAAAGGCTCTTAAACAACTCGGACGATACAAATGATGCTTATTAAAACTGTCAATGCTTTTAATAAGCGGTATGATTAACTTAAATATCAATTGAAATTTGTTGTTTTTTTCAAATCCGGCGAGAAGTTAACCAATGTAAAATTGCGGTAAATTTCGAATAGCTCTGTGGTAGAGAGCAGTGAACATGTATACAAAAATAAGTGATAATTAACAAATAACATATAATTTTACTTCAAAGCACTCACCTGTTGTTTACGCAGCCGTGCCAATGGAAAAACGATGTAAACAAAACGGTAGAACCTGTCCATCATACGGGAAACAAAAAACTACTCTTTCTTTGGCGAGTGTAGCGAAGCACATTTATATTATAGCAGTTGTTCTGAAGAAAAGCGGTTCTTCTAATTAGGTTCTACGTAGAACATGTAAGCAGAGCTGCGGCCTGCTAGAACGACAAATTGATACTCAACTTGCTTCGTGTGTTTTCCCAATTACTACAACGTTCTTGCACATGCGGAACAAAGTTTATCACTCGCGGTACTTGTTGGCGCGTGCTTGAAGTAAAACATGGAAATTCCACGCTAACAAATTTAAATATACCAAGGCAAACTCAACGGAAAATAAATGTAGCTGTAAATTATTTACAATATAAATGGAACACATAGGTACTTTTAGCGGTGTCCATGTGTCACTCGGGATAGTTCCAAATTTTAAACTTATTTACATGAAGGCAAGGCCAATACCATTTGATCTAAAGTCACTTGTTGAAGAGGAACTTGATCGACTAGTTAAGCAAGGTGTTCTTGTTCTAATTACGTACTCAAAAGTGGGCTACTCCAAATGTGGCAGCTTTAGAATATGTGGAGATTATAAAAATACGCTTAACAACGTGTTGTCCAAGCATTCATATCCTATTCCTTCTGTTAACGAATTATTATCTAATTTGGCCGGTGGAAAGGTGTTTGGGAAGATTGATTCATCCAATGCTTATCAACAACTAGTGGTTGATGAAGAGTCTGCAATTGTCCAGACAATTATTACTCATAAGGGAGTGTTCGCTGTTAGGCGTCTACAATTTGGCATTTCGGTGGCTCCAAAAATTTATGGAAAACCTCTTGCGGAATGTCGAAGGCGCTGTGCCATTTTTTGACGATGTTCTCATCTCTGCTCAGACTGAAGGAATTTGCAAATCGCATTACATGAGTTTTTACAATTTTCAAAGATAGCGGCTTCAAACTGAATAAAGAAAAAAATATTACTGAATATTGGAAGTTTAAATTAGCTAAATTTTTATCATGCCAGCACATCATTCTTAGTTCAACCACTGGCCGTAGTCCTATTGAAATACTTATTGGCAGGAAGTTACAAATTGTGTTGGATAAACTAAATCCAGATTTGTCTTCAGAGTTGCAACTTAAAAGGAATCTCTTGACAGTGCTTTAGAGTCACCTAACTTATGAACATTTAGCATTAACGACACCATCTTTATTAAGCATTATAGTAGCGGTGATAAACAGATTCCTACGATAATCTCTGAAGTTAGCGGGTCCGTTTCTTACAAAGTTAAATTGCTTGATGGAAGCATTTTGCACAGGCATGTAGATTAAATCAAACTTATATTTCCTGTTACTTTAAATGGTGAGGGTAATAAACAGAATTCAATCACTCATCACCATCATAATCATTCGGATGTTCTATGTGACCCGTATGTGCCGGCCATTTTTAATGTGCCATTAATGGATGATCAGGATGAAGTTGCTCCAATTCCAGCTATAAGAGACCACAACGAATTAGACAACCACCGGTGCGGTTAAGTGATTATGTTGCTTAAAGGGGAGAAGTGTTATGTTTGTGTTCGTGAAATAGTTAGCCAAAATTTTTATGTTACCAGGTATCCTGAAAACAAGCCTTGTCAATTCATATCATATACAACTTGTAAAGATTTCTCAGATTAAATACTTCTACTACTTCCAGAATTGTTTAATATATTATTAAGGCTTACTTTACACAAGTTGATGGTCTAATTTCAGTCACAAATGGAAAGAGCTGAAATGTTTTATACTAGTTTTAAGCTGTGACAATTCATATTTTAGAAGTTATATGAGACAAATAAAAAATGTTCTTTACACTATTTGAAAATGAAGGCAAATCCAATAACAAAAATTAATGAATACTAAGAACTAATGGCACCTTGGGTGCCTAAATTAAAATATATATTGCTGTGATAAGCACAACATTGGGCGCGAAAATTTATTGCTATGAAAGGCTGGTTTTTACCACTAGCTCAGAATTAATAAAACCACTAATCATGCATCAGATTTGTAATAAGATAAAATATTCTTCTTACAAACAATCTTTGAAATACAAAATAGTAAGTCCCTAACAGCTCTCTCTTAAAAACAATACAATACAATACAAAATTGATGAAGAATAACTTTCTTCACAACATATATCTTATATGCTAAATATAGAGACCAGAAATGTCTCTTTCACTCACTTATCTTAAACACATGATAATCATTTATTAACAACTTCATAATTAGAACTTCCTTACTATATACAGCAATTACCTTTATAAGTCATGTAATTTGATATCCTGTTATAAGCACGGTGGTTATAACGATATTAAAACGGTAGTTAAACTTTAAAGTTCGATAATTACTACGCCGGTAGCATGGTATAAGAGACACTATCACAGTTGGCAGCTCGACCCTTATACGGATTTCGGCGCGTCATACTGGTGATGTCATCGATATTGCACAATAATTTGCATATAAAAATTAACAATTAAAGATAAACGAGAGTCATTTTGGCAACAAATTAATCCTTTTAACACATATGAATAAAGATTACTTACATAAGTGATCAGGTATCCGGCGGAATGAGAGATCATCCGTCGACGCCCTCAACTGCGTCAGGAACGGCTACAGCTCGGCTCGCTGCGGTAGACATGGAGGACATCCACAGGCGTGAAGTTCGAAAGTCCTTAGATGGCGATAGATTTATACCTATGCAGGGTTTTGACAGGAAGAAGGTAAAGGTAGACAAACAAAGAGATAATTAGAGAAGGAACTACATAGGTAAACCCTAAGATAGATACTTTACCAGACCATTACGCGCACATCACTTCACGAACCCCGCAAAAATGGCCACGATTCCGCGCGTCACGGAAACACGACACCCCCCTTTGTCTCGTATTGTCCTAACCCTCTAGGGATATGCGCACTACGCAGACTCCTACTATTTGACATACGGAAGCACCGCCCAGTCTATTTAAAAAGGTTCCTGCGTCTCGCGTATTTGAAAATTATGGCGGGAAAACTTCCGTACATTAAAAACTAACTCTAACATAAAATGTTAAAGTGCAAATTCGATTTGCACGTAACAATCGCGACAAAGCCACAAAAGAAAAAACTTAAAAAAAGAAAAAGTCTGTTAGCACAGTAACAGCTTAAAAACTAAGTCCTAACTACCCTACATAAACCCTAACTTAAAACCTACAAAATGTTTATATAAGGCGCCACCTGGTTTTTCGACCGATAACACGTCTACCGAGGTACCAGGAAACGGAATAGGTAGCCCGATAGTCTTTGACTACACTAATTACCGACAGCACAAATTTGTCGGGGAGCATGAAACACTACTTAAACTAACACGGGTGCGACAAGTCGCCTAAACTATCTAAGCCTATCTAAACTTATCTAACTAAAGCTAACATAAAGTTCTTATATGCAAACACACATGAGTGTTGCATTGAAACTATTCTTCCTTTGGCAAGAAGTGCCCAAATTTTAAAAAATGTTCATGAGAGTGCGTCACCTTGCACTCCAGCAAATTTTGTTACTGGTACTTTGGTTTCCTACGATGCACATTTAAAACTTGTCCATGACACAGTTGTGAATCAACAAATTTACCAAAAGTACCACCTACTAAGTCCTTATATGCTAACCTGACAAATTACATTTCTAAATCGGGTTAGCTTTTTCACTTAAATTTCAGAAAGATAATTCCCACGTCTGGTCATATATACCACACGTTAGGACGATAAAAAGATAAGATAAGATCTCAAATTGATGTTAAAGATAATAGATAAGGTAATGATATTAAGCTTAAGTTGTTATCCTCAAAGGTAATGAATAAGATAACGGCATTAAGCTTTAGTTATTATTTGAGATACTCGATAAGATAAAACGATATTAAGTTAAAGTGATTATAAGAGATAGTAGGTAAAGTGACATAAATTTAAAAAAGTTATTACTAAAGATATCCGATAAGATAATGCGAAATAACTCGAAGTCATTCCTAACGGTAGTCGGTAAGATAACGAGAAATTAAACCAAAATTATTACTAACGGTAATCGGTAAGATAACGATACTAAACTAAGGTTATTACCAAAGGTAATCAATAAGATAACGATATTAAACCTAAAGGTATTATCGAAGATAATAAAGAAGACAAAGATATTGGCCTAGTTATTACCCAAGACAATGATAACAACAAAAGAGTGGCTCCAGTAGAGCCGTTTAAATGGGATTGACCCGTGCCCTCTAAAAAGAGAAACCTGTGAGGCAGGTCCGTTCGCAAGAACAGCACGGGGACCGGCAAGACCTTTGGGTGCATTCCTGCACCCAGCGTTGATCGATATCGGTGAACTATTCACCCGATATCCATGCGGTATATACGATATACTCATTCACTCACACATTCACACACTCATACATACCTTCACTGCCAGAGCCCATGCACTGACAGCGGCACCGCATGACCCCACGAAAGATTCGCAGAGACATGGTCCAGGTGTCTTTGGAAACCTCCCGCGCAACCACACGGTGACTAACAGAAATGAAAAGGCAGTAGAAATAGGAAAGGTAAAAAGAAGGATGTTGGTTTTTTGGAGTGCATAAGAGGCACCTCCAGGTAGAAGAAAGTAGAGGAAGGGCTCGCATTGAGCAAAAGCGACAGAGGGAAAGGTGGATAGCAAAGCGCTACTCAACCAGCCAGTGTGGTCAGTAGCTCGGAATGAGGGAACATCATTCTTATATGGCAGACGGGTGTTCCGGGACAAGAACAGGTCCACCGAGAGAAGAATAAGGCATAGCGGAGATAGCGGGTTAAGAAAAAGTATAGTTTTTGGACAAGTGTCCAAGAGGAAGTAGAGAGTTGTCCCTATTAAACACAGCGTAGTCTGAAGGACCACCTGCGATATTGATCCGACAAGATAAGATATATCATTTTTTAAAATTCACTAGACTCTTAAGAGAGCTAGTACGATCATTTTCCTAACGAGTACATTGACTACGATAAGAAAATCAGACAAAAGTTGACACGACAACTTAAAAGTATCATTACAGATACAAACACACAAAAACAAACTGTTTTAAGGTAGTTTTTTAAAACGGTAGCACCCTAAACACACAAAAATGCCCAATTATAAGCAGTTAAATACAGATACACTGTCCCAATATGTTAAAACAACCGGGAATTTAATAAGATAACAATAAAAAGCAATAGCACCTCACCACAAAGTTCAATAAAAAACAATGAAAAAAAATGTTTATAAGTTATGTAGATTTAGTAGAAAAAAACAAGAAATAATGATGTAGTATAATGTAGGCGACTGCAGTAATTCAGAGGAAAAACACATGGAATAGATAATCCTAATTTTTTGCAACTGCGAATATGAACTATTTCTTTCGATGGCATAGGCCGCGTCTCCTATGTGAGCCCAAAGAAGAAAGCATTCACTCAACATCAGCTAAAACCAATCATAAAAATTCAATGAGTTATTTCAACCAAAGTTACGACAATTACCACACAATTAAACCATATAAGAGAAATACTAAAGACTGAACAGTATGTAGTAGGAAAAGTTGAAGGGTTAATTAAATGAAACGACAGAGTTATATTGGGGGGTGTAGAGAATAAAGTGATATATAAGTAACGGTATGGTCAAAGAAAAGTCAACCAAAAGGAAAAGATAGCTAAATTAAGATAAGTAAAGTTAAACGTGTAAGATTTTATATACTATATGAGAGAAGGAATAAGTAATTAAAGTTAACTAATTAGTGGTGGGAACAAAAAATATTAGGTAGATGGTGAGGAGCATGGAACATGAAAAACCTAAGTAGCATTTGGGTCGGCAGAGAATGGCTTAAGGTCTTTAATATGCCACCTGCCTTGGCGTTTTCCTTCAGCATCCTGAAGTTCGTAGATAAGGGGACTAATGACACGAATGACCTTACAAAGAATGAATTTAGGGGCTAATTTTGAAGAGAATTTCTTAGATGCATCCGATAAGACATAGTTCTTTTCCAAACTTGTTCGCCCAAGGCGAAGGAAATATTTCGTTTACGTAAGTTATAATGGTCCTTGCTTTTTTCGTAAGCTTTTAACAAATTTTTTCTAACGTCGTTAAAGATAGAAGGTAATGACTGTTGGTCCTTGTCCCAACGTACTTTATCGTCAAATTCAATTACGTTAGTATCGTCAGGCACTAAACCATAGTAACTTCCATCGATTGGGGTATATCTTCCAAAAACAAGAAAAGACGGAGTGAATTGGGTTGCTTCGTGTTTAGATGTACGCAAAGCTTGGGCAATTTCAAAGATATGTTCATCCCATGTAGTATGGTCTGAATTAATATAGGAAGAGATAGCGGTAATTAACACTCGATTTACTCTCTCGGTAGGGTTTACTTGGGGGTGATATTTTGCGTTAAACCAAATTTTTTGTACTTTATAACTTTTAACGAAATTTTGAAAATCTTTAGAGATAAATTGTGCACCATTGTCACAAAGAATAATCTGTGGGACACCAAAGATAAGAAAGACATTCTGTTCTAGGAATTTAATTATTGCTGCAGAGGTAGCTTTACGTAAGGGTTGCACCATAACAAATTTAGAAAACCAATCGGTAACAACCAAAAGATATTGATTACCTCTTTTCGATCGAGGGAGAGGTCCTAATAAGTCAAGCGATATTAATTGAAAGGGATAAGATACACGCTTAAAGTTACCCATTAAACCAGGGCGAGCATCTTGTGAACTCTTATGGGAACCACAAATTTTGCAGCCCTTAATGTAGCGACAAACAGATTGCTTAAGTGTGGGCCAGTAATATAATTCAGATATTTTAGCGAGAGTTTTTGTAATACCAAGTTATTAAGCCAAGTGAGAGCTGCACAGTCAGTGATTACGGTAAAGTGTGTACCTTCGACATATCCTCTAAATTTTTCGATGCCAAAGATAACGCCCAATAATTCTCGTTCGGTAGCAGAGTATTTTTGTTCGGCAGAAGTTAAGGCACGGCTCGCATATGCGATTGGATGTTCTAAACCATTGCTTACCTGGAATAACATTGCACCTAACCCAGTAAGTGAGGCATCGGTTTGTATAAAAAACTTATCATCGAAATTTGGAGAGATTAAGATAGGTGCTGAAGTGATTAATGTTTTAATTTGTTCGAAAGCTTGTTGGGATTCTAAATTCCACTCGATAGTTTGGGATTTCTTTTATTTTTAATTAAAGCAGTAATGGGTGCGGATATAGTTGAAAGATTGGGTAGAAAAATGCGATAATAGCTAATCATTCCTATCAAACGTTTGATTTCGGTAACAGTTTTAGGTGTTTTAAATTTAGTAATAGCATCAACTTTAGCAGGATCTGCTCGTAAGCCTGTTCCATCGACAATAAAACCAAGAAATGTGAGGGATGAACGACAAAATTGAGACTTTTCCCAGTTTATCTTAAAACCTGCTGCGTTTAAACGTTCTGCAACTTCATTTAATGTGGCGATATGTTCATCGAAAGAACTTGAGATAACTAAGATATCATCTAAAACACAAAGGCACGTTCTTGATGTAAGATAGGACCTAACGTTTGATCCATAGTACGTTGTAAAGTTTGTGGAGCGTTACAGAGACCAAATGGCAAAAAATTATATTCGAAAAGACCTCGGCCTGGAACACAAAAAGCAGTTTTTTGGCGAGAAGATAAGTCGAGAGGTATCTGATAAAAAGCTTGTCTAAGGTCGATAGATGAGATAAATTTTGCGTTTCGAAGCCGGCTTAAAATTGAATCAGTTCTAGGTAAAGGATAAGCATCTGAGACAGTCACAGAATTCAACTTTCTGCCATCAAAACAGACACGCCATTCGTAATTTTTTTTTCGAACTAGTAATACGGGAGACGTCCACGGTGAATTTGAAGGAGAGATAACACCAGATTCTAACATTTTGTCTATTTCAGCATGTAAATGCTTTTGTAAGGCAGGCGATAAGGGATATTGACGTTGCTTAAAGGGAAGGGCATCACCTGTAGAGATAACGTGTGTCGCAGTCGTAACGCAACCAAGTTCGGAGGTATTAAGTTTGCGAAATTTGTCGATTGTAGCGTTAAGAGTTATATTTTGGGAATCAGTAAGAGAAATTTTGTTAGATATTCCTGTAGATGCACAGGAGTTCGTTTTAATGGAGGTTTGCCATGAAAATCCTGAAAGTAAAGTGACAGATTAAAAAGTTTACAGAAATCAACGCCCAGTAGAAAGGGATATGCTAATGTAGGGACGATCAAAAATAAAACGTCACGTTCAAGAGATTCTACTCAAATTTTTAACTTAAGGGAACCAGTTACATGTATTTGATTATCGTCAGCTAAATTTATGGAAGTTTTTTCGGGAATAATTTGAATTTTGATATTTTGTTGAGATAATTGATGTAAACCTTCGTTATTTATAAGAGAACATGAAGAACCTGTATCCAATAAAGCAATTACATTTAAGGAACCAATTAAGATAGATAAGTGTGGACGATTATCGAAGGGTTTTTAACAAGTTGTGAAACAGCGGCAGTCTTTTATGATAAAAGGAATTGACGGTTTGTAACCACTTAGACCACTCGGCTGGAGTAGTATAGCATAGTTCCTCTAATGAAGGTAAGGTATTTTGTACATTAATCGTAGCGGTATTATTATTAGATAAATTTAATGACGGTACAACGTTAAAAGTGGTTTTATAATTTGAATTTATTGGCGTCTGTGTCCGTTGGATGATTGGTGATGAGGGCGATTTTGGTTTCTTGAGATATTCACACCCTGATTTGAAATATCTCGACGGGAGTTTCGATACGTTAGGATTACAGTTGGTGCAGTTAGATTTGTAAATATTTGAGCGACCACAACCATAGCAAAAAATATTTTTAGGGTATGTGCAGACAGTATAGTTATGTCCACTTCGCTTGCAGTTCCAACAGGTAAGTGAGTTTTTAGTTACGGTAGGAGGAACGTTAAGTGTAGATACTTTACGGGAAGCTCGAACTTGGCAAGCTAGATCAGGTTCTAGGAGACCAGATAATTTCTCGGGCGGTGGTCGATATTTGTTAATTCTTGACCTCACTTCTTGAAGAGAACGACATAGGTCTTTAAAGTGGGCTAGCGAAGATATGGGCTGTAATGCCAAACGTTCTGAGAAATAGGGGTTTAAATTTCTAAGTAATTGATCGATAATTTCGGATTCGGAAGGTTTTTTGTCGAGTCTGCTATATAAAGCTTCTAATGAGGTAATAAAAGACACAACATTTTCGTCGGGACCTTGGGTTCGGTTACGTATTTCGTCCCAAAGGTCGTTAATATAGCCATAAGGTAGGAAGTCTCGTTTTAAACACGCAACTAACTCCTCCCAGGTAGAAATTTGGTGTCGTATGTTTCTATACCATATTAATGCTGAGTTTGCGAACAAGTCACCAGCTGAGACAAATAGGTCGTGATCGGTACACCCGCGAGAGATTTTAAAATCATTGATACGATCAAGAAAGGATAATAAAGAGACTTTCGAATCAAACCCTTCGAAAGTGAGACCCCATTTGTATACAGGTATAGGTTTTCCTACAGGTTTGGGTTCGGCAAGCACTATATTTGAAAAAGGTAACGATATATCTACGTCTGCATTTGGATTAAGTCTTTCTAAAACAATCCCTTCGAGCAATAACACCTCGGACAACAAACTTTGTTTAGCTTGAGTCGCTTGGTCGTCGTTATATAAAGATAGTGAATCAACTCGCTGTTTGACGTGAGTTATTCTCGAAGTCAATCTGCCTAACTCGATATTAGTAGCAACAGGATCCGTTCTATTTATTATACCCGATATATCATCCAAAGATAATTTAATTTCTGATACGTTAAGGGGCCAGTCGCCAACAGGGTTCTTTAAGGTAGCAACGCCTTTCGATTCTTGAGCCAAAATAGCCCTGAGCTGAGATCTCCTATCATTCTGATTAGTCGCTGCGATAATGTTCCTACACTGCAGCTCGTAGATCAATTCGAGGGATTTTAAATGTGAAACGTTCATTGTGAATAAAATATTCAAGACACGATATATAAAATAGTTAGGCAATTCGGGAGGTAATAAAGGTTACAGCTATTTTAAATTAGTTTGGTACGGTATTTAGAGGTAAAAACTTGTTAGAAACGTCACCGATATAGAATAATATGCTAATGTTAAACCGTTAATTAATAAACACACTAAGGAAACACATTTAGGTGTATGACAGGGAAATCAATGTTCAATTAAATACATATTTTGTAGATAAATACAAAAAGGCCCTTCAAAATAGAAAAAAAACGCAGGTGATATGTTATTTAATCTATAAAAACAACAACCTATAGTCAAATCTTCTTAAAAAGATATAATAACCGATTGCGCATTGAAGTTTCAAAAACGGGAATGGACAAAAGTTATATTTTAATAGGTAATTATGTAAATAACTGTATTTAAAGACATAAGGTAAGGTAAATGCTTAACAAGGGTATATATCCTTCATAAGTTGCAAGAAAAAAGCCCTTAATTTAGAAAATGCATCGGTAAGGTAAATTTTTTACAGATAAAACGAGGCTATTTAATGCATTATTTAACCAATAACCACAAAATCCATACTTTAACGTTACATAAAAAGGATATTAAAAGGCAATTTATTTCAATAACGTTAGTAACATAAGGCTTCTTTAAAAATGAGTTTAAATATAGTTACAGGTGATTAATTGAAACAATATTTTTTCTTTAAACAAAGTAGAGAAACTTAGGTACAGTTTTTTTTATTATTTACGGCAAGGGTTATATATTTAGGAAAGAATTTTGTTATTAAATAGGCATTTTTTTAAAATGTAACATACAAGAATGCATTTAAGCTTCAAAAAAACGGGCTTTTAAGGTTAAGAAAACAAATAAGGATTATATTTTAACTGATATAAGGTAAAAATGCAATTAAAATATTTATTTTACTTACTTGAGAAAAAAAGTGAGGTTATCCATACATCTTTGGAGTTTATTTAGGCACTACACACAGTATTAGATAAATAACACACATTTGCAGATAAGTGGAGTTTTAACTTCATTATAAAACTACATTAATATAGATAGGTTAGCAATTTGATAATACGTACATGTTACAAAAACAAAGTTTACATTGTCAGCCTAATCTGTCAATTACTGAAGATAGTTCTGGGGGGTTTTCCAAAGGTACCAACATGAAATCAAAAAGCCACAGATATCTTAGGTAACATGGATAATGAATTTGTTAAAATGATTTAACGGAAAAAGCTTGTTTAAAATTAATTTTTACCTTCCATAGGTACAATACCATCTAATTACACACGTTGGAGCGCTAAATTGTTATAAGCACGGTGGTTATAACGATATTAAAACGGTAGTTAAACTTTAAAGTTCGATAATTACTACGCCGGTAGCATGGTATAAGAGACACTATCACAGTTGGCAGCTCGACCCTTATACGGATTTCGGCGCGTCATACTGGTGATGTCATCGATATTGCACAATAATTTGCATATAAAAATTAACAATTAAAGATAAACGAGAGTCATTTTGGCAACAAATTAATCCCTTTTAACACATATGAATAAAGATTACTTACATAAGTGATCAGGTATCCGGCGGAATGAGAGATCATCCGTCGACGCCCTCAACTGCGTCAGGAACGGCTACAGCTCGGCTCGCTGCGGTAGACATGGAGGACATCCACAGGCGTGAAGTTCGAAAGTCCTTAGATGGCGATAGATTTATACCTATGCAGGGTTTTGACAGGAAGAAGGTAAAGGTAGACAAACAAAGAGATAATTAGAGAAGGAACTACATAGGTAAACCCTAAGATAGATACTTTACCAGACCATTACGCGCACATCACTTCACGAACCCCGCAAAAATGGCCACGATTCCGCGCGTCACGGAAACACGACACCCCCCTTTGTCTCGTATTGTCCTAACCCTCTAGGGATATGCGCACTACGCAGACTCCTACTATTTGACATACGGAAGCACCGCCCAGTCTATTTAAAAAGGTTCCTGCGTCTCGCGTATTTAAAAATTATGGCGGGAAAACTTCCGTACATTAAAAACTAACTCTAACATAAAATGTTAAAGTGCAAATTCGATTTGCACATAACAATCCTTCCACTTAAACTGCATTAAACTTATCTGAATTCAATTAGGCTTAATTGTTACCTTGTATAATGGAAAAATTTGTATCGTAAGTTTGTCAAACCCTTACACACAGCTTTACTCTAAAACGTAACTTAAAAATATGGGTCTTTATAAATCACTTAAATATCTTAAACAAATTGTTTTAAATTTTTCTGCTTTTTATTTGGCATTGCCAAAACAGAATAATTATTGTTCACTGCTTCTTCCTCTTTTAAATCGTTTCACAAGTTCAATGTTTCATGCAAATGCATCTATTACAACAATATATTCATTGATCTTTCATTAATTTTCATATCTCAAAGTAAATTTTCTTTTACCTTAGTTTATCATTGGTTTCAAATTGTCTATTTTCCATAGTGTAATTAAATAATTCTTACTACTAAATACTGTACATTTTCTGTACCAATTTAACTACAAAACGTATTATTTAATTTCATTGGCAGTATGCCGACGTCACAGTTATAATCAAGACTGCCTTCCATTAAGCACAGATTGGTCTTTATAAAGCGAGCCCCCTCTGACGTAGCAGTTTCGGGAGTCTTTGTCCTTAATCTAGTTGCTTCTCTGTATATTATTTTTATGTTCAAGTTTGTTTGAGAACGTAGGTGAGTTCTTTACGTATGCTTGTCAACATTCGAGAATCCTTATGTTTACTGTTTTTCTACTGCTATGAGTTATATAATAATTGGACGCGTTTTTGCTTATCTAAACATTACATCGTTTAGAACATGGGATCATTTAGCTACACTTTAATTAGGAATACGTTGTTTTGCTATAAAATTTAATGATTTAAACGTAAATCAATGCGTATTTTAACTAACGTAAATTCTTTTGCTATTAAAAGAAAATTTAAAAATGTATACATGCGACTTTGCATAAAATTGACATGCATTTGACCATAAATTGATACTTTAATCATTAAATTGAAACTGAAATCTTTTAATAGCAATTACACATGTGAATTTCCTATTATTGAATATTTAAATGTATTTGAACGCAATTAAATATTTTTAATTTAATCTAAAACACTATTGCACTGTCTAGTAATCACGGTGTCATGTGTCAAACGTAATTGATAACTTTTATACTGGGCATTTCTCAAATATTTTCTATACAAATAAATATCTAAACAATTTTGTTTTTTCTCGAATTTTTTTGAATTTTTTCGCATTTATAAAGTCAGCTCTTTATCATATGATGGACTATGACCTTACTATAACCTTTTATCACATCAATATATACTGCTGTGCGCTCCTCCCACAACAACGATCTCTTACAAATAAAATTCTAAATACAAATATGAATCCACAACATTTTATTCTTACAATAATATTCTAAATACAAATATAATGAACCCAAAGTCTCTCACTCACAAACAATATTCTAAATACAAATATAATTATTACAAAATCTCCTCACAACACAATATCTAAATACAAAAATAATCATTCCAAAATCTCCTCACAAACTCAATTCTCTCTTAATTATTAACTGCATTACTACCCTAATAAACAAATTTTTAAACAAATGATAATTATTCCTTAATAAATCCGTAATTAAATTTTCCTTATAATTACTATCACACCAATCATTTTCAGAAGTCATCAAATTTAATATCCCTTTCTTTTAATCGTGTTAAACATATTGAATTCAGTACGTTTATTATACCTTACGTAACCACAAACCCCTTACCTGAATTTGCAAACGCAGTAAAATATTTAAATGACTTGCACACAAATCTACTGTGAAATTTAAGTTCTTAATTTAAAAATTGTCTTTTGTAAAAATCACTTAATTGTAAGAAATACATCTAACCTTTACAGATGTATCCTATCATACTTTCAAGTTACCAGAGTTCATTCTTCAATAAAATATATATAACATTTACTAATTATTATACATGAAAGTGAATGCTTTACTCTCTCTGAAAATCGTTTTAAGAAGTTAGACTGCCATGCAATATTAATCTATCAATTTCTTGTACACCAATGCCAAAACATTTAAGTAGTATACTTCCGTTTCAATTAATCTTCAAATATTTGATTAAACTCAAATCTTGAAATAGCTTTAATTTGTGTGAAATAGTCGATCTTGCATTTAAATATATATATATATATATATATATATATATATATATATATTAAATAATCATTAGCTGTCGAATATTGTCTATTTTGTGTACAAATTTAATTACGTAATGTATTATATAATACCATTGATAGCATACTTGCGTAGGAGTTTCAACCAGTACTGACTGATCACCACTACGTGCATTGGTTTTAAATAAACAAACTTGTATCTGATGTCATCCTCTCGTGTACTGACGTTTGTTCTAGAACCTCCTCATCTTTTTCCAATACAATTTATAATAGAACAGATGCTTCTTATGTCATTTTACTATTTGATATAGCTTGATTTAATGCTTTATACTCTATACTTGAAATTAATTAAAATAACATGTTTCGACTTTAGAAAGACGTCCTTTTGTTATTAATTATAAATGTAAATTCTTTTAGAATATCTAAGATGTGCGTTATACATAATTATATGAAAATTACGCTCCATCAATTATTAAGTATGAATGAAACTTCTTTTATAACCTCGCTTTTATGCGTCAAATGTAACTAATAACCATTTATGCAGAACATTTTACAAATATGTTGCTAATGCCCTATATGTAAATAAATGGTTAAATAAGTTGCTTGTTTTTTCATTGCATTTTTTCGAATTTAGAAAATAAATTTGTTGTCATCTGTTATCATATGACCTTGCCATGGTTTTTAATCACAGTATTATATATATATATATATATATATATATATATATATATATAAACAATCGAGCCCCATGCTTGGGCCAACATAAAATTGCTATGAATACCTAGACTCGATTCTTGTCCCACGAATTGGGCACCATAAAATTGCTGTGAATGTACCTAGAACCAATTGGGATCGCTTTCTAGTCCCAGCGTTGTTGGGCCGTCATAAAAACTTTCTGAAAAATTTAATAAAATAAAAAAAATCTTCCAATATCTCTGAAACGCCTTTTTATTTCTGCACACTCCGGCTAGCTCTAAAATCTGCTTCTTCCTAGATATTTACCATCCTAAGTTCACTCTTTCTCACATATACAGTTAAATAAAATTACCACTCAAATAATGCAACAATACATACAACCTTTTTATTTATACATATTCAAAAGTTTCCATTACCAAGAAAATATTTACACATTTGTATATACAGTTTCATAAATTGTTACACACACAATCTTTAAACCTTTTAAAATTTCATGATTTGTATTTATTTCAACAGTTTTATTTCATACGAGTAGATGGGCCCATTGTGAAACCCTAAATTGACTTTTATTCTGGTCTATGGTGAGCTCAGTATAAACCCAGTTACTCTATATGCCTAAATGCATTGCATTTTTATTTAAAACAAATTTAAAGACCCGTTTACTCCTTACATCAAAATTTTTATGTCATTTATTAACACTTTTACATAATAAATACCAATTGTTTTTTACATATACCCCTTCAAATGAGTTTTAATGGTAATAAAATACACTCCCAATGTGTCAAATCACTCAAGCACAAAATAACAGCACAAATGTTCAAGCATAAGCAAGAGAAATTAATTTCGTTACCTGGAGTAAGCTTTTTCTCATCATAACCTCTGAAGATGTGTTCCAAAAACTACATCGTTGCATCCATACATTTCGCTGTTATACATAGATCCAACCTATTTTCACTCGCTGTCCAAATCCCTGCAGCCGCCTTCAGTGCCCCCCCCCCCCCGATTACTGTCTAGACGAAGCTAATCACCATCCGTAATTACTAAACCTCACGCATTCCTGTTTCAAACACTTCTCAACTCGCTTACCCTAGTACCATCCTTTCATTTGTTTGTTGAGTGTAGTAACAGCACCGTCAATTAACTAGCACTCACTTGTGCAATTTACACGTTTAGAAAAACTATCGACGTACTGTACTAACACCGCTTTATACACTTTTAAATTAGGATGTTGCTTTACAAGCCAAGCGAAGTCAAACGTATAAACGACGTACGATAATAAGCAAGAGTAAGAAATCTTTACTACATCTCCTAGTGTATTTATATTCTCTACTACACCCCTCTCGGACCCTATTTCATTCGAAAATCTCATTTTATCATAATTGATTCTAAAAATTTTGCGCATAACCGACTAGTACAACCGAAAATTCTCTTTCCACCGTGCTTTTCGCCTGAAAACTGTTCAACAACATATAACCGTCACGAACTTCTTGAAAATTTCTAGCATTTGACCAATCATAGTCCTTTCCCCCATTTCTACGTCCAGCCTTTAGCTATCTTCCTTTGTTTAACCCATATTTGCTGTCTCTTTTAGAATCCCACTCAAGCAACAGAAAATCGATATTGTGGTTGACCTCCAAACCTACCGCGTACTTTAAACGAGTATTTTAACCAACTTTTATTATACATGCTCTCTGTCTGATTTACACTACGAATATTTCGTTTCACTTTGCCTTCAACCATCTGTTGTTTTAGTAGCTTTTGTATCGACCGTTACATTCAATTCCACAGAATTCTGTTCCAACGTTCATTTAAGTTTCCTTGAACTTGTTATTTTCAAGTGTCAGGGTTTTTTATGAAGCAAACTGTCCGTTTGAAATTATATTTTCAAGTTTAAGCATTTCTTAGGAATTGTTTTTAACGAACGTTTAGTTTACTTACATTGAAAATATGCATTTACATTATTGATTTATATACCCAAAAGCTCTGTTTATTATTCGATGCACTTGATTTAAAATATTAAAACTAATTATGCGTATCCTTGAGTTTTCACGTACTCCAAAGTTTCTACATGTTATGCAAATTTAACATTCCGATTTAGAAATACAAAAATATGCTATTATCCGCCCGTTTTCAATGTCACAATTAATTAATTTGGCGCGTAAATAAATTGTTCCTATTTCCTATATACCCAGTCGTTAAAATTTTATTATCTAGACCTATCTATCCTTCTTAACCTATAATTTCCACGACAATATATATATATATATATATATATATATATATATATAGAATAGATATCGATATAGATACAGATATAGACATAGATATAGATGTAGATATGTTCCCTAGTGTACAGTGTGTCCCAAATTGGATGTATTAAATGGGTAACTTAGTTGTTATTAAAGATACAATTAAACTGTGTGCGCAGCCATGGGCCAACTTTTTGAGATCAATGGTGAAATCATAAATGAGCGATCTTCTTTTGTTTTCGAGTTATAGCCAAAAATTGATATTTTTAACAATTCTATTAATTTGTATAACTCGTTACCGTAGAAGTTTTTTATAAAGTTTTTTACGTAGAATACAGTGGTGTACGCAAATATTCAATATTTATAACACTTTTGAGGTTATAATATAAACTTGCATTTTTTTAAATAGAAACCACAATTGGTTGCAACTTTATTTAAAAGCTCTTTTTGACAGCTTTTCAAAAACATATAGTTTAATATAATTATCTTTTCAAATGGCTGATTTATTCCATGTTTTTGTATAATAAATTAATTTATTATATTGCTAATAAATAGTTGGCCGCGAAACAAAAGATAAACAAAAAACGACAAATGTTTGTATAACAAACGTCAACGAGCTTCAATAATATCTATTGCACATACAATAAATTGTATTGTTAATTTGTAAGTGAAGCATCTGTTACTAAATGGCAAAAATTGAAAATTACGAAAAATACGATATGCATTTATTGAGTCTGCGAGAATTCCTCTATCAGCAAAAACTTTATATTTTAACAGGTAATTGTGTAACTAATAGCAAATAATATTACTATGTTGTTTGTAAATAATACAGATATCCTGAAAGACAACCAAATATTAACATGTTTAAAAGGATAGATAGTAATTTACAACAGTTTAGCTGTTTTGACAAACCTAGAACGAAACAGTATGCAGTTTTTAATCAAGAGCACACTACTGTTGTAACCATAGCATGTGTGGAAACGAACCCAAGAACAGCATGTAGGAAAATTGAAAGGGAAATGGGTGTTTCTAAATCAGCTTCAAGAATATTGAAGCGTAATAAATATCAACGCTATAAAATTAAAATTATACATAGTTTGTTTCCGGACGATTTTCAAAAAAGAAGGCAATTTTGTCAATGGTATCTTCGTAAATGTGTTGCTACTAACAATTTTGGAAATAACATTATATGGTCAGATGAAACACATGTGAGTAGTGCTGGTGTCTTCAACAGATACAACAATCAACACTTGTCTAATGAAAATATCTATCAAACATATGCGAGGCGTCAACAAGGCTGTTTTGGTTTGAATATTTGTTGCTCCATTGTTGGTGGCAAATTTTAATACCATATTTTTGAATACAATCTTTCAGCTGGTTGCGATATTGAAATTTTGGATACCAACTTGCACGAATTACTGGAGGACATCCTCTCGAAAAAAGACAAAAAGTGCGGTTCCAACAAGATGGTGCACCGCCGCACAACGCTATAATTACTCGTGATTATTTAAATAGAGAATATCTCAATAAATGGATGGGTACGTCTGGACCTGTTCAGTGGCCGCCTAGATCTTCTGACTTGTCGATATTGTACTATTTCTTGTGGAATTTTTTGAAAGAGGAAATTTATATAGTATTAAAGTATTGAAGAAATGCGGAATACAATTGATGCAGCATTTTGTAAAATTAAGGCGGTCATTTATTAAATTCTATTAAATCTTTAATAAAACGATGTGAACTTTGTTTAAGAGAGAATAAAAACCAGTTTGAACAATATCTCTGAATTGTCAGTAAATAAAACTATTGTAGTATTCTCATCTGTGTTCGTGTTTTATATATATTATGTGTGAGGGTGCGTGTAGGTGAGGGTGTGTGTTGGTGTGTGCACATGCATGCTTGTGTGTGTGTGTGTGAGGGTATGAGGTGTGTGAGTGTGTGTGTGTGTGTGTGTGTGTATTTGTGTATCCATATATAGATTATAGACTATTTATATGTGAATAGGGACATATAATTTTCAATTTAAGATGTAGTTATATTAATTTTTGTAATATATATAGTTATGATATTGTATTTTCTAGCTTTCAAACTTTGTCGTTTAGAAATGTGATGTGGTACAATAATAAACTCTTGTACTGTGTTTACCTTTTGTTTCGCGGTCAACTATTTATTACCAACATCATAAATTATTTTATTATACCAAAAAATGGAATAAATCTAAACTATATATTTTTGAAAAGCAGTTAAAAAGAGCTTTTAAATAAAGCGGCAACCAATTGTGGTTTCCATTTAAAAAAAATGCAAGTTTATATTATAACCTCAAAAGTGTTATAAATATTAAATATTTGCGTACGCCACTGTATTCTACGTAAAAAAAACTGTATAAAAAACTTCTACAGTATTTTTGCAAACAAACGAGTTATACGAATTAATAAAATTGTTAAAAATATCAATTTTTGGATATAACTCGAAAACAAAAAGAGATTGCTCATTTGTGATTTCACCATTGAATTGATCTCAAAAAGTTGGTCCATGACTGCGCACACAGTTTTATTGTATCTTTAATAACAACTAAGTTACCCATTCAATACGTCCAATTTGGGACACACTGTACATGTGTGTGATATATATATATATATATATATATATATATATATTGCTGTGATTCCTTATAAGAATCGAGCCTCACGAATTGGGCGCCAAGAATCGCTGTGATCCTTGTCCCTACGGTACAATTTCTTCTGATAATCGATTTCTTACCTGAATATCGCCTCTTGACCCCTTCCTCCTCGGCTGCTCACCTAGATAAAACTTTCATCCTCATTCATAAAAAAAAACACATTCCTACCACAAACATCAACGTTAACTCTATTTACACCAATATTCACTAAACATTAAAATTTCAAAATTAAATTTTAGCATAAATTTCAGCATCATAAAATTTCAAGTTCAAATTTTTTATCATCATTTTAATTTGCATCCAGAATTAGAGTCCTTGTAGGATGCATACTAATTAGGTAAACAATATTTGCAGACCTGAGTCTGAATAAAAGGGAGCATCTCCCACCCCTTTACGTTAATTCAATAGGTTAATCTAATTGAGCTCAAAGACAGACCCAAATTTTCATCATAATCAAAAACATAAACCTGATAAATACTCCTTTCTACTTATACAAGAAAATTTTACCTTAAAATTCAAAATTTGCTGTTTATACAAATTTACTACTGTCCATTTTTATCAAACAAATTATAAAGATATTCAACACACACCAAAACATCTAAGATCGAACAACAATGCATAAGTTACCTGAAGGTTAATGCACTCGTGGCTCCAATGTACATCGTCCTTGCTGATCCTACCATTCTAGCTGGTTTATGTTTACGTCTTTGGATTTCTGACCGCCTTTAAAATTTTTCTACACCACCATTCGTCTAAAAGGTTTCAGGGCTTCTCAGGAACTCATCTAGGTATATCGAAATCTTGTTTTGTGGATCCAATCACATTTACGAATAACATTTGATCACTAACACTCCCGAAAAATAGCAATGAAATTCATAATTCTTTTACGCTATACTAAAACTGCATACTTCTATTTATTTATTTATCGTTACTAATTTGGATAATTGGTACAGTAATACCCGCAAATATAACTAGACTTTATTACTTTTATTTATCTTCTCTAAGTGCACTAATGCATAATAACTTTTATCGTAGCACGTAATCACCACGTAGTCTACTTAACGTATCGAATAAAATCAAAAAAATAAAGAGCAAAACTGCTTGAAGTATCGAATAAAATCAAAATTAAAGAGAGCTAAACTCCTATCAGCACGGGTTTTTATAATGGCTCGTTTGCGAGTCGAATTTGTCCCACGACAGACGATTTTAAGAAATTCGCATTCTATTTTCCCTTCCGATGTCTCGGCACAATGATTCTACTGAAATTTGCACTCGTCTCGCAATACGTCCGAGAACAACTAATTAATTTTACCTATAAACTCATATGCTTCCACCTCTCATGTTTGCATCTTATTTCAACCTTAATCGCCAATCTAGTCTGTTCGCTCTATCTAAAACCTGTGCTTTTGTTTTACATATTTCCCCTCATTTAACTACCAATGCATTCCCTTTCGCTTGTCTTTGTACCACAAACTCGCTTTCTTACTTGCACTCATATAGCTTGAAGCTTATCGACTATCATGTACATCATTATCTTTGCAGGTGTTTTTCGTTCTAATACGCTCAGACTCTTACGTGACTTCCCCACGTCTTTTATAATTTCTCGATAGTTTTAGTACTTGGAAAGATTAAATTAAATACAAATTGAACATTTTAACTCTGCTTCTTTTTATAGAACGCGTCCAGTGAATAATTAAAACCCCTTATTTTTAACGAAACGAATAAATTTTTATGCTCCATGGTTTTAATAATGCGTATTATCTAATGAAATTTTACATTACTTCCTTCTACACGTTGTTTATGATTATATACAAACCCTACATTCAAATTGAATGATTTAAATATACACAGTAGGCCTTTAATTAAGCGTACTATTTTCCACTGCTTTGATATACATTGTGTTTAACATTATCTAAACAATATAAACCCTATGTTTAGAAGTAAATGACGAATTTATCCAATATACCTTTAAATGAAGCGTATTATTACCCAAAGCGTCCTTATACACGGTGATTAAAATTATTTGATGTCGTTAATTAATTTTCTACCCTGGTCTAAATTTGAATAATATATATATATATATTACTCATATTTAGACCAAGGTAGAAAATTAAATAATCACATCAAATAATTTTAATCACCGTGTAGAAGCTTTGGGAAAAGGTACGCTTTATTAAAAAACCGTGGAGAATAAAAATTCATTCGTTTCATTAAAATAAGAGATTTAAATCATGTACAAGACGCTTTATATCAAAAGAAGCAGTATTAAAAAGCTCTACGTAAAGAAACAAAGAGAAATTACGTGCAAAATTTATATTAATTAACTCTATTTTAAGTAACCGGTATTAAACAAAACGTACAGATAATAATTAATATTTAGTTAGGATTCACTAAAATTTAAAGGGTATTAATTTTAATTGAAGTTAATTGAACCATTAGTAACATATAATATCTATAAAAACTTGTAAAAACCCAATAAAATGCAAATCGTAGAAGTGTTATTATGTTTGAACACCTGCGTATTTTTAAAAGGCTTATTCTGCGTAAATGTTGCAGATAATTAATGGTTACAAAGAATCTTGGAGAAACCGTGGCTTAATATTCACGGGAAGGCGCGATACGGGGTTATTTAACCCAGATAGTCCACATGGACTGAAATAATCGATAATAAGGAATATCAAGTTGCACTAATAAGAACAGGGTAGATAGAGACAGATAATATGCGCAAGCTTGAGGCACATATAGTAAAAGGCGTGAGTAGAGCAACGTCATAGGGTTGCGATTGGTTGAAAGTAAAAGGCAAAATTTGAGAGGTAAAAATAACATTTCTGTATAAAATTCAATTAGTTATTTCCAGACGTTGCGTGCCGTGTTGAAATTTCTGAGATTTAACTGGGGCGAGTGCAAAATTCGTAAAAATCGCATGCCGGGCTACGGAATGGGAACATAGCATGCGAAATTCTTTAGAATTGTCCGTTTTGGTGAACAGACTGACAGACAGGCTAACCGCTATATATACCTAGGTTAATATGAACAAGCTCTCTTAGATCTTCGACTTGATTCAATGCGTTAAACAGTGCTTTTTAGTTTTCCGGTTTTGATGAAATAATTTAAACAGTTTGCTCGTATATTTTGGTGATTTAAAAAACAGTTTGTTCTTTACGTGCTACAATGAATGTACTTTAGTGCACTTAGAAAAGAAGATACAAGGTAATAAAGTTAGTATCACTGTACTAATTAGTCAAAATTTGCACCGACGAATGAATACACAAAAGTAGGCAGTTTTGGCGTATATTGGTGAAAGAAGTATGAATTTCTTTGCTATTTTTCGGGGTATTAAGAATTAGATGATTCGTAAACGTGTCTGGATCCACAAAACAAGGGTCAGATATACACAGATGAGTTCCGGAAAAGCCCTGAAACAACTTTAGATGAATGGTGATAGAGAAAATTTTAAAAGCGTTGAGAATCAGAAGCCGTAAATATAACCCAGTTGGAATGGTGTGATTAACAAAGGGACGATGTACATTGAAGCTACGAGTGCAGTAACCTTCAGGTAAATTATACTATTTTGTTTGATCTTTGATATTTTGGTGTGTGTTGAATAACTTTATAATTGATTTACTCAAAATGGACAGTAGTGAAATTGTACTAACAATAAAATTTTAATTTTAAGGTGAAATTTGCTTGTTTAAGTAGAAAGGGGTATTTAGTATTGATGTTCTGGATTATGATGAAATTTTGGGTATGTCTTTGAGCTCAATTAGACGAACCTGGTTAATTAACGTAAAGGGGTGGTAAATGCTCCCTTTGTACTCAGACTCAGGTCTGCATAGATTGTTATAGTAATTAGTAGGCATCCTACAAGGACTTTAATTCTGGATGTACATTAAAATGATAACAAATTTAAATCTTGAAATTTTCTGATACTGAAATTTATGCTGAATTTTAATTTTGAAATTTTAATGTATTGTGAATATTGATGTAAATAGAGTTAACGTTGATGTTTGTGGTAGGAATGTGTTTGTTTTTTTTTATGAATGAGGATGAAGGTTTAACTAGAGGAGCAGCCGAGGCGATTAACAGAAGAAAGTCAATGGACCAACACAGTTAAGGTAATGAATAGCTTTTTGTAGGATTCACAGCATTCTTGACATCCAATTCGTAGGGGCTCGATTCGAAAAGCGAAGTACCCGGATTTTGGTGGTTTCACAGCATTCTTTGGCGACCCAAAAGTGAGGCTCGAGTTCCAAATAAAATTTTTGTGATTTTATTCCAGGAAACTGGCGATCTGAGAGAGAGAGTTTCTGGTTGTGTATAAATTTAAGAGTATTTTAGAGTGTGTGAGAGTGAGTAGAACGTATGCAGAGAAAAGAGTGGTTAAGGAGTCAAGGAGTGGAAATTGGAAGTGACGATAGTGCATTGTGTGAGAAAAATTCGAAAATGGAAGAAGCTGGAGGCAGTAGAGGTCAGTCGAGGACGGAATCAGGGGATCAAGGAAACGAGATGATAATGAGGATGCTTGAAAGAATGAATGAGACGTTAAGTGGGGTTAGAGAGGACTCAAATCGAAAATTTGAGCAAATGAGTGAAGAATCGAACAGGAAGTTAGAGGAGATTAGTCAGAAAATAGATAAGACGAATCAAGAAGTTTCAGAATTTAAAAATAGTCTTACCGTAAAGATGGGGGAAGTTGAAAATAGGGTAGATAAAAATGAGCGTGATATTACAGGTCTTCGACAGGAAATGGGACATTTAAGGTCTGAAGTACGCATTTTTTGTGAAGAAGAGATTAATGTAAAAATGACTGAAGTAACGGACTCATGTAGGGATCAGTTAGGCAGGGTAGAACGCGAAGTTAGTAGTATTAAATACAACATGTCAAGTTTAACGCGGGATGGTCCCAGATTTTATACAGGTGGAGGATCATTGGACCAACACATGAAGTTTTATGGCGATAACAGGGTAAATCCACAAATTTTTATTAATAGTGTAAGAAATCTAGTGGGAAATTTATTTGACGAACAGACTAAACTGAATACGATAAAGGCTTTATTGAAGGACAACGCGGAAGCATGGTACAATTTAGTAGGACAGGACATAGACACCTACACGGACTTTGAAGACAGATTTTTAAAGCACTACTGGAGTGACCACAGACAAGACCAGGTACGAGACGACTTAATCACAGGGAAATTTAAGGGAGAATTTTCAGGAAGTAGGGGGCAATATGCTATACGCAAGTATAGCATAGCAAAGCAACTGAACCCACCACTGACGGACCGACAAATTATCAAGTATTTATCACGACACTTCGAGGTAGAAGTAAGACAACACATAACACTACAGAACATAGTGGACAGAGAAATGTTTTTAGAATACCTGCAGAGGTACGACGACGTAAGTAGTGGACTACCTCGGGATAATAGGGAAAGACAGATCAACACAGTTAGGTTTGACAATAGACGGGACAACTACGCTAGAAGGGGGAATAGTTACGGATACCAGCGACAGAATTGGGAACAGAGACGACCATACGTTAGAAGTAATAGTTTAGGAAGGGGACCTGCACCGAGACCGGAACCTACCAGAAGGAATAGTTCACCGGACATAAGGGGGACTGCTAATACAGACACGGAACGAGTGGAAACGCCTAGGACATACGCTGAGGTGACGGCTAGACCAGGACCGAGTAGGGAAAACAGACCTGGACAGGATTTTTAGAACGCGACAGACCACTAGATTTCAGTGTAAATGTATATGAACATCCACGTGAATTTTTCAAAATTGAGGAGGAAGTAGAGCCAGAAACTGAGGAAAAATTATGTTTGCCAATTGTTAATATAGAAATTTTTGAGAATAATGTAGAAGTATTACTTGATACAGGGGCAGAGGCGAATTTAATATCGGAGGAATTCGTCAGCAAAATTAGGGATAAGGTTTGTGATAGAATTATGCCTATAAAGCGTAGTCATTTAGTAGCTCCAAATAAAAAGAAGTTTGCTGTAGTAAATAGTGTTGTGGTGCTTAGGATAGATATAGGAGGTTTAAGCTGTGAACAGGAGTTTGTAATTGTACCTGGACTGAAGTTTCAGAGCATTTTAGGTGTTGACTGTATGATGAAGTTAGGGGTTTTGATAGATATGGAACGGAAGGTAGTAAGGATTAAAGATAGGGTAGTGCCATGGAAGGGCAGTTATGAAGTCACAGAGGATGACACGGGGTTTAGTATTAATGTAGTAGAGGTAGAGGATGATGAAGTTAAACAGATCAACACAATACGATGTCCAGAGGATAGGATAGTAGAGGTTCAAGCTTTAGTACAAAAACATGCAGAATTAAGGGGGGTAGAAGCAACAGCAGCAGATCGGGAGCAGGTGAAGGCAGAATTAAGTAAAGATGCACGTAAAATTAATCAACGGACCAAACCGCAATTCCATTGTCCACCATCCATGGACACATTTTTGACGAGGTTAAATGGCAAGTTTGTTTTTAATAAAGTAGATTTAAGGAATTCATTCTGGCGGATTCCATTACACAAGAATTCTAGAAGGTACATAGGATTTTCTGTAGAGGAAAAATCGAGAATTGTAAAGTAGTATCGTTTGGTTTGTCGGCAGAAAAGGAAACAATGATAAATAAGAAACAGACAAGTGTAGGGACTGAAGAAGAAGCAATATTTAAGAGTCAGGATAATAGGGATGATAAGTTTGTTGTATGTGAGATAACAGGGATGATAAGTATAGATATAGAAGGAGGAGAAATAGGGATGAAGAGTATTAGGTTGGTGAGAAGAAAGACTTGGAGGGTCAAGAAGAGAGTTAGATTTAAATAACTTGATGAACAAAGGATAGAGATAGGTGAATTTTAGTATAGATATAGGAATAGAAATAGGATAGGGATAGAATAGGTGTATATAGAAGAGTAGAAGTAGGTGTTTATAGAAAATAAAGCTAGGTATAGGATAAATATGGGAGATAAGTAGAAATAGGTTTAGGATGAGAATAAAAGAGGAAATGTAGGAAGAAAATAAGATAGGTTAAGTATAGATATTTCATATAAGATTAGTGGAGAGTTAGGAATAGAGTAAGAGTAGGATAGGTATATAGGATTAGGTAGGGGGAAGTGAAGTATAGGGAAGATTAGTTAAAAGTTAGGAATAGGATAGGTATATAGGATGTATATAGGATAAGATGGATAAGTAGGATGAAGTTAGGGATAATTTCAGTTTATAAAATTAAGTGAGAGTTAGGAATAGGATAGGGATATAGGATAGGTGCAAATATTTTTTTTTGGATTGGAGATAAGGTAGGTAAGTTAGATAGATAAGGGTAGAGAGAGATAGGCAATTTTTTTTTGTAATTTTTTTGTCTAAATGCTTTATATTTGCATTCAAATAAGTGGGATTATTTGTATTCAAATAGGGGGAAAATACTCATATTTAGACCAGGGTAGAAAATTAAATAATCACATCAAATAATTTTAATCACCGTGTAGAAGCTTTGGGAAAAGGTACGCTTTATTGAAAAACCGTGGAGAATAAAAATTCATTCGTTTCATTAAAAATAAGAGATTTAAATCATGTACAAGACGCTTTATATCAAAAGAAGCAGTATTAAAAAGCTCTACGTAAAGAAACAAAGAGAAATTACGTGCAAAATTTATATTAATTAACTCTATTTTAAGTAACCGGTATTAAACAAAACGTACAGATAATAATTAATATTTAGTTAGGATTCACTAAAATTTAAAGGGTATTAATTTTAATTGAAGTTAATTGAACCATTAGTAACATATAATATCTATAAAAACTTGTAAAAACCCAATAAAATGCAAATCGTAGAAGTGTTATTATGTTTGAACACCTGCGTATTTTTAAAAGGCTTATTCTGCGTAAATGTTGCAGATAATTAATGGTTACAAAGAATCTTGGAGAAACCGTGGCTTAATATTCACGGGAAGGCGCGATACGGGGTTATTTAACCCAGATAGTCCACATGGACTGAAATAATCGATAATAAGGAATATCAAGTTGCACTAATAAGAACAGGGTAGATAGAGACAGATAATATGCGCAAGACCGAGGCACATATAGTAAAAGGCGTGAGTAGAGCAACGTCATAGGGTTGCGATTGGTTGAAAGTAAAAGGCAAAATTTGAGAGGTAAAAATAACATTTCTGTATAAAATTCAATTAGTTATTTCCAGACGTTGCGTGCCGTGTTGAAATTTCTGAGATTTAACTGGGGCGAGTGCAAAATTCGTAAAAATCGCATGCCGGGCTACGGAATGGGAACATAGCATGCGAAATTCTTTAGAATTGTCCGTTTTGGGGAACAGACCGACAGACAGGCTAACCGCTATGTATACCGAGGTTAATATGAACAAGCTCTCTTAGATCTTCGACTTGATTCAATGCGTTAAACAGTGCTTTTTAGTTTTCCGGTTTTGATGAAATAATTTAAACAGTTTGCTCGTATATTTTGGTGATTTAAAAAACAGTTTGTTCTTTACGTGCTACAATGAATGTACTTTAGTGCACTTAGAAAAGAAGATACAAGGTAATAAAGTTAGTATCACTGTACTAATTAGTCAAAATTTGCACCGACGAATGAATACACAAAAGTAGGCAGTTTTGGCGTATATTGGTGAAAGAAGTATGAATTTCTTTGCTATTTTTCGGGGGTATTAAGAATTAGATGATTCGTAAACGTGTCTGGATCCACAAAACAAGGGTCAGATATACACAGATGAGTTCCGGAAAAGCCCTGAAACAACTTTAGATGAATGGTGATAGAGAAAATTTTAAAAGCGTTGAGAATCAGAAGCCGTAAATATAACCCAGTTGGAATGGTGTGATTAACAAAAGGGACGATGTACATTGAAGCTACGAGTGCAGTAACCTTCAGGTAAATTATACTATTTTGTTTGAACTTTGATATTTTGGTGTGTGTTGAATAACTTTATAATTGATTTACTCAAAATGGACAGTAGTGAAATTGTACTAACAATAAAATTTTAATTTTTATGGTGAAATTTGCTTGTTTAAGTAGAAAGGGGTATTTAGTATTGATGTTCTGGATTATGATGAAATTTTGGGTATGTCTTTGAGCTCAATTAGACGAACCTGGTTAATTAACGTAAAGGGGTGGTAGATGCTCCCTTTGTACTCAGACTCAGGTCTGCATAGATTGTTATAGTAATTAGTAGGCATCCTACAAGGACTTTAATTCTGGATGCACATTAAAATGATAACAAATTTAAATCTTGAAATTTTCTGATACTGAAATTTATGCTGAATTTTAATTTTGAAATTTTAATGTATTGTGAATATTGATGTAAATAGAGTTAACGTTGATGTTTGTGGTAGGAATGTGTTTGTTTTTTTTTATGAATGAGGATGAAGGTTTAACTAGAGGAGCAGCCGAGGCGATTAACAGAAGAAAGTCAATGGACCAACACAGTTAAGGTAATGAATAGCTTTTTGTAGGATTCACAGCATTCTTGACATCCAATTCGTAGGGGCTCGATTCGAAAAGCGGAGTACCCGGATTTTGGTGGTTTCACAGCAATATATATATATATATATATATATATATATATATATATATCTTAATGACATTTTAATACTACCATGTGAATAAAGTTAGTCCTGCAATTATATCGTATCACTTTGGTACTTTCAGTAAAAGCGAGTACAATAACAAAAGAAATTGAAAGTTTAAAACATAAAGATAAACTAATTTTAAAAGACAAAATACATACATTTTTATTTTAACTCGAGGAATGGTATTTGCTTGACTTTCTCATATACTTAGGGTTATGTAAAGTTTATTCTTCTTGGACTTGGTGTTTTTATAAGTATTTTGCAAGTAAAAATTTACAGTAAAATTTTTTAATTTATAAGGAGTGTAGAAATGTAATAAGCACCTTTGTTGCTTATTCATATTTTTTTTAAATTTAGCTAATAAAACATTTGTCCGTGTTTAGAAATTTTACTGTATTACTAATTTTTAAAATGGTTTCAATATACGTACAAGTTACTAGAAATGAAATCCACTTATTTTATTTCATGATTTATTAGTGAAACACCTACAGAAATTATGACTGAATTTTGTCCATGTTGCAAAGATATACAAAGGTTTTTATGATCAATACATTACTTACGAAATGCGTGTACAACATTAAACTCGTGTCTTGTAACTGCTTTAGTTACTTAGTAATAATGTTATTTCCACAATTATGCATTGAGCATACACAAAAGGATTATAATCTATTTGAAGTTTTGTTACATTTCTCATTTTTCTTGATAACATTTACAAAGTTATAAAAGCTGCTGCTTTTTAATATTTATACTGTACTGAAATTTTTTTATAAACGAAAACAATACAGTTTGTAAAAGTAGTACAATTGTACTGAGATTTTATATGAATTCGTAGTTTACCATGTTCTACACAATAAGTAGTTTGTATTTATTGTTAGAAATGTTAGGTTTGTAACGAATGGTTAAATAGTTTAAATAATCTATAGGCAGTAGTCATGAATAGTTTTAAAATAGTTAGTACATGGGATATTTGAAGCATGAACTTTTTATTCGTGATCTTGAAAAGGGAATATTTATTTTATTGAGTAATTTGTCTTGCTGAAGGTGACAACCGAAATTGACTCTGCCATAATGTATTTCAAGGAACTCCTTTCATTATTCTCAGGTTGTTGAAGATAGAATGCGTGGTAATGTTATATTTATAGGAGTGGTTATTCTGTTGTCCGTACGAGTGGTTGTTCTGTAGGTGAGCGGCTTTGTGGTTTAGTTGATTCATGTGAGACTACTAAGTAGTTTGATTGTTTTGTTGTTGGTATATGTAGTATAAATAAATCTTGGTTTGCTTTGTTGATTTCTGAGTATTATGTTTGATTAGTTATTGACTTAGTTCACTACATTATGAAGTTTTCCATTCAAAAATATGGAGAAATATAAAGGAAAACTTTACCTCAATATAATAAACATTGAAAGCATCTTCTTAGAGACAGCATATTCAGAAAACTCTTATATCATATATCGATAATTGAACAATTACACACATTGTCAACAGAACAACCACGCATACCGACAACAGACCAACTGTTCTTTTAATTGCAGCACCATGGCATTTATATACCATTTCATTGCTGACCATCTGAGGAAAAGATCAAGTTTTTTGAAATGTCTCATAGTAGAATCCACTTTAAATATCAATTTATTGATACCATGAAGAGCCGAGAATCAAAATTAATGAAACTTATTTTATTTTCCAGTGTCTCTTTTATTTATTTATTTCATAACAAACATTAACAATAATAACATTACTAATTATAATGGTATCATATAATGAATTTTATTATAAGATTGATGCAGCATTTAATGTATAAGAAATTTAGTATGTACTAATATTAAAATAAGAATATATTATGTATACCGAGAGATTATTTGATATGGGTAAGTGTTTCTGCAATTATATAAAAATGTCGTCTGATTCCTGCTTTAATGTAGACATTTTTCTGACAATGTTATTAAAAAGAAAGGATTTTAAAATATTTATTAAAATTAATTTTTTATTCATCCTGCATTTTTAATTAAATATTGTTTAGTATAACAACTATAATATATGAAATTTCAAAAATTGCATACAGTAGATTTTTAATGTTATTTTTAGCTTTATAATGTTTGTTCCTTAGTATTCGGTATTGATTTCCGAATATATGCCATACCATATTTTGAGATGATGTTTCATGACATTATTAAATGAAGTGTTTGGAGTTTAGTGTAATCAAAATTTCAGTTTAACTATCTTAAGCTGTTGCATGCTATAGCAAATAACAGTTTACACTATATTAATACGTAGCTTCACAGTTTAAATTTTTGCACTTTATGTTATTATTATATTTATTGTTATTACTATTTAATCAATAGGTAAAGGAGGATGAATCGGGTACTTTGGATGCTGTCCAAATAATTCAGTCTACAACACTCTTGGTCCAAAAGGCTAAGGATGCTTACACACAAAGAGGACTGGAGGTAGAGAAACTAAAAAAAGAAAATAATTCCACCAAAGAAATTGAAAAAGCTGAAATTAAATTAAAAAAAGCTCAAGAAGAGTATCGAATATATGTAGAGAAATATAATTCAATTAAGGAAGATTTTGAAAATAAAATGTCTGTCACTTGTCGCCACTTTCAAGAATTGGAAGTTACTCATCTAACCCAAATGAAGGAATTTTTAAATTCATATGCTCAAATTGTACAATGGAGTCATGATCAGATGGGGCTGGTTCATACTGAGTTTAAACGTCAAATATTGGAATATACAGTTGATCGCCTTCTAGAACAATTTGTGTTAAGCAAATACACTGGATTAGAAAAACCTGGTGAGTACATTTATTCAGTACATATTTACTCTGCATTTATTGTTTGAGCAGTATAATTAGGTATAGTCCCAACATAATTCACTTCATAATATCACAAGTTTATGTGTTATTAACTGTTGGTCAGATCATGGTCCTAACTGGTTATTTTCTTTTATACCGAGATATACTGTAAAATGAGCATACTATGGGATGTACAATATTCTTGTTTAAAAGTTTGCTAGTAAGCATGATTTGTAAGCATATCTGTTGCAATGTAAAAATATGATATGATTCTTTCAGAAAATCATTTATCTCGTGATATTGCAAAGCTCAAGTGTTTTTATTGACCTCTGGCCAGATCATTATCCTCGTGTAGTGACTTACATTTTTTTAATTATATACCCTATTCTGTATACTTAGAATGTCCACTTTTGCATTTAAAAGTTGCATAATTGTTATCTAAAATATGCTTTGTCATAGTAGTTAAAATACAAGAGTTTATTACTAAATTACCTACAAGGGAAGCATCTACCTTATGCTGACAAAGTTTAAGTGTTGTCATTGACCCCAGACCAAATCATCGACTTCTTGTTGTGATCAATTTTCTTTTATTCTGACATTTTGTAAACTGAATAACATAGAAAATACAGTACTGGATGTCAGATATTGTATGGTAAATTTTATTTCAAGCATCCTATATCTCAATATGTTACAATGGAAGAATTTGCAAAATTCTCTAAATTTACATAAGCTATTTGTTCCGTTTAGATTTATAGTTAAAATTAACATTAATTATCGCATAAGATGTAGCTTTCAGGTCAATTCCCCCTCCATCGTCTATATAGTATAATCCACGGGTTTTACCATGATTAACCTTCAAGTACTTTGTGTTATGGTGTGCCACGGCAGTTGTAAGAAAGCAGATGTGATCGTAGCTATGGTGCTGTAAAAATATTAACGTTTGAGTTCTATACAATGTTGACAGTTTCTTGTCCTGCCATCACCGCTTAAATTTGAAGTATTACCGGTAAGTACTTGAAGTTTCTGCTTATATAAACTTTGCGCATATTTACACGTCCACTTCCTCCACCATCTATGGTTATCGAAGTTAATGCAAGACACTATTAATGACTGCACAAATAAATTTTTATATATGAAAAGTTATCAACTGCAAGTAGTTTAAGAATCAGATACTACAATCGTGCATATAATATATAATTTAAATTTCAAAAAAAGAAATAACTTGCAGGTTAATCAAAAATATTCAAGAATATGCAATTATTTAAATAAATCATCTTATGCACCATATCAGTAATAGTTCAAAAATTTGCAGTTTTGAGTTTTTATAGAAATTTATTAAATCTAACACAAAATGTATTTTTCTGCATGAGTGTTAAAAAATAAGTGCTAGTAAATTAAAACAAATATGCCAAAATTTAAGCATATTGCATTAGGTCATTTCAGTATAAAAAATTGCTGTCTCTTAATCTTCCTAAGGACACTGTCAGTAATGGTATAGAGCTATATTCCAACTTTTTTGCGAAAAAGTAAAGTGATTACAATGAATAACGATTAACGTTGTGAGGACGTTTAGTTGTTTAATGGAGGTTGGAAAATTGGGAAAGTTTTTGCAAGGAAATTTCACATTATTGTGGACCATTGTGTGACAGGAAATTCTAATTTGCTTAATTAATTTGTTACATTTTAATGCCAAACAAAGAACGAGGTTATAAACTAAGTCAGTTATTCTCAATATAGTATTTTTTAGTAAATGTTCATACTGTTGTTAATTATTTAATCTACATTAATATAAAAGAAAAGTCGAAAATACAAGTGGAAAGAGATTTTAATCGTTTCAATAAAAATAAATTCCACAATTTGTTTATGTTTATAAATGACCTGAGTGTCAGCAACAAATATAAACTACGCATATATCTTTTTATACTATTATACAGCAGCACTAAATTTGTTTTTAAGCAAAACAGCTTTGACATGTTTTGGTTTTAAAAAGCTGGTTAATATTTTCTTACCTTGCTTTACGGTTGCTGTATTTTAGTTTTTAGTAGGATAAGTTACAGACAACAATTGGGCAGATTATAACTTGCACTCCCATTCAAAAGTATTATATCTTTCATTGAACATCAGCTATATGTTGTAAACCGGTTTAGATTTATCTTTAATATCAATGCATACATTTTGTTTACATTTATTACATTTGCACAATTAGGTAAAATCTTATTTATTACAGAGAAGCCATTGCTGAAAACTTTACACTTCTGTGTTGTAGCTGCTTAAGTTGGTCTTATATATTAAAAATCATCATTGAGTAAAACCAATTAGAATTTAAATTTTTTAAGTGCATAATACTTTATAAAAATGTTTGGTCACCAAATATGACACCAACTCGTATAATGCACTTTATAAAGATAAAGAACTTTTAAAATTATAACTAATTATGATTAAAGAACTTTCTCTTGTTAAGTTCATTTTTCTAACACTACATTTGATTTTTCAATCCTTTACCCGAAGGTATTATATTGTTCAGGAAGCAAGTTTTTTTGTTATCTTGAAATTTTGAATTTATGCGGAACTCTTGCTTTTCCAAGTAAGGTTTTTATCATGCATGATAACACGCATGTACACGGGACCTACATTTTATCTCGCATTTGAACAGAGCATATTTTTGTGAAAAATGCTTGCCTAACATTTTTCAAGCGGATCGAACCATGTCTGGAATCGAACCCTGGCTCTTGCTTTAGTAGTCGCACACAAACCAACTAAACCACAGGACGACCTACCTGAACTGTGGGTTAATAACAGTACTTGAATTTTATTATGGCAAAGGCAATTAATTTTCCAAAACAAATTTAATGAATTCTACATGTTACAGGCTTTCATGACCAGAGTTGTAATTAATAATGTGTTCGGGGTTTGAGCGGTTATATTAAATACTAATGAAGTCTATATTTGTCCACTTTGGTAAGGTGCATCATCAGAGTAGGATGGTGATCACTATTTTAGAATGTGTATGCCCAATTAAGCGAGACAATATACGTCGCAAAGTAGTGGTATGGAGGAAAAGTACTTTTAAATGAGCAGATTCACTCATTGTATCAGACTAAAAGATGTGTGCCTAGTGAAGTCGTGAAATTAGGTCGGTGATGTGGCTATGCATCAATGACAACATTTGTACTTTGTATTCTCAATATTTTAATAACCCTGGGATGTATTAAGACGTCTAGAACTACCTATGTACCTTACTCACTGTATTTATGATCAAAAGACATTGTGTGCTTGATATAGTATTTCTTATGTTCCTTTTTTAAATTTATTGTGATAATTGATATATTGTGATACTGTTTTTTATTGCTTGAGGTGTTAATGTTGAAAATATGGATTGACTAAAGTAGTTTGTTGTCATTTGACTCTAAAATTTCTAATATTTAAGTGGTTACAAGTGACCAATTTATTTGGAATTTTTTACATATCTGTTTGTCACATTGCGTTGATTAGTGTATACGTACTATAAAAAGTGCAATTGCTACATCTGCAAAGTAGCAGCTGATAAACTGTTGAAATTATATTAGTCTTATTTAGATTTATCAGCTATTTAGATAATATTAACAACATCTGTGCCAATTGTGTTTACAATATTTTGTTATAATACTGTATATGACAAAAATATAGGTATTACTTTTACATTGACTAAAGTTATTCTTGAATTACATTGTATTCAGATATCACGAGCTACTTGCAATATGGTTTCTTTTACATTCGTTTCCTAGTAACATCAGAATTAGATTATCTAGGTTACCAAATACACGACCACAACTCAGTTTACCCGTCTTTGATAGAATGTTCTAGATCAGAACGTGCTCATTCCAATATCCTTCAGAAATCATATAACTCGATGGATGCTGGAAAGTAGTAGATTAATCAGTATCAGTATTATTAGCACTAGTATGTTGAAGTCTTAGTGAATGTTTGGTTACTAGTCAATTATCAGTCCTGGATGCCAAATAGACCACCATCTGCCAGCCAGAGCTACCATGTACTTCCAACGATAGTCACAAACCAGCGACGCAATGTAAGTCGAAACTATTTTTAGATAACTGTTATACTAGGTCAAGTTATGTTTATATACTATTATGTTCCATTATATTTTAGTAACATTTTATTATACTTGTTAATTGTTGTCAACATGTTCTTTAGTTTTTTTAATTTCTAAGTTATATTAACTCGATCCTATGACCTAACCAGTCATTGTTATGTGCGACCTCTGCAGCTAGCAGTGGCTAAACCTTAGACTACGTTTTCCCAACCGTCATCACGACTCAGGTCGAAAGCGTACGTAACATTGACTGGTTAGGTCATAGGATCGAGTTAATACAACTTAGAAATTAAAAAGACTAAAGAACATGTTGACAACAATTAACAAGTATAATAAAATGTTACTAAAATATAATGGAACATGATAGTATATAAACATAACTTAACCTAGTATAACAGTTATCTAAAAATAGTTTCGACTTACATTGTCGTGCTGGTTTGTGACTATCGTTGGAAGTACATGGTAGCTCTGGCCCTTTGGTCAAGGTGGATGGTCTATTTGCGCTGGACCAGGACTGACTCTACATTGACTAGTAACCAAACATTCACTAAGACTTCAACTACTACTAATGCTAATTAATACTGATACTGATTAATACTAATACTCTTTTCCAGCATCCATCGAGTTATATAGATTTCTCGAAGGATATTGGAATGAGCACAGCTCTGATCTGGAACATACTATGAAAGACTTGGGTAAACCGCTAGTCGTGGTCGTGGTATTTGTAACCTAGATAATCTAATTCTCGGATGTTAAACTAGGACAACTTGAATGTAAAGGAAACCATATTGCAAGTAGCTCGTGATAAATTTTAAGAATACAATGTAATTCAAGAATAACTTTTTAGTTCAAGTGTATACAAAGTAATACACTTTATAATTTTTGTTTACGTATATAACAATACTCACACCTGTTGATTGAAAATACAACTTTAATCTTTTACTTTCAATTAAAATACAGATCGTCTATAATTTTAACAAATCTGTTAAGAGTTTTTGCTGTGACAAATGTCTGAATTTGAGTTCTGACGATAGCAGTCACGTTACATCTTCTGAAATAAGATATATGTAACTTTAGAAACGAAAGCTCCTTTAATCATGCTTATCTCAAGCTGATTAAACTCTTCGGACCCACAGTAATCCGTCCTTAACACCAATATAAAGTTAGTTCTCAATGAGGTAACAACTTTATTTGAAAATCTAAGAACGGAATTAATAAATAAATAAATAAATAAGTTTATTGAATAACTACAGTTAATCACATACATATTATAAATTTCAAATATTCAAATATTTAGTAAGTAATACAATTAGTAAGCAAATTGAAAGACAAAAGTTATTCAAAAGGGCATAATTCATCCGTAGATGCTATTACTTATACCCTAACATGGTAACACCACAATTATAATCATCAGAAAATATGACCGGAATAGTAGTTTATAGATATAGTCTATAGACTATAACTCAGTTTTTTGAAACGCGAGTAGAATGCTTTTTACTGAAGACTTGAAGCTGAGTTTGGATTTTGTTCTGATGTAGATTGTTGAATATTTATTTAGTACCTTGACGGCAGTGTATGCAAAGCATCCTTCAAACTTAGCAGAATAATGTTTTGGAATGGTAAAGTGATTTTGATCACGTAAGCAACGAGAATGGATAGTAAAACGCCTGTGTAGCTGGCTGAACAAGTAGGTGGGTAGTTGATGATGCACAATCTTAAAAATGAATGTCGCATAAAGAAGTTCAGATCTGTAGCTGAATTTAAGGATCTTCTGATTGACATAGTGTGGAGTTACGTGCTCATATTTACATATGTTAAATGCAAATCTGAGACATACGTTCTGCATAATTTGGACCCTGTTTCTTAGTCTTACTGTTAAGAAGTTGTAGTAAACCGTGGAGCAGTAATCCAGTTGACTTAAAATTAAGCAGTTCACAAGCTTCCACTTAACGGTCGAACTTAGCTCCATTTTAAATTTATATAACGACTTCATTTTGAAGTAACAGAGGCTGATTTTTTTATTGATGTGATGTTCGAATGTCAGCTGAGAATCAAAAATAATACCTAAATTTTTGCAGTATCTACTATTTTATCACGGTGTTGTTAACTACTATGTCTATAGTGGCATTAGATTTTGCGTTGATGCAGCCAGTTCGTGTACCAATGCACATGGCAGTACTCTTTTTAGGGTTGAGAATTAGACCGTTACTTATACACCAGCTGTAGATATGGTTAAGATTAATGTTCATTTTTAAGATGGTGTAGTTTGATAATGACGGAAGACATGATATGTAAAGCTGCGTATCGTCTGCATACATGTGCATGTTGCAGTCAGTGGTTAATATCTGCGGTAAATCAGCAGTAAAAATTGTAAATAGCAACGGACCAAGAATACTTCCCTGCGGGACTCTCGTAGATTGCTTCTGAAAAACTATCGGGATTTACAGCCAGTGTAAACATTCCTCAAAAGCCTACATATGCTGCTCTTGTATCTAAATTTTTATAATAGTTGGTAATTATTAGGCATAGGATTGCAATAAAAAAAAATTCAGACGAAAGTGATTTAGTTGAAGCAGTCAACCCAATTAAAACAAACATAAAAATTAAGGCATATGCAGAATGGCGGTATTATTGTTAGCTGCAATGATTCCAAACATGCAGATAAATTAGTGCATTTAGCTGGAGAAAAACTATCTACTAAATATGATGTTTATATGTTACAAAAGGCTCTCGTTCTCTCTCTCTCTCTCTCTCTCTCTCTCTCTCTCTCTCTCTCAAATAATAATTTCTGGGCTATCAGTGGAGTATTAAGATGATATCCTTATCAATTACATATTGAAGCAAAATGTGGAGTTGTTTTCTGAATCCACCAAGTGCAAAATCTTAGAGGTATGTTCAATAAAGAACAATAAAGTGTTGCAGGCAGTTCTATAATTAAACACCATTATTTACAATAGAATTCTAAAAACAGGTTATCTAACTATTGGATTGTGTTTGTAAAGTTTTTGATGCTATAGAAATTTTTCTATGTTTCAAATGTAATGTATATAATCATGCATCTCATTCTTGTAAAAACAACATCATCTGTCCAAGATGAGGATTGGCACATGAGCTTAAATCTTAACTGTACTAAAGCAAATAAAAAATTAGGGAACAGTGCTGACATTAATTATGCAATTCCTGCTTTGTCCGTCAGCAAAATATTACTAAGCTCAAGTCAGATCTCTTTGGCATTGATAGCAACTGTAGTTACAAGTTAAGCAGTTCTTTTATTTATAAAAAACTTTAACATTGTATTTTCAGGATGTATGTGGCCTTAACACCAAATTAAAAGATTTTTATTACTCCTTTCTAACAACGAATTATAACATAGTTGCAATTACTGAAACTGGGCTAAACTCCAACGTCGGTAACAGTGAGCTTTTGCTCTGATAGAAAATTTACTCAACTTAAGGCAATTAGCACAGGTTGTTTTATGCTAACCATTCAGATTACTTACCATGCTATGTCCATTGTTTGAGTATGTTTTTTGAAAGCATGCCATTTATTGACATTACTGCTGCTAAAATTACATTTAAAAATGATAATTTAATACTTTTCTGTGTTTAGTGATCCCAAATCTCTCTAATACTCATTATTTCCACGTATTAGTTAGTTTGAGTTTAATTGAAAACATTAATAACTTGATAGTTTTTATCACAGGAGATTTTAATCTACCAGATTATGTTCAACAATATAATTTGTCAAAACTATCTGGTCCAGTATTGGCTGTAAAAGGATGTTTAGACATTTTACAAGTATAACAACACAACTTCATAAGAAATCAGAATAGTCGTGTCTTAGACTTGATCATCTCAGATCTGCCTTGTGCTGTGGAATTATCAGTTGAGCCACTGTTTCTATTGGATGCTCATCACCCAGTACTATTAATTCATATACTTTTTAAATGATTTAGCACAACACTACTAACTTACCTAACCATAATCTTTACAACTGGAATTTCAGGAAGCCAATCTAAACATTTTATATCAACTTATGTTTGAAACAGATTGGAAAACAATGTTGATTTTGTTAATGTGAATCTTGCATATAATTATCTGTATAACCAACTTGTGCCCATATTTGACCTTACAGTACTGAAAACTAAGGCTGTATCTAATAGCTATCCACCCTGATTCAATATACCATCATACGTAAAATAAAATTGAAGAACAAATTATAGAAACGTAACTGCAGAATTTGTACAAATTTTACACTTAATGAATTCAAATTCACTCATTCATCTTTAAAGAAAGAAATACGTGAAGCACATAATCAGTACATCAAAAGCATACAAAATAGAATTAATACCGATCCCACAAACTTCTGGAATATATATATATATATATATATATATATATATATATATATGCCTTTGGAGAATATTATAGAAGTACGTATATTTCATCTATTGTATCTTTTACTGTGATAATAACGTAAACTTGAATAAACATTCAACAAATAACTTTAATGACTTTTTTTCTAACAAAAATACAAACTCTTATTATTCTGTCAGAACACAAACGGAACTATCATAATAATTAAAAATGTCTCTGCCGCCTACTTGAACTGATCCACTGGAGTGCTCCCGCTCCAGCATCAGCGATACTTGTTCGAAGGATTGAGTATCTGACCGAAACGGATATGTTTGTAACTTGTTGGTTTGATCGGTGTGGTATATTGACTCTGGAAAGTTGGTTTAGCCTTCGGTAGAACACGTTCTTCAAAAAATTTGCTATCATGAAAGCTGGTTTGACTCGATCTATAGACACTTTGTATTCCTTTTCTTTTTTAAGTACTACGAAACATTTGCTATCCCGCTTTATCTCCACGAATGGTCCTTCATGTGGTTGTTAAAGAGGTTTGCAAACTGCATCCGTCCGAATGAAAACGTGAAAGCATTTTTGCAAATCTTGATGTACGAATATGTGTCGAGATCTGTGAAATCTAACATGAACGGGATTGTAAACTCTCAAACAGTTGTTGGGGTTTATTTAAAAATTTTATACGATCTTCTACCATATTAGTACGATGAAAAAATTCCCTGGGTAGTTTCAGTTTGTTGCCAAAGAGAAGTTCCACAGGAGTGCATCTTATATCTGGATTCACAGTGGTACGTAGTTCTAGCAAAACTAATGGTAATCTATCGACCCAGCATTGTGTTTCCATGCATTTAATGAAAGCCTTTAACGCTTGGCGCCATCGTTCAATTTTCCCATTTGACTGAGGATGATAAGCTGTTGTTTTGTAGTGTTTAGTCTCAAGAAGTTTATTGAGATTGACAAACAGATTTGAGCCGTACTGACGTCCTAAGTTCGTAGTGATTCTTGCTAGAATGCCATAACCAGATATCCAAGATTCGATAAACGCTTTTGCGATAGTTTCTTCCAAAATGTTATCGATTGATATATCTTCTGGCCAATAGGAATATTTGTGTATTAAAGTTAGACAATATGAATATCCGGAGATAAGTGTCCAATAATGTCCATGTTGACATGGGCGAATTTACTATCTACCATTTCAAATTGCACTAAAGGAGATTTCGTATGTCTGCTGACTTTTGATTTTTGGCTTTGTAAACATGTTCTTGCCCATAAATTACAATCTTTACTAACACCAATCCAAACAAAACGATCGGTTATTAGGAGAGTTATTCTTCGTATTCCTAGATGAGCTAAACCATGCAATTGGTCAAAAATAATTCTGTGCATTTTCAGTGGGACGTATGGTCTGTTCCTATCATCGCAAAATATTTGTACGTCATCATATCCTAGGATTTTAGTAAACGTAACTTTCAATGCTGTATATATCGTATCGTTTAATATGTCTTGCAGTTCTCAATCTTCAGCTTGTTTGTGTAGAAACTCTCTCTAGTCAATAATGGGTTTGTTTGTAACTATTTTGATATGTGACAGATGATTTGCGGTGATATTCTTCTTGCCTGAAATGTGTTGTATATCTGTCGAAATTTGAGATATATATTGTAAATGGCAAATTTGTCTTAGTAATAGTTTCTCACTTTTCTGATGAAATGCATATATCAGTGGCTTATGGTCGGTAAGAATTGTTACTTGTCGACCTTCAAGAAGATATGAAAATTGGCGAAAAGCTAAATAGATGGCTAACAATTCTCTATCGTAAGTGCTGTAATTACGCTGTGTCTGTTAGTTTCTGCGAAAAAAATGCTGGAGGTTTAGGACCTTTTTGTTCTAACTGTTCTAGCGCTGCCCCTACTGCAAAATCCGATGCGTCGATCGTAAGAATAAATTTAATTACTTCTAGATTTGAAGGATATACCAGTAGGGTTGCGTTGCATAGCTCGTTTTTGCGCGAGTCGAAAGACTTTTGGTGTTCGTTTGTCCAATCGATTATAGCATTATCATTTCTTTAATTTGGGCTTTTAAGCAGTTCTGTTAGTAAAAACTGTGATTCGGCGACTCTAGGTATAAATCATCGATAAAAATTAATCATGTCTAGGAATCTACATAGTTCTTTTTTTAGTTTTTGGAGTCGACACCGACATAATTGCTTGCACACGATCTGCCAATGGTTTCATGCCATTCGCAGAGGTTTCGTAACCCAGAAATGAGGTCTTGGGTTGGCCGAATTCGCATTTTGTAGTATTTAAACTCAGGCCGTTTGATTGTAGTTTAGCGAATACTTGACGTAAATGTTCAAATTGTTCTTTTGACTGCGAGGCTATGAGTACATCGTACTGGTGACTCAGGTTAAATCCTGGGTTTGTTTTGCATGATTGCTGCTTGGTGCTTGTTAAACCTATAACCACAAAGTTTGACTTGAGCCTAAAAACTGGTATTTATACTACTGCTTGGAAGACCTCTAAAGTTTGTTCGGTGATAAAAAAAAAGGCCATAAGCATGCCTATAACTATAATAAACAATTTGCGTCAGGTGCTTGAAATTCCCTTATATAATAGAATCAAGACTGTTTTTGTAAACACCTTGTAAGTGATCGTTCAACAAGCATTAATTTATAATGCATTACACAATTCATATGTTAGTCATTGAATGAAGGAAAGCAATGTCGTGTAATGTATACAGATTTTACAAATAGATTTAACCATCTTGACCATGCACTATTTTTAAAAAAACTTTCGACTATAATTTCCCCACCAATCTTCCTTACTTCTACGATCTCATCTTACACCAAGACAACAATTTGTATAATGAATAATTATAAATACAACATCATAGAGGTAACATCAGGTGTGCTGCAAGACTCTGTGCTGGGTCTTCTCCTTTTCAATATTTTTATTATTGATATAGTAGATATACTTGACACTACAGTACATTGCCTTATGTGCTGATGACCTTATATTATTTTCAAGAATATCCAATACAGCAGATTGTCAATAACTGCAACACAATCGAAACAAAATATTAACTTGGTGCGACACTAACAACTTACAACTAAATGTAAAGTCAGGATCACGAAAGAGGCTAGTCACGTGATCAATCATATTCGTACAAACTAATATTTATGTATTTTTCAATTCAATTGATTATCTAGAATACAATATTTATTCAATTTACCTGTAGAAACAGTATTGCTAATAGATAATTTTTTTAGAGCTTATGCATTTTAAAATTTAATGACCTTTATATTTCTGTCTAGTTAGCTACTGCATAATACATTTTTATTTGATTACCAACTTTTGTTCTATACGTTATAAACGAATTAATTGGTAAAACCTTTGAAATGTAAATTTCACCACATTTTCATTCTATCAAGATTGACCTGACAACAATGCAAATGAAGCTAAATACGGTAGTCTTAACAATGTAATTTTTGACATTCACAAATTTGACACTACAAGGGATTATCTCATTTTATAACTACTTGATGGAATAATATTATAATTATTTATCTACTTTAGCAGGAAGATCAAATTAAGGTGGAGAGTTTGGTTACAGTAATAAGCATTAAGCAGTATTAATAACAAATCTGTTTGTATTAAAGTAAAATTCTTTGTAGATTGTTATAATCATGATACTATAACTGTAACAGATAAACTCAATCGGTATGAGTATTTTGTAGTCGTTGGCACATGATGTCACTGCGTGACAAGCTAGGTGTTTTATATTAAATTAGGATTAGGCGATTACACAGACGTTTAACGTTTACTAGTCATTATGACTGAAAGAGCTAACAAGGGGCAGGGTGGGGTTCTCGTGTATTGTAGCACATATTTTTCCTACACCACTCTGTTGGTCGAATAATCTTGTTTGGTTTCTATAAAACTGTTAGTATATTTACAAACATTTCCAATTTCCAATAATAATAATATTCTTATAATCTAAAATACATCTTACATCTAACAAGCAATTTTTTATTGTCTTCCACCTAAATCTATATTAGTAGATTTCTTTAGGAGATTATTTAAAAATTCCATTATTAAAGAAAAGCCAATAACTTTTTCAAAGAGGTCATTTAATTCTCTACACTTTTTAAAAATTTTATCTGTAGGTTTCATTAACCCACCTTCAGACATATGATTTATCTATGAATGTGAAGTATCATTGCAATTAGGAATGTATCCAAGCATTTCCTTGTCTTAATTTATAAGCAACGAATCCTGCAAGATTTTCTAAACCATCCCATTGGATTTCATTTATTTCATCTGTTATATAGTTATTGGATGCCCAAGTTATTTGTAAAGTAGCAAAAATTTTACCAGTGACAAATTTTTGCATTGTCTGTGTCAATATCCTCTGTATGTTGCGATAGTGAGTGAACAGGTTCAATTACAATATTTGGAATACACTCCACTGCGCCTCCACATTTGATGATTCAGCGATTATTTAGTCGTTTCGTTTTATCAGATAATTTCTATGTCAGTATTTAAGTTGCAGGACTGTAGGATGATCATAAAATTTACCAATTGATTGAACGATTGAGAAAAATGCTTCCAACGGATCTTGATTTAGGTTAAGGTTAATATATATACTGAATTTTAAAATCATCTCGAGGTCATTAATTAGTTTTTTTAATAAACAAATACTAATCATAATTCCTTTTTGGAAAGGCAATATATTTTTACTGTACACTTTTCTAATATTACTTACTAGCTCTAACATATTGTCAGGAATTTATGTTTGTTCCGTTAAACCATAATTTTTGCACCTGTTTCATTCATCACATTGTGTAACCTTAGAATTAAAAATGTCAAACCAGTCGTTAACAGTTTTTAGTAATTTTGAGCATTTCAACCAATTATTGTTGTTTTCATATAATCCCATGCTACCCATGCATAAAACAGCTCTTGCTACTATGTGCAAAAATAATCTGGTAGCATACTTGACCTTCTGCGTTTGAGCATCTTTAACAATCAAAAAGTGTTCATTAATTTTACGCGCAATATTCAAATTCGATTTTGTTGTATTTTTCAAAAGGTTTTACAATTGGTTTTAAAGTAACTACTTTTCCATTAACCAGAAATTCAGCATCGAGAAAATGGTTTCTTATTAGTTTTAGCTTATTAGGAGTATCTGCAATAACATAAACTTTTAATTGGATACCGGATTCACAAACCATGTTTTTCTCAGAAATATTTAACTCTGACCAGAGACCTTGATTGCTTCCTCCTAAATTACAATCAATGACGTGTATACTGGTTAACCAATTCCTTCTCCTTTTTTTACTTCAAATAATGTACCTTTATTTATTTTACAGTCATAATTATAGAAGACCGGCTGCTTCCAATTATGACATATATCTCGGACCATTATTACCTGTACGTATTTTGAAGGTCCTAAGGTGGTGTCGCTTTTTCTGTTGTAATCATTGACATTTTGTATCTTCATCTTGTCAAAAAGTAACACACAAGCTTTATCAATTTGAGTAAATTCGACCTCCTTCATGAGTTTTAAGACATCATGTAAGATACGTGTTAGTCTCAATGTATTAACATTGTACATTTCACAATAGAAAAATTACGTGCTTGTACTTTTATCTTCTCAGTCCATCTTCTTAACGTTGAAACTTCTGGCAAAGGAAAACCTCTTTTTTGCATTCATCTGTATGAGCGTGGACATGAGGCATATAATGAACTAGACGATGCAATGTCTTCCATAGTCCAGTTTATTTTTCTATCACAATTCAGTTTGCGAAGTTAACTTTTAGTGAAAATGTTTCCAATGGATTGTAGTTTCTTTTCTTGCTTTACTATAGTGGCTTTTAATCGATCACATTCTGCTTGGAGCGTTTGTAATTTTTTTTGGCACTAAAATAAATATCAACGTGTAACATTTTAATTTTCAGTCATAATTTAATTGCATTGAATTACAAGAATAATGCGCTAAGCGTGCATTGTTCCTTAGGGATCTACTTATATTAATATATATGTGCCGCGTAAAGCTATGTCCAAGCACATCTCTATTTGTTTGTTTCGTGTTCCCCGCCTCTGACGGCGCGACCACTCGGCTCTGGTTTCGACAAGTCAGTCGGCCGCCGGCAACAGAGTTGTTAAGATGTATTTTCGGCTGGAGGCTGGCAACCTTCGCATTAACTATTAATTGTTGGGATATCTTCTAATAACGGTTGGTAAAGTATATATTTTACGAACTAATGTAATTTGAAGTAATTTATTTAGCGCGACAATGTATAATGCGACAATGTAGAATGCGACAATGTATAATGCGACAACGTAGAATGAAACATGCAGAATTCGTCAACGAGAATCCAAGAAAAAGTTAAGAATTACCATTATGTAGGAACAGTCGATTTGAAAATTGCCTAATAAGAAATTTGTTTGATAAGAAATTATGGATGTTAATTTGGATGCAGTCGTATCAAATTGGAATGGCTGGTAGTAACCTTGTTTGAAGAACGGAAATCCCGTCATAATTTTTCATGAAGCAGTTTTTGCAGTTTTTGGTTCGTTATTAGTTGTAAGATAATTCATGCATGTCTTTTAAAGGTTAGAACACATAAACTTGCTATTACGTTTAGTACACGTAAATTGTGTAAATTTCAATTAATTGTTGGTCAAATGTGATCAAATCTAATTACATAAAGATAAAAATTTTTCTGAGTAATCATTTGATGCCAAGATTATATTGGAAATACTTTTTTTTTATTATTTCTTTATATACTTGTATAGGACACAAATGGTGTTCTATTTTTTTATTTATTTAACCTTTGCAATTTTTACAGGAACTGCGTCTTATCTTAATAAGGCAGGTTTTTGTTAACGAAGGCGATCATTTTATCTTTGGGTTTCCACGTCCGCCTTTAGATCTGTGCTTTGCAATTATCGTAATTATCTCAGGACATGGTGGCGCCTATTTGATTTAGCTTAACTTTGGTTTGCAAACAGAATTCGACTTACCCCCCCCCCCACTTCTCATTGCTCTACCCAGGAATAGACCCCTAGCTATGTCGAAAGATTTTTGTTCACTAGCGCCTTAATGTAGAAAAAAAGACGTTTCAGTCTTTTGTAAAACAGAAGTGGTTTCAGTGGCACCCATCCAACGTAAGGCCTAGCAAAAATAGTTACAAACCACCTTACAACATACTATACCAATTTTGCTTACTCTGTCTGAGTTGCAACACTGGTATGCTTGGTATTAATACTTTCTAATGAAACAACCTCATTTGTTAACGAAAGTATTACGTGATGTTCTTCCGTATTTACCATATTTACTAACAGTTGGCTATATTGTAAAAATCAAATACATCATTATAACAATGTGTAAATTGGTTAGAGATAATTACTTACTCATATTCATTCACGCTTTTGATAAAAGTTCTTTTTATTCTATTATCACGTTCAGTCATCTGCATCTGAAGTTTTATTATATTAACTGAGGGCACATCAGGTCTTAGCTTCCATTTGTTTCTTAACAACCTTAATAATTTTTCTTTTAAATGGTATTTGTTGTCGACGAAATGATCTGAGCATATTCTTGCAGTTAATACATTAAACTTTTTCTGTTAATAACATTTGTGAACCCATTTACTACAGGTAGATTTATCTTTTGAAAATGTAAAATACCGACATTAAACGTTGTAATTTCAACCGCTTTTATTGTTATTCTTGAAACAACCAACTACCACGCAAAATACCATTTTAACATTAATAAAACAATTTTCTAAATTATTGACTAAATGTTCTACCTGCTATAAAAACATGTCCCCATTCATTTCGTCATGATAACCTCTGTTTTTAGATTTGGAAACAAATAATATAGAGACACTTGGTACAAACCTTGCTTCTGAACATACATGCACAACAGTTATCGTAACCTCCCCGTTTTCTTATCCTTCACACATCATTATCTTACGTGATTTTGTTGGATTTTGTTTTGAAAACGACTATGTTTCATCCATGAAGACCGTGTCATTTACTATCAGGATCAATATTTTTCTTATATGCCCTGAGAAATTTAATGTTAGCATTAGCAATGCAATTTTTCCATTAAAACTAATATCATGTAAAACTCCTTTCAAACTGATATTATTTAAAATTATTTCTTTCTCACAATGTTCTGTATTTAATGATTGTTTTTTTGTAAAGAAGATAATTTATTATTGTTTCTTAAATCACTATATAACTTACTCTTTGCATACATGCTCATTTTAATACATTCAAATATGTCTGTAGTCTTGATTTTCTTACGAGATCTTTTTTTCAGGACTAGTTATAATTGAGTTTGCATTGCTTTGACATTTAATGTGCCACAGTACGAACACTGATTGTTTAAGAAGCAGCTACTTGCTAAAACAAAGTTAAGAAATTTAGTTTATAGGTAAGACATAAAACTCCTACCTTTTGTACTGATTGTGTGGAAATTAGAAGATTGTCATTCTGCTTCTCACTTTCAAAGTAATCTAATAGATTCAATACCAGCTGTTAGTTTTGCATCTCTAAGGTTCCTTTAGGTGGTATTACAAAATTTAGTTTTAATAAGAACTGATTTTCAACAAATTAACAATAAATATAAAGAATTGAAATCAACACAAAGAAAAATACACTAAATGTTGACAGATGTAAACAAAAAACTGATAAAGATGAGATTACGTGTTCGAAGTGCAAAACTAGTCAAATAATAGTTTCATCTTATTTGCCAATCAAGATTCAACATACAGTACAGTAGTTTTTACTTTCTAGCTCATTTAATAAAAGTCCGGTACGTATGTGTATTACAAAAATGCATGTCATCGATTGCTTGTCACTATTTTACTCACTACAAAATCGGAGTATCTTTAAATATTTGTGTCGATTCTAGAATTTGCGATTAATCACGTGACATAATTGAACACAAAATATAAATATATATATATATATATATATATATATATATACATAATATTTAAGTATACAGTCAATGGTACAGTTATTCTAAAGATATTTGTGATCTGAGAATAATGTTATACCTCAAACTGACATTTATTGAACATATTGTAATATATTTTTTTGCTTGTAAAGAAAAGAATTGTTAGTTGAAACAACTTGGAAGTATAAAGGCAAGAGAGAAACAACACTTAAAAATTCTCCAAGAATATTTGTTTGCAAAATTAGGCAGATTCTCAATTTTTAATAAGTTCTTGCTTCCATATAGAAAACAAAATGCTAGTTGTTATTTTCTAATTTGGTTCAAATTATAGGGCTAATTTTAACATTTTGTATCCACAATCAAGTAGAAAACAAATCAAATGTTTAGAAACCTGGTTTGCAAAGTCATAAATAGCAATTTAATCTTCCAAAGGTCTATATAAACACCTTATTGCTCAAGATATACCTCATGGTTTTCAACTTGTTTCATACACACTGCGCATGAGCATTAAACATTTGTTCTGATAAGACTTCCCTTGGTTGAACTGTTTTTGCATGTAATTTTCTGAATTCGCTCACTTTCACATCATTTTCGAGTCTAGCAGGTTGGAAAATCGTTGATGGTGAGATTTGCAGTCAATGATTTAGGCTTAATCTATTTTTATTACAGTGCAAACACACAGTAGGGCCACAAAGACCCTATAGTGTCAACAATAATCATGCAACAACTAGCCAATAGGCGGTCAAATCAGAAAGTACTTGTTAGTCTATATGTACCCTCTAGCAGATCAACATTTTTGAGTGTCCTCGAGCGTATTCATCATGTACGATTTTAGTCTGGGGCCATCTGCTTTTTTACCCAGCTGGAAAGTGTGCCTAACCAACCTAAAGGTAGCCACCAGCAGCCAATGGTTAAGGGTGAGTGATTTTTACTTGATTCCAAAAGGATCTGTTAATTATATTTGCAACCCTCTTTTCCATAACGGCTGTCTTGAGCAGCTAAGAAAAATTTTAATTGTTCTAGTCTGTAAAATCCAGCACTCCACTACCACAAATGATAATGCTAACTTAGAGTATAATATTTCTTAAAAGTAATATTTGGTTTAAATCTAGTATGTTTGGAATTTTCAATAATAACAACTGTAAAATAATTTGAATTACAGTTTTGCTTAAGTTTGTACCTGATTATCAGATCTGATGCTCATACAAATGATAAGAAACAAAACGTTGTTAACTGCAAGTATAATTTTTTTTGTAACTGAATAGGATATGTGAGTGAATAAGCTAGAATAAGATTTTAATTTTATAAAAATTATTTGTTAAGGGGATAATTTATTTCAGCAATTTTGAGGTCAGGCTCGAAGCATTTTGATCTTTTTCAAAATTTTCTGTCCAGCGTTGTTTGCAAATTACACTGACAACTGAGGTAATAAAAAGATAGGTAAATTATCTCGGGAATTTTAAAGAGAATTTTTGTAACTCGCATAGGAGATGTTTGGATTCTATACTTGTTAACAAGGATTAGGTGAAGATTATTTTAATAAATAAGTAGTTATTAGGTAAGATTTTCTGTCTAAGCTTAAGCTGTAAATTATTTTATAGGCATTATTTCTATATGTGAATGTAGGAGATTCTTTAGATAATGTGTATAAAAGAAAAATGTTTTTGAATGCATAGAAGATCATTCATAGATGTTTCTTGAAATTTCTGTGATTTCTTTATTTTATAAAATCTACAACATATTTTCTGCTGAACTAGCCGGTCAAGGAAATGGAAACAGTGAGATAGTTCATATTTTCTATTGCATTCTCATTAATACAATTCGGCTGTACCTAAGTCACAGCATCTTTTGTGGCACCCAAATATTAGGAGATGGGTCACAGCGATATTTGTGGCGTCTCAACTTAGAAGCTCGTTTAAGTCATCTGAAAGTTTCTTGTCTTGTAAGATTTTGTGGAAGTTTTCTTTTTGTAATATATTTGATTGGTTTCCAGAATGACTGTTAGAAGGAAAAAAATTGGTGAGGGTTTGAGAGCTGAAGGGGAAAAATTGGTTCTCGGGAAAGCATATACTTGGAAGAACTGAAAAAATAAGATCAAATGCTGAGAAAAGAACAGAGTGTAGGAGAGACCCAAGAATAAAAAATGATGGCTCTTTTATTAAATTTAAATAAAAATATGCAAGAAATAAGTGAAAAGAATGAAAAAGGTATGCAGGAACAAAAGGAGATGAGAGAGGTATGAAAAAGCATTGAAAGAAATGAAAGAGAATATCAAAGAAATGAGTGAAAAGAATGGAAAAGAAATGAAAGAAATGGGTGACGAGTTTGATAAAAATACTCAGGAGTTACAAGCGGAATTTGAAGAGAATATGGCAAAATTGGGGGAAGTTTATGATTGGAAAGTGATAAGAAGGAAAAAAATTGAAGAGATGAGTAAAAAACTAACTTTGGGCTTAGAAGATAAAATAAAACCATAGAGGAAATGAAATTCGAAATTAGCGGAAAGATGGTACAAATTGTAGAAGATATGGATGACGTTAAAGAGGAAATTGCTCAAATAAAAGCGAATCAGGATGAACGTGAAAAAGAAACTATGGAAAATTAAAAAGTTACATAAAAAAATAAACAGAACATAGGGAAGCTGCTAAGCAGATTTTAAAACATTTAGAAATGATTTGGGAAATCCTAAAACATAACTTGGGTAATAAGTTTGAAAATCTAGAAGATAGGGTTAAAAATACCCATGTTGGGGACCGATGAGAATAGAGTCCAACTAGTGTTCCCTTGGAACAAAACTCGAAATTTTGTGGGGGTAATTAACTTTACCCTAAAATATTTTTAAATACCGTAAAAACTTGAATGCATGGGAGTTGGGATGAACAAACCAAGTTGAATATTGTGAGATCCATGTTAAAATGGGGTGCAGAGATTTGGTTTGGACCGTTTGCGAGTGAGTTAAGCTCTTTTAAAGACTTTGAAATTAAATTTTTAAACCATTTCTGGAGAGACAACCAGCAATTTAAGGCCAGAGGTAATTTACCTATAGGCAAGTATAGCAGTGATTCAGGCATGACAAGGGAGTTGTATGTCATAAAGAAATTTAGTGTTGCCAAACAACTTCATCTTCTTTTAGAGGGTAAACAAATTATAAAATGTTGAGCAGGGCACTTTGAAACAGAGGTAAGGCAATGCATTGCCTTACAAAATATTGTAGATAGATATGTGTTTTTGGAGTATCTTCAATGATATGATGAAATCGGTCAACCAAGATGGATGGAGACCAGACCAAGAAGCCAGCCCCTTCCTCTCTGTTTACATCCGGTTCTCGGTGTCAAGTCTCGCAACCATTCCTTCAAAATTCTTCAGGGCTACTCAGAACGCCTTTTTGTTAGCTACTCCCTGGACGTATTCCAAGCTTTTGGGCCATTCTAGCTCTTTGACAGCTAGTTCCCGGTCTGTCAACCCTTTGTTAACCATCTCAATTGGGCAATCAAACATAATGTGCACAGAATTTTCCACACCTATACTGCATTTGCAGCAGTCATTCTTGCTCAACCCATATCGTTACAGGTAGGCTTTTAAGGCCACATTCCCAGTTACTAGCATGGCATCTTGTGGTTTATCTTCACCTATATCTTGTCGAGTGCTTCTATTCCACACTCCTTTCCACTTCCGAATTGATCTGTCTTGCAACTTTCTCTTTATTAGTGACCTCCGTGCCAATGAATACAGCACATGGAATTCTTCTATTGAGGCCTCTTTGGCCAGCTCATTCGTTCTTTTGTTTCTTTGATTGCCGTCATGCAACCTGACTAAATAGAACTTCAAATCCCAAATCTCGAGTGCCGTATCTTCCAGACTTCCACTTGGAGATTCGTTGAGGTGTTCATATTTGCCAGAGCAGTCGAAGCTGATTTACTAGTGCTGATAATAGATTACTCATTTTATCCTGAGTGGTTGATAAAGTAGTCTACAGCATCCCTTATAGCTAACACCTTGTACTGAATGATGGCGCTTCAATTCTCAAGTATAGTATGTAATCGGAACACTTTCCTCTCCTTCTTATACACAACAAACGCTGCTACTGCCGGCCCCTCGTCCATTCGCGAACCATTTGTATTAATCATGACTCCCGTCGCATTTTCATCGCTTTTAACAAACTCGATTCCCATGACTGGATGCCCTAATGCAGAAATATCGATTTTCTTCTCAACTTCTCTAATTTCAAGGCCAAGATGTTTGATGATTTCGTGCTCCTTCCCTATATTTACAAATATCCTATCTCTAATCTCCTTAGCGATGAATTTTATTGCGAGCATCCTGCTAATCACCAAGACTACCTCCGTGAAAGTGGTCCTACACGCCCTCATCGCATTGACTGCTGTTACATGCCGAATGCTCAGGATTGAGTGAAAACGGTGGCAAAACTAACTAATTTCTGACGTCATAGTGGCTAGTTTTTTACAGCTGTCATTTTGACGCATTTTTTCATATGTCACTTTAACACTGCCATTTTATTTGTATCGTCATCCGCTTTTTTTTCTACTGTCACATCTGCCATTTTCTTGTGTCACAATTTTTTCAGTCGAATTCATATGTCCACATGTTTATAGGAAAAATGTTGTTTCAAGCAGGATTTGAACACAAGCTGCCTGTATGCAAAGCAGGTATCTTAACCACTAGTTCACCGAGCCAATAGATATAAGTACTTGTACATTTCTTAGTTGTACTAAATGTACAGACTCTATTTTTAATTTATATTCCAGATTAACTTAAGAGTATGTCTTACCTTTAATTTAAATATGTATAACTTTCAGGATGACCAAGAAACTTTCTACAGTTTCCATTTTAATTTAGAGATGAAGTTAAAAGCACATAAACCCAAATTTATAGCTTTCTTATTCATAAAGATTTTTTAAACATGTTAAGATTAAGATCTAATCTAGTCTTTTCTGAGAAATACGAATTCACCATTACTTTTAATTTAAGAACATCCCTTATTTAGGTACAACCCCGCAAATCTAATTTCTGTATTTTCATTTATAACGATTTTCTAAACAGTTAAAGTATTATTCAAAACCAAATTTTGGAAACAAAATAGGTAGGATATTTCTATGCAATTTTATTTCAAACAAGATAAAACTAAACCAGCCTTTTTTAAATTGACAAAGTACGAAATTTAATTGTATTTTTGTGAATGTTTTTAGTTTACAAAATGGGGAGCTTAGTAATATTTTTTACTGGTTTAAAAAAATGATTTTTCTATGCAACACTATGGAATACATTTATTTATAAATTATAGAGCAAAAAAACCTTTTTAAATATTTAATGTTGATTTACAAAATTATAAATTAAAAAAAAATTGTTAGGATATCATCTACCCATATTGAGAGCAATCCAGCTTCTACTGTGAATCTATTTATAAAGATTTTTCTAAACATCTAAATTATTATTAAAAAAAAAAAAAATTTTGGGAAGAAAATACATAGAATGTCTCTGCAATTTTATTTCAAACAAAATAAAACTACATCAGCCACTTTTAAATTGGTAGAGTACGAAATTTAATTGAAGTTTTGTGAACTTTTTAGTGTACAAAATGGGGAGTTTAGAAATATATTTTTTTTCAGGCTTCAAAAATAATTTTTTTACGCACCACGATTTAATACATTTATTTATAAATTATAGATCAACATACGTTTTTATATATTTAATATTGATTTACAAAACTATAAATTAAAAAAAATTGTCATTGTCAGAATATCATCCAACCATATTCAGAGCAATCCAGCTTCCACTGTGAATCTATTTATAAAGATTTTTCTAAATATCTAAAGTATTATTAAAAACTAATTTGGGGAGAAAGTACCTAGGATATTACTCTGCAATTTTATTTCAAACAAAATAAAACTACACCAGTCACTTTTAAATTGGCAAAGTGTAAAATTTAATTGCATTGTTGTGAATTTTTTTAGTTTGCAAAATGGAGAACAAAGTAATATTTCTACAGGCTTAAAAAAATATACATAATCTTTATACGGCTTAAAGAATACTTCATCTTTCAATCAAATTTTTTCTATGGTACAAAACATTCTTTCAATTACCAATACTGTTTAACGCAGCTGAAAGCAAAAGCAGGTCCAAACACAAGATAATTAAAAAAATAATGTTTGGTGTATAAACGACGGTTACATTTTGTACTCAGAGCAATGAATTCACGCAAATTATCAATTTTTAATACACATTTGGGAAGGTCGCGCTAGTTTCTTTTGTTTATAATCTTTAGTTTTTACCTATTAAACACGATGAAAGTAAGGATTTTTTTATAGAAAAGTGTATAGGATTTAATTAACTCAACATTGAACGCTCTATACCATATCTAGAGCGCTGCAAAGTATTTTGTCTTGTCATTTACGTGAACAGTTTTTTTTACACGAGTGCTTTGTTTTAACAGTGTGCTTTTAAGTAAGGTAAATTGATTTAATTATATTTGTGAATATTTTAAAATTTAAGAAATAGACTATGAAATTAAAACGCCGACAGTTTTTTTAAAATTGTGTTTTTAAAGTATTACATACTTTAAGAATTTTAAACCAAAATATTTCATAAGTTTTAAATCAATTTATATATATATATATATATATATATATATATATATATATATAATTCTAGCCCACAATAACCTAGTAAACACCTTCACAAAATTTAACGTTATATTTTTATACTTTTTTAAAACGTTTTTAATGATTATGCGTTTACTGGGAAGTGTATAGTGGTGTAATTTAATTGAGGCTTTACAAACACATAGATTTTTAAGTACATTTTTATTTCACATGTTGAAAGGATTTGAAAGTCATTCAAACCAGAATTGTCTATATCAGACGCTTTACTGCAAGTTATCTTTCAACCAAATCATTCAAATTAGTGACTACCTACCCCATAGATTTTATTTAATTCTAAACATATTTTTTTAATTAAAAGCAGACGGTGTAAAACTTTATTTTTTAATAATATACTTTTTAAGAAGTGTATATTTTGTTTTACACAATATAAAAAATTATTTACTCCAATTAGGGTGTGTAGGATGACTTTTCTGCCACAAAATTAAATATAAATCAAAACAGTTACACATTATCTATTTTTACATAAAATCTGTGCCCCTCTCTTCGTCTTTAGGTCTACCATCATCCTCGACATTAATTCCCTAACACGAACTTAAGCGCTAAATGTTTAAATTAAAAAAAATAACAAGAAGTTACTAACAATTGCCTACAACTTGTCCAACCTGACCTGTGATCGTTCACGATCACACTGTGAAATGACAATAATTAACCCTATCAGTATTACATAAATAAAGTCACCATAAATTACATAATAGCATAAGCAAATATAACATTTCATGCTTTAATCTACACATAAAGCATAAGCCTGATTGATAATACAATCGAATAAAAGAATATAAATACTATTTCTTAATTTAATAAAGCACAATAAAGCCACCATTATTAAAGTATAGACGGAGAATAATCTACATAGCTAGCAATATATTATACCCTTCCCGATCCGTAATTGTTATAAAACCACATCCAGGAGGATATGACTGACCCGGTAGTAAGCACTAAAACTCAGAACATCCTAAGTGGTTCATAGACATTTTGAAACTGAACAATTGTTTATTGGATTTATTCTGTAGTACTCTCTTCTCTTAATTCTTCTATTATAGTGATCATTTCATTTAAGTTTTTTTAGTTAGTGTTTCCTGCCTCGTTGGAAGCTTTCAATAATTTTAGCTGGTTCACTAGTTAATATAAACTGTTCCAATTGATGTATTGCACAAGATTTGAATTTAACCTCATGTAAGACCGATTAGGAAACTCTAAACCAATTTTCTTCTTCTTGGAACTCTTTCGAAATCCGGTAGCATGTTTAAGCACATATATCTCAAACATTTTGTTGTTTGTTGGGAATCCGCTAAATCTCTGAACTTGATTTTAAATATTGAAGCAGATTTGACCATCCTCACATAATTTGGCAAATGATAGTGTAGACTGAAATTACCGAGACTGATATCTTTAAAAGTTAGCAGATTGTATAAACCTATTGTATCATGGTATATTATATTCTTTAGTGTAATGTCACTATATTCCAGATTAATTTCCAACACACACGTTTCCCTAAACGCCATTCACTTGTTTCGGAATTGTATTTTATTCTATAAATCGATTTGTTGACATTTTTGTCTTCATCTTTAGCCAGCACGCCTGTATAGAAAATATGAAATGGCGTCTCGGGGATAAGCTGTTTAATTTTCTTCAAACGTGTATACTTGTTTTCAACCTGCTGTTTTACAGGCAGTTTCTCGGTATGACCTTGTAAATGAGATGCAGTAACTTGCAAAATCAATTGTTTATATGCTTCTTTGAATTCTTGTTGTGATGTGATATAAGCCTTTCTATGCTCTACAAACTTTTTTCGTACGGCATTTTGCATTAACTAAACATTTTGTTTATTCTCATTAAAGTCTTTGACGTCTGCTGTCGTCAAACTCTGAATCACAACTAACTATTTGCACCATCTCCAATACTTCTATATTTATCAAAATTCTTCCCATCTTATACTGGCCTTTATTAATGTCAAAGTCTTTGACAATAGTTATACACTTATGTTTTGAATCACCCTCATTCCAACATTGTGAACATATTTCCTCAAATTTTAAATATGATATATTGTCATTTATATGGTTTGACAATGTGCTGCAGATTGGCATTGTCTTGCTTTCATAATGTAATTACATTTGCATTGTCTCTAAGCTTGTGTTTTAAAGCACTAGCGTAGGTTTAGCATAGATAGAATGAATTTTAGATTGGTATCAAAAACAAAGCCATTCCAACAGATATTTAAATTACCATTCGTACCACCCTTTCAAAACAAAAATAAATTTCATTTTAGGATTAAAAAATCGAATTAAAAGAATATGTCATCTAACTCTCTACAATAAAAATATAAAAAAACTTTCAAACATTTTAAAAAACAACAACTATTCTACTCCTTTAATAACAAAATTACTAGATACTTCTGAAGAATATAAAAACACAAACAACAGTAACAGTAATATAAACAAAAATAACACAAGTAGTAACAACAGCAAAAATTTAGAAATATATAAAACAATACCAAATATAGACAATGAATTAACTCATAAGCTAATTAAAGTATTTAAAAATTATAATTTTAAGTATGCAAAGAATAATATTTTAGCAGTCAACAATCTCTTTTCAAAATTAAAAGATAAAACACCCGAACTATTTCAAAAAAATATCATGTACCAAATTAATTGTTTAGATTGTAATGGCTTGTATATTGGACAAACATGTCAATCCTTAAATTAACGTATAACTCAACACACAAGTGACATAAAAGTTAAACCAAGTTCCTGTGCTTTATCGAGTCATTCAGCTAATTTAGATCACAGAATAGATTTCAAAAACCCAAAAATTTTAGAATTAGAGAAATATAAACAAAAAAGACTATTTCTTGAAATGTATCACATTTTTAATGCAAAAGATAGTATAAATAAAAAAACTGATATTAGTGGGTTGTGCTCGATTTACACATATTTACTTAATTTTAAAACATAGCTACATACCTAATGTAATATTTGTTAATATGTTTAACATTATAAATACATAAACACATACACACCACACAACCTAACGCATGCGCATACACACACCCGCGCGCACACACACACACACGCACGTACACACACACCACACACGCGCACGCACACACACACACACACACAAAATTTGAAATATTTCAAAATCTGACATAATTTTTAATTTTTATTTTTACATTTCTTCTTATACAAATTATATATCCTTCCTACATTTAAAAGTGAAAAACTAAAAAGTTATGTTTAATACTTCGATGTTAATTTTTTTAAACAACTCATCTTGTAAGTTGCAATTAATATTTATATAATTTAGCCTAGTTGTTTGTAACGTTTTTAGAAGCCTGTGATCAAGGATTAAATATATCCGAAAATTTAGGCATTATAAAAGAGTTTTCTTTTTACCAGCTGACCTCAAACCCATTAGAAACATTTAATATTACTAGAAGGTCATTATCTTTAAAATATATATATATATATATATATATATATATATATATATATATACATTTATATATAAATATTTTAGATAGTTATTTACACAAGGTAAATTGATAAATACTATTGTATTACAGTTAATATGATGAAATAATAACTTAGACTTTTATGCAAAGCCCAAATGATCATTTCAAATCGAGCTAGTAATTGAAAGATGGAAAATATAAGGGCTTGGACAGGACTTGATGCTGTATCTTGGTTTTACCGGAACCATGCGTTTATCAATCATATTATATTATATATATATATATATATATATATATATATATATATATATATCAATTATGATATTTGGCATTAATATAAAGTGTGATAATTTGATTTTATATTTTATCTTCAGCCAAGATAATACATAGAAATTATTTTTGTTATGTCAATTGTAAGTATCTGTAACTTGAAGGGAATAATCCCAATTTAAATAGATGAACATACTATTAAGGAAGTAATCTTATGATAAAATTTGCACATATAAAACTATGCATTCAACACCTCTTGCAAACCTTATAGAATATGCAAAATAAGTAGTGCATATTGACGAGTTTAAGTTCCCATACAATATTATGTACACTTATATTTATTGCTATATTCACATACTTCTTGTTCAAATGCAAATGGTGATCTGATAGATATTTGTTATATAATTACTTTTTCTTTCATAGATAACATTGTTTAAATATAATAATATTAGTCTTTGTGCTTAAGGTGCGTATAGTCATTGCTAAAGTTCATGTGCTCTCTTTGGTGATGCTGTCTTGCTTATGTTAAATCTTTGAGATTAGTGGCTCCTGTTAGTCTCATTCCGCTGATGTAGAGTTCAGAGTTATTTTGGAAGTCTGCAGACGTACTTACAGTCAGTACGGATAATACAACATCTATGGTTAAACTTCTGAGAGAAATTTAGGTGGTTCGGTTCTCACCTTACCTCACCCCCAATTAACATCTTGTACAGCAACTTTGCTGTCAGTGCTCTATCTTTGCTGTTTCACCTGAGGCAGTACAAATAAATTTGATGATGTTTGGTCACACTGTAATAAAAATAAGTGAACCACACTACATCTTTTAAAATAGTATTCTACTGCCACAACATATTTTTTGTTTTTTTGTGCTGTGAGTGCTGGCAGTCTTGATTATAAAGAGGACTGCCATTATTTCTTTAGCAAACTTAATATCTTTACTTTTCCAAGTACTTGCATTTTTTATTGCGTATTTTATATAAAGAAACATTTTAATGACTATTTTCCTAGTGATCAATGGTTTATAAATTTAAGATTGTTATTGGAACAGGTGCAAAAGTTGAACCAAAAAATATTTTATTTGCCTCCTAGAATTCTTATAACTGGGTATGCATTTACCTAAGAAACAAAGAATTGGTAAACAATTTTATTGAATCTCATGAAGGCATCGAAATACATGATATTTATGAGCTCACCAGAAAGCCCATTTCACCTGCTAGAACAATATTGTTATCCAATGTCTCTCCTTGTATACCTCATCACATTATAGAAAATACTCAAAAATTAAATGATATAAAAGTATGTCGAAAATTTTCTTTGTTAGACAGGAAAAGGTTTGGAAGAACCCAAGTATATTTATAGCTTCTGCCGTCAAGTGTTTGTTGCTATAGATGACATAATACAACTTTCAGCATCTATTGCTGTCTCGTATGAAAAAGATTTTTGTATTTTTCTCTCTGATCAAAAGACACATTGTTATAGATGTAAAAATTATGACAATATTGCATCCAAATGCATCATTACAGAACAGCCCAAAAATTGTATTTCTGTGGTTTGTGAAGTTGCACCAGTTACAAATAAGCACTTACATACCTGAAAACAACATCAGATTGCAACACTGAATTGGAAAACGAATTTACTTCACCCATTAAGCATAACACAGCAAAGTTATATAATTTACAAGAACAAGATTTTGTAGTATCAAAACATGTTATGAAAACCAAAAACATAAACACCTGAAAACTTTTGGCTGTAATACTCTATTGTATATAGAACAATTATGAGTACAGAAACTAGAACAGTTGTCATGTATTGACTTCAAACAATTTTTGAAAGAAGCGAAAGGAAGCTATGATCCATTAAGGGTAGCCGAAAGATACTGCAGAGATGTTTCTGGGATCATATTGTTGATAAAATGTTTAATTTCTCAAAGGGCTTTAAAAGTAATTTTAAAGAGACTGATTACAAAATGATATCAACCCATCAGTGGAGATGGTGAAATGACAACAATAAAATTAAAACCTTCGGTATATTCACAAACGTCCTCATTGAGAAGACTTTCAGTAAAAAACATTGATAGCAACGAAACTTCCTAAAAGCAAGTACAATATTGCAATAACCACAGAATTTAATTAAATTTACCATTCTGAGTGCAAAACGCATTCAAGAGAACTTTAAATGGGTTCAAATGGAAACGCTATTTGAAAATAATTCCTCTGATATTTTATCCATGCAAGAAACTAGTATAGTGAAAATTTCTAACATTTCAACTTGTTAACAGAATATACTCTTAATCAATATGATGATCATTAACTACTTAGGCACTCTAATAGCGATAAAGAGGAATCCAAATTTAAAAATTTTAGGACACTGGATAATATTCAATAATTATGTGTAATACGTAACCATAGAGATTGGCCAACAAAAATGTTACTTTCGATATATGTACTACAAAGCCTGCTGAAGCCAAAGAAGTACTATTTAGTCTAAAAAATACACTACAAAACCAGAAGTGTAACCATAACTCTAGATTTCAGTTGCACATTAAATAATAAAGTCAACAGACTGAACTTGGTAAAACTGCATCCAGCACTTGCTGAAATGTTAAAAATTACTATAAACAATGTAACATTGCAAGCTTGTGGGTGCCATTTTAACAGTCCAAAGAGCCGATACACTTACGTATGCCAAACAACAACACCACAAACCGCATCCAGAATTTATCATATATATTGCGTAACAAATTTGCTTTCAAAATTAATATATACAACTGTTCAACAATCATTTTCATATCATGTAACAGGTCTACAATAATTAGAAGCCCTTGTAGCTCTATTGTAAATTACATAATTTACTTTTGGAGTAACAAGATTATTAAAATGTTGTACATATTTTTCTGGTCACATAATTCGAAACTTAAGTTTCAAACATGCGATCTTTTTTAATAGTGGAAAACTTAAAAGTTTGCATAAAAATATGATGATGCTTTATGTAAGGCAAAAATGCAAATGCAAGTTTTTCGTTTGAATAATCTTCATAATTCAATAAAAAAATTATCAAAAACTCCATTTTAGAACATTAAAACTTGAAATGTATACACAACATATAAAAGATATTTCAAACCTGTATAAACGCACTACTAAAAAATATTTACTAAAATTGGGATAGGTCAACACTAACTAGTATTAATGCAACCGCTATTTATACCTTCCAAAAATTGAAAGACGTAAACTACATCTTAGTTGCGAAACATATAAAACTATGCTCTATCGCAATAATGTATTTTAAGCCAATATATACACAAACTTTCCGAAAGCCGCCATAAACGAAGGTGCAGAATTTTATAGACATTTATGTGTTATATTTTGTTCTATAAATTGCATAAACTTTTCGTTTACATTATATTTTTTGATAGTAAATTTTACGATGACCTAACAACTTGTCCTTGGTTTGATACAGGTGAAGACATTGCAAACCTTATCGGACACCTTAACTACAGCTGCTTTTTCAGAGCAATTCCATCAAATCTAATTGGGTAGTCTTGATAATTTATGTTAATAAATGAGTGCAAACAACTTTAATTTGATATCCATGGTTAAGGTTAAACTAGCTTCTTTCAAATTGAAATTTATTATTTGAATTGCTTGATACTTTAACAATACAATTACTTAATAGTATAATAGTTTAATGGTAGAACAATTTAATAGTGGAATAGTTGCTCACTGTTTTTTTTTGCTTGTTCACTAAACACATTACACAAAGACTAAGGTTTGCTTTTTGTCGTGAACATTGCAACAGATTTTTTTAGCTCCACAACTTTGGGTGTCAATGTAACTATGTTTATTTTTACTATTTCCAATTCAGGCCTTAGGGAGGAGATAGAACAATAACTCGAAATTTAAAGGGAAACGTTTTACGTGTATGAGTTAGAACTATAAACACTTGCCGCTGGTTTGGATGTTTTCCCATTAGAGATCATGAGAAAGGGCAGGGTTGAAATATTCTTCGTTATATAGAAAATTAAATAAAGTGAAGTTGGACGCCACTGTATCTAGCAAGTATTAAAAAGAAGTGTTTTTCGGGTAGATATAGAAACCCTATTGGAATGGATCTTTAAAAGCTTTTAATTTATTTTTCTTAGAAACTTAAACTTGTTAGAATCAGAAAGTATGTATTGTATAACAAATAACTTTTATCTAAGAAAAAATTAAATCAGTTTACAAAGTTTAATGATATTAAACAAAATTATTATTTAAAGAATATGTTGTGTATCTTAAGATTTAAATGAGCCTCTGATATGATAATCACATACATACTTTAATTTAAATCATTTTACAATGGTTATAGCTGTAAATTCTAATGTATAAAAATTTAATGAATTAGCACTTTTTAAGAATCACATGCTTTGAATAATAAATTTTACCAATTAGCACAAGATTGTGACATTTAACAATGGGATGTGCCACGTCTTATGGACTACAACATGGTGGTTCGGGACTTAGCCCTAGTAGAAAAGGGGGTTGCCACAACAATAAATAGACCCTGTTGAGGTTCAGCAAAAGTTGCTCACCCTAAACCACTAGTAGTTGGCGGCGGCCTTCAGGTTGGTCTGGCACTGATTCCGGCTAGATGGTCAAAAGGCGTTGGTCCCAGTCTACTATGGTACGGGATGGATCTTCTTCAACATTACTAACTTTTGATCTGGTTGTCTCACTATCGGTGGTTAATTCTACAAGGGGTTTGCGCATCAACGACTTTCCAGCGCTCTTGCCTCTAAGATATTATGCAAGTGAGCGGATTTAGAAAATTACTTCCCAGAACAGTTCAGCCGGGGGAAGTCTTATTAGAACAAAACTTTCAATGCCTTGCCCTATGTGTATGAAACGAGTTAGAAACCATGAGGTATATCTTGAACAATAAGGTGTTTATATGGGATTTTGGAAGATTAAATTGTTGTTTGTGATTTTACAAACCAGATTTCATAACTGGATTGTTTTCTGCAAGATTGTGGGTACGAAATGTCGAACTTAGCCTTGTAATTGAATCAAATTAGAAAATAACAATGAGCCTGTTGTTTTCCATATGAGTCCAAGGACTTATTAAAAATTTGAAGATCAACTTAATACTGCAAATAATTGATCTTGACGAATTTTTCAATTTTTTTCTTTGCTCCTGGTAAATTTCTAAATTGTTTCAACTAGCAACATTTCCTTTTCAACAACAAAAAAAAATTGTTGCAATCTTAATTCGACCTTTGAGAGTGAGCTCTTCCATATGTTGTCTACTTGAAAATCTGAAGGTGGCTCGTTATGGTTGATATTTTCTCTTGGATCGCCCAGTTACAAAAACGGTTTAACACGCAACCTGCATATTGAGATTAAATCCGGAATTTGTACATGTAGCTTGATAATTTAACCATCTAACATTTTGAAATATTTATTACTTATATTCTACAATACAATATAACAAATATCTACAAATAATTGCCAGAATGAAGTTTTACAATTTTTAGATCAGTAGGCTAGTATTTTAAAGTTTAGATATATACTTATTCCTCAATCATTACTACAGTCAGTATTGCTGTCACTGCTATTGATTTCATCGCGACCATTTATGTCAAATTATTGTTCAATATCCCACCATTCTTCCATACATTTGTGAGCATGTTGTATACACTTTTGCCAATATGCAACGTCTATTTGTTGAAGTGATTCAAGCCATATCATTCTTGTGTTATGATCATTGTATTGTTCGTTAAATCATCCCACATTTTTATTATAATAATCTTTGGCTTTAGCCCATATTAACTCAATTGGATTAAATTGACAATGATTACAGAGGTAATCGTAAAACGTTATGACCATGCTTCTCTGCAATTTTATCTAGTTCATAAACTTTAGGTTTTGAATTTTCTGACTAAGGTCAATAATTCTCTCTTTAACATATTAGTATCAAAAGGTACTTTATGTTTTAGCAGGTAGTCCATTAATTCCTGTTTATTAGAGGTTGTATTTGACATTTTTTCCATTAATTTTAAATGATACGATGCATTTTTTAATATAATAACGCTGGGTTGGTTTAAGTTTGGGATTAAGTTTTCTTGAAATCACTTTGTAAACAGTTTGGCATTCATATCATCATGCGTTTGGTGATTTAGTAGAAAACAAAAGAGACGCATTCGCACCAAATCCATCTTTATTTTCTGCATTCAGCACGATAAACCTAAAATATTAACAAAATAAAGAAAACTATTTAAAACAAAAAATCAGAAACTAACCGTTTTCTTTCACCGAATGGTTTTTTCTTAATACTTTGTTTTAAGTTATCAATCCAACTTTTTTTGCTGAGCCCCAGTGAAAATCCACGATTTGTGTAAAAAACGGGCTCGAATAATTGCTTTTGTTAGTTTAATTCATAATCCCTCAAGAATTGTACTCGTGCTGCAGCAACGTGTTGCAATTCAAATAATCCCCGTCTGCAATCATCATTTCTAAACGAAAACCGATGGTGGATAAAAGTTTCTAAATGTTTATTATGAAACGTTTTCAGTGTTAATATGAAATGGCAATAATTTTGAAAAACCTGTTCAACAATACAATTAATTGAGGATAATACAAAACGCTAAATGTAAATGAAAACAAAACCAAGCTAACTTAACCTCAAAACAAACTGTTTGTACTTAACCTTTAAAAGCACAAATCAATTTACGAACTACGTGAAACAAAATCAAACACATATTTGCCATATCTTAATTACAACATTGGGAAGATGCACCTTTCTATAGCTGTCCTATTTTATAACCGTGAAATTAGTATAGACACAAGTAACATATATTATAGTTGTGTTTTCTTTCTATGTATTGCGATGAGTCACACGTAAGTTTATGTGGTCCCGACTATAGGAGACCTGTATAAACATTTGAGTATTTACTTTAAAAACAAAATGCTGTATATTTTTGGAATTTATTAGGTAAAGTTTACCTACAAGTTTTCATTTCAGCAATAAACCATTATAAATTATCAAAATCAGCAGCAAAGTCGATAATATCTGTTGCCAAAACAGAGAGATCTTACTTACATGGAAGCCTGGTGCTCCATATCTCTACTAGGAACAGATTACAAGATACGTGCTAAAATTCTATCAATTAGATTGTCAATAGTAATCCCATTAATTGTTACAGTTGATTAAAGCTATTCAGCTTCAAGCTGAACAATTTATGGTACCTTGCATCAGAAGATGACATTCAATAAAATTCATCGTATATATATATATATATATATATATATATATATATATATATATATATATAGACATGATAAAGAGGTCATGAGAGGTCTTTGAAATCCAAAGCCTATAAATAAGACCCACCCAAATATGAAAGAAACCAGAAAGAATAGAAATTTCAAAAGATTTATTGTTCCACCCTGTATATAAATAAAAGCGTATTGTAAATATAAAGCCATTAAAATACAAAGAAAAGCACACTTTTCATGTATTTAAAAGCCCCAATTTTAAATCAATAATACAAGCTGTATGTGTAAATAAAATCAATTATTAAAAAAGACTAAGCTCTTGTTAATTAGGTGTGTAGATATAAAAGCAAATGCAATTAATTTTTTCGTGGATTACTTTTTAAGATATAAATCCATTAATTTTCATTTATTATAAAAATACACCTTCCGTGCATAAAAGATTCGCTTTATTTAGCGTAAGAACCGTATGAATCTTTTGCATTTACAAAGAATAAATAATGCAATTAAAGCTTTAATTATACTCTTAAAAAATTTTTGTTGGTATGACCAAAAAATTATTTCAGCAAACAAATTTTGTTAGCAGATATAGTGACAACAGAAAATTTCTTGGTAAATACAAAAACTTAATTTTGTACTCCTAAGGAGACTACTAGGTTCAACGAGCAAACAAAGGGCCTCCCAATTAACAAATTTTTTTTGTTAGTGCGACAAGTGGTTGTTTTGCTGCAGAAATACTGGCAATATGTTATCAACCAACACTTTTTGTTGCAACAACATGCATTTGTTAGTAAATACAAAAATTTTGCACTCCCAAGTTGACTATTACCTTGAACAAGCAAACAACAACTTGTCGACACAGCTATCATATTGTTAATACAACAAATGTATTTTTAATTTTAGTAAGTTATTTATTTCTGGTAACAAGCAGATTTGTTGACATAACCAAGAATTTTTACTATACTAATAGCACTTTGTTGATAGAACAAATGAATTAGATCCTGCAACAAACGATGTTTCCAAATTTTGACAAATAACCGTAGGTGGTAGTAAGATGTTTTGCTAACATTACATAGAATTACTGTTAATACATAATATACTACTATGTGAATATTAAGAATAAGTTCTGTTGCAGCAACATAAATAATTATGTTGCTGCAAGACATTCTTAATACTCACATAGTAGTTTTATTATATATAAGTAAATTTTTGTAATGTCAAGAATAAGCTCCGTTGCAGCAACATAATCATTTTTGATGCTGCAACAAACTCTGTCCTCGACAATGCAGATTTAAAATTACATATAATACCCTTGTATATGTAAGCATAGTAGAGTTCAATGTGGGTTGAACAGAGCAGATTTCGCAAAATTTATTACAAATCGACAGTTGTAAGATTTAGAGCAGCCTTATTGTTTTTTAAAAATATACTCTAAATCTCACAACTCCCAAGTAGGAGTAAATTTTGAGAATGAGCACGGTTGGTGAATCAATCTACACTTCCTTAACATAATATGCTTGTCTATACATGGATAATAATCACATAGTAGTTGATTTATGTGTAACAGTAAATCTTTGTAATGTCAATAAAATATCTTCCTGAGGCAAACTGTTATTAGTTAAAATTTGGAAACACCATTCGCAATCATGTAATTTGAGTTTGGCATCTAGTTTCATAGATGTTCTATAAAACACTTTATACGGATGTTTTCAAAAATTGAGAAAATCCAAATTTGTTTATACATTACCCATTCATATACGAAATCGCGATTTGTTCAATTTTTGAAAAATGATAGCTGTAAAATGTAAATTCCTTATTCAAAATATATGATTTATTAACTCGTCGAGAAAGACCAAGAAACTTTACCACCAGCAATTCATCATTATATAAGAATAATATTCTTATTTCAATTCCCAAGTGCCAGAACATGGCACATTTTATGAATTATATACTTCTACTGCACCACTAATATTTCTAGAACCTCTCACAAAATCACATTGAAGTAAAAGAATTTTAAATACCCAACTTGATATGTACTTTCAATATATTTTTTCTAATAAATAAAAAAAAAGACATTTCTTGAGCTACTCTATTTATTTTAAAGCTTGATTAATTAACATCAAAAATTTATCATAAAACATCACTTGTTAAGGCTTTATAAGTATTTTGTTTGTAGTTGTATTATGCTAATCACAATTAATTTACTTCCTTAAACTATTCCCCACCTATAACCCCTCCATCATCCCTACCTTTAGTGTAACGACATAAAAGGGTTGGTAATTTACGAGTGGACGCTATTCATTTTTCGTGCTTTAGTGATTTAGTTCGGTGCATCGAGCATCAATAATTAGCAACAATTAGTGAACATTATACAGTCCATGATTATTTGATAGCAGTGCAAGTGCAATCAACAACTACAACCAGTGAAAGGTAGGTGATACATTCCTTTAAATAACCCTTGCTTTGTGTGATTGTAAATGCAAAATTAACATTTTTGGTCCTGTCGAGCAAATATTTTGCTTATTAATTGACATTTATTATTGGCATTATTGGCATTCATTATTAACTACATAGTTAATTGCTCTTCGCTTAAATTAGGGGTTGATTGCATTTTAGAATAAAAGTGTAGTCACACCACCAGTTTCATAGTCAATTATGTAAACTAACTTATAGTAGATGCAATTTCGCATTAAATTTGAAATTTTATACTGATACAGAATCTTATAAAGCCTTAAAAAATTACAAATCTTTGTAAATTTTAAGGATAGTTTAGCGTAATAATTTGTGGTCAGAAAAGGTGTTTAAGCAGTACAGTTACTTTAAACTTGTAATTCAAGTTCGCTACAGAATTCAGGTATTCGTAAAACTGAGTAACATACCCCTTTGCTCATTGTTATATTAAAACTTGCAATCTCCCGTTAGGCACGTTGTAGTGAAAATTCTTTGCTTAACAGGTAGTTCAACATTACTCTTGGTATATTCTATTATTAGGTGAACAAAACCTTTCGTTTTTGTAGTTGAAATCAATATAAAATTATTACAAATCGACAGTTGTAAGATTTAGAGCAGCCTTATTGTTTCTTAAAAATATACTCTAAATCTCACAACTCCCAAGTAGGAGTAAATTTTGAGAATGAGCACGGTTGGTGAATCAATCTACACTTCCTTAACATAATATGCTTGTCTATACATGGATAATAATCACGTAGTAGTTGATTTATGTGTAACAGTAAATCTTTGTAATGTCAATAAAATATCTTCCTGAGGCAAACTGTTATTAGTTAAAATTTGGAAACACCATTCGCAATCATGTAATTTGAGTTTGCTCATTGTTATATTAAAACTTGCAATCTCCCGTTAGGCACGTTGTAGTCAAAATTCTTTGCTTAACAGGTAGTTCAACATTACTCTTGGTATATTCTATTATTAGGTGAACAAAACCTTTCGTTTTTGTAGTTGAAATCAATATAAAATCCATATTAGTAACCTTGTTTGTTTAGGATGGCACATATATCATCGGATAGATTAATTGTAGATCTAAAGGCGGCACTCGATAGATTATCTGATATATCTGATGCGATATATTGCACCCTACCCTTTTTCCAGGTGTTTTAAAAAGGATAGGCGCACGACAGAGCATAAAAAAAAATTACACTCTGGCACAGCTAGCATCGACCGTTGAGGTTGCAGAGGCTGCAAAAGACCTAAAATCTCGAAGGGGAGAAAATTTGTGAATTAATAACTGTAAATTAAACAACTGTGAGAAACTATGAAAAGTTATATAGTGTGTTTATTAAATTTTATAGAAAATAAATTTTTGAACAAAACATAAATATTCTATGAAGTCATATAAAATGAATGGATCAGTAAAGATTATGATACATGTTTCTTTTTTTTGCAACTAGTCAATGTAGGTACATAAGTCTAAGAGAGTTTTTAAAATATGTGAATGTAACATATAAAAGTCAATAAAATATTTAACGTGAACTAAACGTTCAAAAATACAAAGAAAAGTATCTTGTGCTTTTAAATGCTTAACGAAATTAATAAATGTACTTTACTACCATAAGTTTCATGAAACGTGTGGCTTACATTTGGACAGTATGCGTCCAGTAAGACTATGTATAAAAAGAATTACTATTTGTGAACACCAGATAAATTATCTGTAAGATTTATATGTTTTACAAGTGTAACATAAAGAGAAAATTTAATATTGTATAAATCAGTTCATTAAATTTTGAGTAGATAAATAGTATTTTAGTTTGTCATACCTGACATGTGCATTGAATAACATATTTTTTGTTACCCTGATATTCTTGAACGGAACATCTGTAGAAATCCAAATCACATGTGTAGAAACTGCAGGAGTCCCAGGTAACATCAAAATTAAACAAATGGTGAGGTAGAATTCGCTAGCATACAAACAAGTTGAAAAACATTATTCTGTGTTAACTTCATAGATCCATATTTAACCAAAATTTAAGAGAGTAATTAATAAAACTAAAATGTATGTTGCGGTAGCTTAATTTAAATGTACAACGCCATCGTCATCTCATGGTCAAACGACAGCAAAACACATTTGCTTCTTTACGGAGCGTAAGGTGCAAATATAGGAAAACTGAGGGTAGAGAACGACCCTAAAATACAATATGTGAATTAGTTTACACGCAAAAAAAGTCAAAAGGAAATTAAAATACATCTGTTAATTTCTTACCATCGGAAAAGCAATCCGGTGGGATTCGCAGCCCATGAAGGAAGGAAACGCTAGACAAGATAGCTGTAATATTATTTAAATGATTACACATCTTTTATTTAACAAAATAATACATACTTGATACGACCTCATGGTCAATTTTATCACCTTGAACTCAAAAGCGACCTGTTGTGCACAAGTCCAGACAAGAAATGAAACTTTTGTCAGAACGTTTTGACAGGCAAACAATCTGTCTCAAATATCAGAGCGGGGTATTTAGGATTGTAAGGAAAGAAAACTATAGAGCTCTTCTGCAAAGTAAGTGTGAAATTAAATACCAAGAATACTGGATTGTAGGCAACTTTACAAACAAGTATGAATATTAGAAAAACAAACACGGTACTTTATAAAGTACTATAACCTTCTTATATTCTGAGATTATAATAAATCTATTAAAGTAAAAGTGTATATTAAGGTTCAATGGACTTTTTAAAGTAAAATCTGAGGTTTAAAGGGAGAGATAAATCAAGCTGAAACGTGGCGTTTACCATAGGTAAAATGACATGTTTCACTGCCCCGGAACAAAAGAAAAAAAATATATGAAGATATATTTTTTTATAAAATCCAAAATTGGATTGAAGTGAAAGACTTATTAAAAGAAAATAAAAAATTGTTTGAAAAAAAAATTTGAGAAAAGAAAAAAAAAGTTTGAGAAAAAAATTGTTTAAGAAAAAAATGTTTGAAAAAAATGTTTGAGAAAAAATTGTTTAAAAAATGTTTGAGTGGTGGGATATCTAACGCGTATCACACGTCCCAAAGGGAAACAAAATTGGTAAAGTCAATAATCCGTGAAGTCAAAATCAGTAAGGACTAAACCACTCGACACGGGTAAAAAAGATTAGAAATAAAACAAAAAAATTGTAGAAAAATGGCAATGGGGGGTTATAGGGAGGGTATAACTGTTGTACACCAGTTATGTATGTAAGTGTGGGGGCTAGATATGATATGTCATCAAAAACATATTACATCAAACACGTGTAATGTTACAAGAAAAAAATTTTAGTTAAGAAAGATTATGTTTAGTATTATTTAAGTTAAGGTAGGTATATTTAGAAAATTTATTAAGTTTATATCAGTGCCTGTATATGGCTTTAAATCTTTTATGTGCCAGTTATTTGTCTTTGACCCATCTGGGTTAGTAAGATTATAAATTAAATTAGATAGTTTTTTATTAACTGCACATAAAATATATTTGGGTGCAAGTTTTGCAGTAAAAACATCAGCGGCACTAGACAATACTTTGTTTGTTCTCCAAACTGTATCACCTACATCGAAAGTAAATGGTCTACGTCGTAAATTGTAACGACTAGGCATTTTTTTATAGGCAAGATGTAATCTATTTTTTACATCTTTGAAGAGATTAAAAAGACCTTGTTGGTCGGTAGAATATGCGGTCCTATCTTCAGGCATTATATCTACGTCATCAGAGGGTTTATAAGACGAACTATAAAATTTTCCTGAAATAGGTACATGTCTACCAAAAATTAAAAAATTTGGCGAAAAACCCGTCACCTCATGTTTTGCTGAATTTTTGCTATATTTTCATCTCACATGTTGTGTGTTTCGACATATGATCTAATCGCCGTACCTACAGTTTTATTTATTCGTTCTACAAAATTACATTGTGGGGAATATACTGCAGTGTACCATATTTTTTCAACATTATAATTAGCAATTAAATTTTTAAAAATGTTTCCAGATAGTTGTGATCCATTATCACATATTACAAATTTAGGTACCCCGTAGGTTAGAAATACTTTATTTTCGATATGTTTTTCGATATTTGGTGCTGTAGCACTATGTAAAGGAAATAATAAAGTGAATTTAGAAAACCAGTCTCCTACAACAAGTAACCACTTGTGTCCTTGTTTTGACCTAGGAAGGGGTCCTATGAGGTCTAAAGCAATTGTGTGAAACGGAAATGTAACATCTTTTCTTTACCTGCTAAACCTAATGGTTTCATATTTGATGCTTTTGTGCTCCACATATTAGACAATTTTTACAATACTTTATGACGTCATATTTCATTTTAGGCCAGTAGTAATTTTCTTGAAGTCTAGCTAATGTTTTATAAAATCCAAAATGTCCAGCAGTAGGTGGATCATGACAAGTAGAAATTACTTCATTTCTTTGTTTAATAGGTACTAGGATTTTCAATTATTTATATTCGTAGTTAACGGTAAATTTGAAGGTAGGAATTTGTATAACAAACCGTTTTCTATTTTCCATTGCGGATAGGTATCTGGAGAATTTATAATTTTATTTTTTAAAGATACATAGTAATCATCTATGTTAGCTAAATCTATTTCTAAGGTATTTAAATTTACAGTGTTATCTTGTGTTGATCGACTAAGGGAATCAGGTATTACATGTAGCTTGCCTTTACGGTGAATTAAATCGAAGGTATGTTGTCTTAAACGGGTGGCCCATCTTGCCAGTTTCCCAGAAGGATTTTGGATATTATTGAGCCATAACAGACTGTGATGATCTGTTATGACTGTAAATTTTGTTCCTTCTATCCACGGACGGAATCTTTCTATAGAAAAATAACTGAGAGACATTCGCGTTCTGTAACGGAGTAATTGCGTTCAGAACGTGTAAGTGATCTGCTTACGTAAGAGATAATGTGATCTTCACCATTTAGATTTTGTAATAGAACTCCTCCTAAACCAGTATTTGATGCATCAGCTTCTATCGTAAATGGTTGATTGAAATCAGGTTGAGATAAGATAGGCTCAGATACTAAGATTTGTTTTATTTTTAGAAAAGCTGACTCAGCCTCGGAATTCCAAACTATTGGTTGTTTTTCTTTTCCTTTTAACAGATCATTAATAGGAGACATAAGGGTAGAAAAGATTTTATAAACCTTCTATACCAGCTAACCATGCCAACAAAACGTTTAATTTGTGTGGTTGTTTTAGGTCTTGGATAGTTAGTCATTGCTGAAATTTTTCTGGATCTGTTCTAATAGAATTTGAACCAACAATGTATCCTAGGAATTTTAATTTTTTTAAAAACTCACATTTTTGAGATTTATAGTTAAATTTGCATCTTTTAAACGGTCACGAACTGTTTCTAGTAACTTGATGTGTTCAGAAAATGTTGAAGATATAACTATAATATCGTCGAGGTAACAGAAAATATGGGGTTCCAACTCCGGTCCAAAAATAGTATCAACGAGACGTTGTTGTGTTTGTGCAGAGTTTCTTAAACCGAAGGGAACTGTAACGAACCTAAATTGGCCTCTGGAGATTACACTAAAGGCTGTTTTGTCCTTAGACTCTGTAGTTAAAGGTAGCTGCCAAAAGCTATGTCTTAGATCAAGACTAGAAATGTATGTAGCACCTCTTAGCAAATTCAAAATTCGGTTTACATTAGGCATGGGGTAGCTATCGTGGGTAGTTATTTCATTTAGAGCTCTTCCATCAAAACAAACTCTATAGTCACCAGAAGATTTTTAACTAGTAAGATAGGAGAACACCAAGGTGAGGTACATTTTCAATTACACCCAGCTCTAACATTTCATCTAATTTTTCATTCAATATTTTTGACATATATGGAGACATTGGGTATGGACCTTTTCTGATAGGTTTGTGGTCACCAGTGTCAATATTCATATAAATTTTATCAGTGCGACCTATATTTGTATCAGTGCTTGCAATTAAATTGAAGGAATCTATTATTTGTTTTGCTTTAGGTAATTGTGTAGGAAGTAAATCGTCTAACGTGCAAAGTTTATGTTTATCCAAATTTTTAAAGGAACTTTTCCACAGGTATAGGTATATTTGTAGATGTGTGAACATCCCAGGAATTATTTTTAAAATTGATAGATAGTTCAAACTTTTTCGCAAAATCTGAACCAAAAATAAATGAGTGAGGTAGTGCAGGAACGACTAAACAAGTAATGAAACAACATGTGTCACCTATAAAAATAGGCAAGTCTAAAGTACCAGAAATATTTTGTGGAGTGCCATCTGCAGTTAGTAATTTATGTGTAGTTAAAGGAAATATATTTAGATTTAAGGTTTTATTATAGGTATGCCTAGAGATCCTATAACAGAAATGTTACTTCCGAATCGAAAAGTGCAGTTATATAAATGTCTAATAATTTTACTTTAAGATATGGTCTAGTATCTAAATGTTTTGTAATTAAATTATAAGTTTCTATTGAATGTGTTTTGATTTATAGAAGTTTCTAACAGTAGTCAACCATTTTGACCAGTTATCATTGTTTTGAGAAATTTTATGTAAGTTAAGGTAATTTTTCTTAGACAAACTTGTTAAGTTATAATTTTGTTTTTATAACAATGATTTATTTTTGAGGGTAAGGTAGGTTTTGTATAAGGTAAAGTAGGATTTGTACTAGGTAGAGTAGTCATTTGTTTTTAGAAAAATAGTGGTAGAGACAATTTTATTTGGTTTAAGATAATTTTGGGTAGCCATAGATATCTCAGTACAGGGTTGGCTATATGTCCTGTACTTTTTTATTCGTTTTTTGAGCAAACGGGACATGTGGATATTTTTACATTAGGAATGCCACATCTGTAGCAGAAAATTTTTCTTTTAATATTACAATTAGGATATGTGTGATCTGATTTTAAACAGTTCCAACATTTACTTGTGGTATGTCTATAGGTATTTGAGAAATAACGTGTATTTTGAGTTGAAGGAAAAGTAGGTAAATTTGTATTTATATTTTTATTTATTGTGGTATGTGGTTGTGTTTGAATTTTTGGAATCGTATTATATTGTATGGCATTTAATTGAGACGAAGCATTTTGTATTTTAGGTTTATTGTGGTATGTCCAAGTTTTCGGTTTACTTTCTTGAAATTTTTGTGTATAAAGATTTTGTGGAAAAGAATTTTGTTTTGTAGTAAAACAGAGGTAGTTGGTTTAAATGAGTTATTATTAGATATAAGTTGATTTTTATACGAAAAGATTCTTCTAATCTTTTTGTAGCTGTAACGAGATCTGAGATAGTATTAATTGTAGGTAGAATTATAGAAAGTGGTGTAATAAAATCAGGTAATAGATTTTGTGAAATAATTTGTATTCTTGTTGATTCTAAAGGTAATTTTTGAAATCTGCGGAATAAATTCTGCATTTTCATTATATAGATAGTCACTGCTTCATTCGTCTTTTGTTTTCTAAGTCTTATTTCGTCCCATAAAATAGTTTCTATGTTAGGAGGTAGAAAATCTTGTTTTAAACGAGTTATTAAGGAGTTCCAATCTGTTACAGAGTGTTTTATTTCCCTATACCAAACAATTGCATCTCCGTCAAACAATTCCATCGCAGACGAAAACAGATCTTGTACTGAAACATTTCTGGTTTCAGCTAATTCAGATACTCTTTCTAAAAATTCAAAGACTGTGTCTGGTTTACCATTAAACTTTATTGACCAAGAAGAAATTGGAGTAGGATTAGATATATAAGTTACTGTTGGTGGATGAACATTTATTGTGGGGTAGTATTTGTTAAAGGTACATTAATTTTACCGGTAGTAATTTCATATTTGTCTATTTTTCATGAAGTTCTGCATCTAACAAAAGTGCAGTTGAATAACTTTCATTTTAAAAGTTGTTACAATTTCATTATCATTATCAGGAATAGTTAATCGGTTTATTCTGCCACATACATGCGCCAGTCGAGACATAATTCTTTTATAAAGTGAATCTTTAACATCACCATCATATTCTTCTATTAAATTCGTAATTGAATTTATAGTATTAGTTATTTGCTCACTATCTTGTTCGAAAGTTATAGTATATTGAGATAGTTCTTTATGTGGTGGTGGTTTATTTAATTCAATTCTTAATTGACGAGCCAAAAGTTTTCTTTTATCCTCCATAGTTCTCTTTTTTGAACTAATGGACCTTATGTAAAGTTCATACTCAAGCTCCTCTATTAGTAAATAACCTGCTTTTAAGTATGCTTCCATTTTAGTTTTTTATATTTTACAAAAGAATATTTATTTATATTTCAAGGTAAAAATAGGTATAAAAATAAATGTTGTCTTCACGTGACAGTGTATGCAGGAAAAAAAACGAGATACGTTGAGCGACACGTGCAACCATGCACGAGAAAAAAAGAAAGATACGTTGGGTGTCACGTGTAAACGTACGCAAGAGAAAAAAAAATGAGACAGGTTTGGCGTCACGTGGAAGCGTGCGCGGGAGAAAAAATGGAGAGAGAAAAAAAGAAAAAAATTTAGGTAGTTGGACGCTACGTGTAAACGTGCGCGAGAGAAAGAAAGAAGATAGGTTGGGCGCCACGTGCACCCTACCCTTTTTCCAGGTGTTTTAAAAAGGATAGGCGCACGACAGAGCATAAAAAAAAATTACACTCTGGCACAGCTAGCATCGACCGTTGAGGTTGCAGAGGCTGCAAAAGACCTAAAATCTCGAAGGGGAGAAAATTTGTGAATTAATAACTGTAAATTAAACAACTGTGAGAAACTATGAAAAGTTATATAGTGTGTTTATTAAATTTTATAGAAAATAAATTTTTGAACAAAACATAAATATTCTATGAAGTCATATAAAATGAAAGGATCAGTAAAGATTATGATACATGTTTCTTTTTTTTGCAACTAGTCAATGTAGGTACATAAGTCTAAGAGAGTTTTTAAAATATGTGAATGTAACATATAAAAGTCAATAAAATATTTAACGTGAACTAAACGTTCAAAAATACAAAGAAAAGTATCTTGTGCTTTTAAATGCTTAACGAAATTAATAAATGTACTTTACTACCATAAGTTTCATGAAACGTGTGGCTTACATTTGGACAGTATGCGTCCAGTAAGACTATGTATAAAAGAATTACTATTTGTGAACACCAGATAAATTATCTGTAAGATTTATATGTTTTACAAGTGTAACATAAAGAGAAAATTTAATATTGTATAAATCAGTTCATTAAATTTTGAGTAGATAAATAGTATTTTAGTTTGTCATACCTGACATGTGCATTGAATAACATATTTTTTGTTACCCTGATATTCTTGAACGGAACATCTGTAGAAATCCAAATCACATGTGTAGAAACTGCAGGAGTCCCAGGTAACATCAAAATTAAACAAATGGTGAGGTAGAATTCGCTAGCATACAAACAAGTTGAAAAACATTATTCTGTGTTAACTTCATAGATCCATATTTAACCAAAATTTAAGAGAGTAATTAATAAAACTAAAATGTATGTTGCGGTAGCTTAATTTAAATGTACAACGCCATCGTCATCTCATGGTCAAACGACAGCAAAACACATTTGCTTCTTTACGGAGCGTAAGGTGCAAATATAGGAAAACTGAGGGTGAGAACGACCCTAAAATACAATATGTGAATTAGTTAACACGCAAAAAAGTCAAAAGGAAATTAAAATACATCTGTTAATTTCTTACCATCGGAAAAGCAATCCGGTGGGATTCGCAGCCCATGAAGGAAGGAAACGCTAGACAAGATAGCTGTAATATTATTTAAATGATTACACATCTTTTATTTAACAAAATAATACATACTTGATACGACCTCATGGTCAATTTTATCACCTTGAACTCAAAAGCGACCTGTTGTGCACAAGTCAAGACAAGAAATGAAACTTTTGTCAGAACGTTTTGACAGGCAAACAATCTGTCTCAAATATCAGAGCGGGGTATTTAGGATTGTAAGGAAAGAAAACTATAGAGCTCTTCTGCAAAGTAAGTGTGAAATTAAATACCAAGAATACTGGATTGTAGGCAACTTTACAAACAAGTATGAATATTAGAAAAACAAACACGGTACTTTATAAAGTACTATAACCTTCTTATATTCTGAGATTATAATAAATCTATTAAAGTAAAAGTGTATATTAAGGTTCAATGGACTTTTTAAAGTAAAATCTGAGGTTTAAAGGGAGAGATAAATCAAGCTGAAACGTGGCGTTTACCATAGGTAAAATGACATGTTTCAATATAAATTGGAGCATATTAAAGGCAATTGTATTTCTGTTAATATTATGGCTGAAAGTGCCTTTGATATCAAAAACGATGTAGATACTGCCTATAAAACGTGCATCTTGGACGAGGATAATTCAGAATTATTAAATGAAATTACAACACTAAGAATTGAAATAGATTGGTCTTTGTTAAACATTAAGATTATTAAAGCGCAATTTGATAATATATCTACTGCTGAAAAAGGCTTGACTGAAAATATAAGTGGCATTAATTCTTGTAGCAACATTCGACTTCCTCGTATAGAAATGAAAAAATTTTCTGGAAAAATAGACCATTTCCAAGAGTTTATTCAGTTTTTTAATAATTTAGTTCATGAAAATAATCAATTACTACCGATCGAAAAGTTCTATTTTTGAATTGATGCGTTGGATTTTAAGTCTAGAGAACTCATTAGACATTTGCAAATTTCGAATAATAATTATATGCTGGCTTACTCAATTATTGTGGAGAGGTTTAATTCAAAACGTTTAATTGCAAACACGCATTGGAATGCTTTAGAATCGTCACCAAAAGCAAAATCTAATTCACATACAGATTTAAGAGAATTGCTTAATTGCTTTACGGAAAATCTGTCAAGCTTACGTCAAACTAAGATTGATTTGCTTGACTTTGTATTGTTTAATTTGTTATCAAAAAAGGTAGACACAAATCTTTTGAAAACATTTGAGTTAGAAAATACATCAGACATTCCATCTTATGATCAATTAAAATTATTTCTAGAAAAACATTACAAGGTATTAGAAATTAGCAATATGGTTGTTTCCGATACACCGTCCAAATTTAATACGTCCATTAAACAAGCCATATCATCTAGTGTACCTTTAAAACGTCCCTTTGAATATTCAAAACCCCAAGTTCGAAAGTCATTCGTAACAACTTTATTCACTCAGAAATGCAGTCTTTGCAGTGGTACTCATAACTTATACCAATGTGAAAGGTTTTTGAATAAATCGCCACAAGACCGTTATAACTTTGTTAAAGACAAACACTTATGTATTAATTGTCTTCGCAACTCTCATATGGTTACACGCTGCTCTTCCAAACTTGTTTGTAAAAGGTGTGCAAGGGGTCATCATACTTTATTGCACTTTGAAAACCCTACAGTTGCTCAGAAACCTGCAATCATTCAGGCAACAGATCAACTTCCCGAACCCACCTGCAACACTACTACAAGTACGTTGTTATCATCTAGATCGTCCAACACAATGACGTTATTAGGCACCGCAAGAATTTCAATTACAGATGGGTTTGGTAAAGTTCAGACAGTAAGAGCACTTGTAGATAGTGCATCAATGGAAAATTTCATGACTGATAAGTGTTGTCGACGCTTAGGTTTAAGAAAATCGAATATTTCAATGAAGGTTGAAGGCATAGGTCTATCTGCTTCCCATGCGTATGGACAAGTATCGTGTAAAATTAGTCCTCAAGGTAAAACTGTTCCAGAGTACAGCATTGATTTTTTGTTTTACCAGACATTTGTGAAAACCTTCCTTCATCAAGGATCTCACCAAATAGTTGGTCTCACATAGTTGGATTAGATTTAGCAGATTCGGACTTTGATAAACCTATCCATATCGATTTATTGTTAGGTGCAGATTTGTTCGTGCGTGTCTTATTAAATGCAACTCGCATTGGGTCACCAGAAGAACCCGTGGCAATTCACACTACCTTTGGGTGGATATTAACAGGGAAGGTTCTTTCTTCTGTTACATCTCGTATATCATTAGCTGCACTTGTAGAAGATGCTAACATTACTCGATTTTGGGAACTGGAAAATATTCCAGATTCTAACAAATTATCTCCTCATGTGGAAATTTGTGAAAGGCATTTTGTGGACACTCACAGACGGGATGACACCGGTCGTTTTATTGTTTTGTTACCTTTCAATGGTCCTGAACCGCTATTTGCTGGCTCTCGGGAAATAGCACTTTGAAGATTTCTTTCACTAGAACGCCGTTTGGAAACAAATCCTCAACTGTATAATTCGTACAGAGAATTTATGCAAGACTATATTGATAGTGGTCACATGTCTCGTATTTTATTGGATTCAACTCGGTCGTCTACATTATCGCTGGTATATTACATACCACATCACGCCGTGTTCAAACCAGACAGTACAACTACAAAACTTCGTGTCGTATTTGATGCTTCAGTCAGCGCTCAAAGTGGAGGATCTTTAAATGATCATTTACTCGCAGGCCCCCCTCTTCAAAAAGATATCATGGAGTTGTTATTACACTTTCGTTTACATGCTGTAGTTTTAACTGCAGATATTAAACAAATGTATAGACAGATTCTTATTTCTACTAGCCATTGAGACTATCTACGTATAGTTTGGAGATTTAAGTCCACGGAGTCTGTTATCGATTATCAGCTAAACACTGTTACATACGGCATCACATCATCACCATTTCTAGCCATGCGTGTAATTTAAGAACTTGCAAAAAGTCAATCGTTACGTTTTCTTATAGCTTCCAAGATTTTAGCGTCGGATACGTACGTGGATGATTTGATTACAGGGTGTGATTCGATTGAGGATGGCAAACGACTCGTGTGTGAATTAAACTAAATTTGCCAATCAGGTGGTTTAAGTTGCAAAAGTGGAACAGGAACGTGCCAAGTGTCATAGAACATTTACCTGATTCAGTTTGGTATCAGCAAGTATTTTTGTTTGAAGAGTTAAACAATACGTCTCAAAAAATTTTAGGACTGCAATGGCAACCATTGAGTGATATTTTGTTTTACAATCTTAATATCGTTGATCGGCCTTGTACCAAAAGGAATATGGTTTCGGAAATTGCAAGAATCTTTTACCCTCTGGGATTATTATCACCATTGGTGTTCTTCGCAAAACATTTGATTCAATCTGTATGGATATTAGGAATTGGTTGGGATGAACTTCCTCCCCAACAAATTGTTTTAAAATGGAATATGTATCTTCAACAATTACCCGAGTTATTGAAAATTGAAATTCCTTGACGGATTCTTTGTGATAACTATCAAACTGTACAAATTCATGCATTTTGTGATGCATTGGTAGCTGGATATGCAGCAGTAATTTATCTCTGCTGTGTCGATGACAAAGGGAGCATCCAAGTATCATTGGTCTGTGCCAAATCTAAGGTCGCACCAACCAATCATATATCATTACCTTGATTAGAATTGTGTGGTGCAGTTTTGTTGTCGAATGGTCGAGTATGTGCAAAATACGTATAAAGATTATTTATTATTGGATGATACATTTGCGTGGTCAGATTCCACAGTAGCATTAGCATGGATTCGATCTTTGTCGTATAATTGGAAGGCATTTATTAGCAATCGTGTTTCGCATATCCAAGAACGAGTGGCTCCATCATCGTGGCATCATATTAAATCACAGGATAATTCTGCTGACTGCGCATCTAGAGGATTATTAGCTGCTGAGCTTGTTAATCATCATTTGTGGTGGATGGCTCCATCATGGAACCAACTCATATGGAACCAACTCTGACAGATCACACTCAGATGCACATTGAAAAAAGAATTTTATCCCTTAATATACACGTTGCAGATAATTTCGTAGACTCGATGGTAAATCAATTTTCAGATTTGCAAAAAATATGCAGGATTCTGGTATATATTTGTCAGTTCATTCGTAACTTGAAAGTTCGTGCAAATTTGGATATTGCAAACTTAAAACAATTATTGGTCTCTCCCGAACAGTATGCACTTCATTTATTAATAAAACGGGTTCAAGAACAAGTTTTCAGTCAGGACATTGATATCATTCGAAAGGGAAAACTCCGTAATAAACAACTTCGACCTCTTAGTCCGTTCCTTGATAGTGATGGGTTGTTAAGGGTGGGCGGCCGGTTGCGAAATGCAGACATACCTGATGATACAAAATTTCCTTTGCTACTTCCTCGGTCACACCGGGTGACAGAGGTCATTATTTGAGATTGCCATACGAAATATTTACACCCTGGACTTAGAACTACTCATTTTTGTTAGTACAAAATTTTTGGATTCTGTCTGCAAAAAAAACTATTCAACAGTGTCTAAACTCTTGTATTCAATGTTTTCGTCAAAAATCCATTTCGCTATGCCCTCCTATGGGTGACTTGCCCCCTGCTAGACTTACTGCCGGTAGAGAGTTTCTACATACTGGGGTAGACTACGGCGGACCCTTTTCTATCACCATGAGTTAAGAGGCCTTTATTGCAGCTTTACGCCAGTTTGTAGCATGCAGAGGTAAATGCGTGCAAATTCATAGTGACTGTGGAACAAATTTTATCAGAGCATCTCGAGAACTAACTGAATGTATGAAGCAGTCATCTGAAACGGAAGGTATTCACTTTGTTTTTAATCCTTCTTTGGCTTCTCACTTTGGGGAAATGTGGGAAGCTGGGATAAAATCTGTAAAATCCCATCTCAAGAAGGTGGTAGGCGAACAATGAGTAACGATCCCACTGATTTTTCATTCCTGAGTCCTGGTCATTTTCTGAACGTAGAACCCGTGTCTGTCATTACTGACCCTAATGTCGTAGATCTGAAACTATCTTCTTTAAATCGTTGGCAACTGGTTTAATGTATTCAGCAATTATTTTGGAAACGGTGGCATTTGGAGTACCTGCACACACTTCAACAGAAAACCAAATGGTTTTCTGCTCATTATTCGTTAATGGTGGGAACATTGGTGTTGATTAAAGATACTCAAGTTTTTCCATTACAGTGGAAAATGGGACGTATACATACGTTGCATTATGGAAAGGACAATGTTTGTCGTGTGTCTACCATGGCAACATCCCAGGGACTATTTAAAAGACTCGTGGTAAAATTGTGCCCTCTCCCCATTCCAGAGGCAACTTAGTATTATAGTTAGTATATTAGAGTAAGTTAACTTTTTAATTTACGGTTATATTTTTTTTTTGTTTGTTTAGACGCACTTAGAAAATAAGTTCCTAATACTTATTTTGGTGGGCAGTATGTTAAGGCTTTATAAGTATTTTGTTTGTAGTTGTATTATGCTAATCACAATTAATTTACTTCCTTAAACTATTCCCCACCTATAACCCCTCCATCATCCCTACCTTTAGTGCAACGACATAAAAGGGTTGGTAATTTACGAGTGGACACTTCATTTTTTGTGCTTGCTCTGTCGTTGGTTCGTGATTTAGTTCGGTGCATTGAGCATCAATAATTAGCAACAATTAGTGAACATTATACAGTCCATGATTATTTGATAGCAGTACAAGTGCAATCAACAACTACAACCAGTGAAAGGTAGGTGATACATTCCTTTAAATTACCCTTACTTTGTGTGATTGTAAATGCAAAATTAACATCACTAACCAATCATACAAACAAAACTGTGAAGTACAAAATTGCTAAAAATCTTGATGTTTAAAGATTGTTTGTCCAGCTTATCGCCATCACTAACTTTTAAATTTTCAGAAGTATAAAAACATTATAACATAGTATTATCAGATATCGATATTTTTAAATTTATCCAAACACTAATCATAAATAAGTAGCAAGATTTAAGAATAAAAGAGATGACCATTTTCAAAATAAACAGCTAAATTAGTGTTCTTGAATGTGATTTAGAATTATTTACATACATGTTTGAACATATTCGAATAATTTAAAAGAACACCACAAGCCGTTGTGCATAAATCAATTTATGAAAATATGATCAGTCTGGATACATTTCATAATAACAAATTATAATTGGTTAATGTTTCTTTTACCTGCCACTTTAAATACATACTAGTTCAAAGAACAAATTTAATTCATAATTTTCATTAAAATTCTATTACATCTTAAATATTATATACCATCTAATAAATGGCAAAGTTTTAGTTTAGCAATGACGGGCATTTTATGAATTATATGTATACTAGTTTCTAACAAGCAGCAAATAATAAAACTAAACAGTTTTACATTTGGAGATTTATGAAACCTGAAAATATTGTAGTCTTAACGATTACTAAAACGGACCATATTAAGTATGTTAATTTTTGTAACTTCATATGCATAAAAATGAGTGTCAAAACATATAGTTTCAAGTTCATCAATAATTAAAAAAAAAGCTTCCTCAGCTTGGGTTACTATGAGATCGTTTACAATTCCAAATTTTGGAATCAAGTTTCTTTCACCAACCTGAACTACACAATTTTTCTTATAACGAATATTGTTTATTTCATAGATGTACTATTGAAATAGTTTGACAGTTCTTCAAAAATATGTGAAACTTTACCAAAAGGAAAAAAATGACAAGGACCAAATTAAAAAAACTAGTGACTTCAATAGAGCCAGTATTCAACAACCTATGACAAATCTTCAATTGATGTTTTAATGCTAACGATTTCATTAAATTTTTTCTATTACATGTTACACTTGCTGTATTTTTTTTATTCTGTATGTTTCGCTTCATAGCATATGGAACTTAAACGAATTAGTGGCTCAACTTCTCTCATTAACCGAGGATAATGTAGGAGATGATGAAACTTCGGTTTCAACTTTTCTTGCTCAACTTCATATATAAATTATTATGATTCGTTATTTCAACCTCTAGTTGAATGGCAACAGAGTCGTTAATGCACTGTCGATAAACGAATGAGAGTATTTCTCTCAAATTAATGTAAAATAGGTACAAGGTCGCCCACAAGCAAGCCAAAGTAGCATACAAAACAAACATTTCTGAAGCAAACATCGATCGTTTTTTGTTTGAAAACATAATATGTGCCTAGTTTTGGTGGTTTATTGGTATGAACTAAACTAAAGTCAAATAAGCAATCTTATTATTAAGAATCTCCAATGAAAAAAGTTTCAATTCTTCTACTAAATATTTTAGAATTTTTATCATATCATAATGGCAAACTCCTTCGCATAGGTCGTGCATTACATCGACACAAAAATTTTGTGTAACATGAAACGAAGGCAATAAATTAAAAATACATAATTCTTTTACTCCTGTTGTCCTTGGATCCATTAATGTTAAATCACTTTCATAACTATTTTTTGTTTTAAGTAAAAGAATGTCCTCTTTAACAGCAGTGCTGCTAGAGTATTTATCCATTTTACAAAATCTACAATTAAATTTTACACTGAATGATTCTTGAAAACCTAATATTGAATGCAGTCCTAAATTATTTCCTAATACTAAAGACAGAACAAAATACACTTGAATACGTCCTGAATCAATTTCTACTTCAATGCCTTCAATTTTCAAAAATTTCAACTTATTTATTAAAATATTAAATATTGATAAATTTCTAAATTCTTTTTGGTCATTGGCATTAAATAGAAGCCCTAAAAATATATTTTTTAACTGAGACTTTATTTCTGAAGGTAAACAACAATATATACATATACTGCACCCATTTTATGTTTACCAGAATGAGAACCCAAAGGGTTGCAACTTTCATAATCTTCACAGTACAGGAAGAGAGGTAATACGATACCAGCTTTCCCAAATTTACAAATAATTTTTTGAAAGTGTGCAGATTGATATATATTTCTAATGAAACCTGCACTATCCTTATTCAACTCAGTTTTTTTTTAAATAACTTGTAAAATACCTAATCTCTCGAAAATTTTCTTAAATATCAAATGAAGTGGAACAAACTGCAGAAACGTTTACATTTTTTATAATAACTTCGTTGTTTTCTTTTCCTTTAATAATCCGCCTGCCAACAGAATATTCAATGGGTTTAATAAAATTACCACTTTCCTCAAGTTGCTTTAAAACCTGATATTCAGAAGTGAGGTCTTCAAAACTGACACAAGTGAAGTTAACATAAAATCTAAAGCTTCCACTACATTTTGGGGCAAATGTAGTACATATTTCCAAAACATAATTTTTTAAAATCAGTTGAGGTCTATTTGATAATTAATCTGTTAAATACTTTACGAACGTTTTTACAGTATCGCGAGACATATTTGATATATCATATTATTTAGACACAAACTTTAAGGATTCAGTCTTAAAGTTCTTTTGAAATAACTTGAAATGATCAATTTCTTTTTCAGGCACTTTTTCAGCATTTTCAAAATTTCCCATTAGAACTTTTAAATTTCCCGGAATAGAAGGTTACTGTTAGAGTTTGTATTATCCATCTTTTCACTTTTGAAACTACTGGCATGTTTGTTTAAAAGATGTTTTTTAAGCGAATTTAAATTTGGAAAGCGACGATGACACCGTACCTCGCCATATGTAAAAGAAGAAAAATTATTATGTAATCTATGCTTTAGTTTCAAATGGATAATTAGAGGTTTCAGTGGAAAACTGCATGTGCATAAGAAACATTTGAAATACATTTTTGATTAATGAAACTAAATAAAGAAGTCTGAAACTTTTAATACACTGAGGGAAGTGCGAGTGGTAAATCATCAAGTTAGTGCTATCGCCTTTACGGTGGTTTAGCACAACTTCCCTGACAGTATCTAAGTAAGGACAACCTACTTAAACAGTTTTTTTAGAATAGTATACACATTTTCATAATTCTTATCAAACTCAGTAGCTAACCCGTATAGCGCCTTCTGCACGATTAACCAAAGCCGATCTGCTTTGGGATGATACTCGGTTTTAAATACTTGAATAATTGTAAATGTTACATTAAGTGTTTTGATTGGAGAAAGCACATGATACAAGTAGTCATCAACAGATATTTAATAACTGTGTATGTTACCTAAAGATTCTCCTACAATTATAGGTAGAATTTAGTTTTAACGTATTTAAAGTATCTAATTGTCACTACATGAACTGGTCTAACATATCAATTTGTTTTAAAAAGTGTTTTTTAATCAATTTTAATGCAAAAGGAAGGTCCAATTAAATAAATCAAATGTGTATATAAGACTAATGTTATTACCCGTCCTAGCAATGAAATAAGCGTAATTAAAAGTAAAACATATCCAAGTGAAAAATACAAACCCAGCCCCAAATGTATTTGTACCTGGAAGACAATTTTTAAAGTCGTGGTTAATACAAAGAGAATTAATACACAAAATAACTTACTCGAACAGAAAAAGAAAACCGTCCATCATCTCTTGTCTTGAAGGTTTATATGTTATATTTGTATGTTTTTTTTTATTATAACTGGCTTGACAATATAACGTAATATGTATAGGACCATAATATTTTTTGAATCTAAAATTCCCATAATAAGTTTATTTCAGTACAAATTCCACTTACCACTACTTGTGTTTAGTTCATCCAAAGCATTGTGAAGTGGGGTGAGTTCTTTAATATTCAATGTTCGTGAGTAATTAAGAAGATTTTCTGAAAATTCAACCCATTTTAGACAGCATGTATCACTGTCTGGATACTGTTTTGTAAAATCTTGTTTGAACTAAAAAGATATATACGCATACAAAATGTATAACTTTGTTTTGTAACAAACTTACCAATGAATAACCTAGAGCACACTTTAAGGGTTTAAATGTTTGCATATATTTATTTATGTTGTCCAAATCTTTCAGTATAATTTGCCTGTTAACATAGGTCAAATTCTACTTGTCAACCACTGTAAGCCAAGGCTCTATGTTGTTATGAAGCCATGACAATGCCTCATTTTCTTCTTCAGTTGGGTTAACATTCGCACAAATAGAGGTTTTCGAATCATTGTTTCTAAAGAGACCTGCATAATTCAAATCCGTTGAAAATTATAGAACTTTCTAAATAATTTGCCTCCACCAAGCTTCCTAATTCATTTGTTTGCAGAATCCTTTCTGCTACTTGTGTTAAAGTAAATTTCCTATAAAATCACTTAAATCACAACTCTACCATTATTCAACTTGTATTTTCACTTTGCCTCAGTGGGAAATATCTGAACAATAGCCTTAGCTATATTCAAAAACTGTTGTTGTGAAATGTGGCAGTTAGTGTTAATTGAAGTTTCATGTTCTATAATTATTTGGACAATACAGTCTTGAAAAAGATTAGTTAAGCAATTATTTTGTATATGATAATTAAATATTGCCGTTTCGATAACACTACCTTTTAAAACATTATCGACATATGCTTTACCATATTTAGACGGGGTCTCATCTACAAAAAGAAAAGCAAGTCTTATAATAAACATTAATTTTAAGTATCTATCACCATTATTAGACTCGATATCTGAATCTGGTGCAGAAAGCATTAGAATCAATACTCGCACAACTTGATTCACTGTCTCAGCTAATATTATTATATTCCTAAAATAAGTATTCTTAATTAAAAGTCTGTATACACTTTCTAACGTTGCATGTACTGGAAGCTACTAACTTTGTTTTATGTAAGAAATTGTTATATTTAGCTTTAAATGTAAGAACAGTGCCCAAATTCTGTTCAGAACATAACATATCTATGACATCATTTGTGAGGACTTGAAAGACCTCTTCATCAATTCCATTATCTAAACATAAGGAGAAGGTATTTACTATAATACCTAAGCCTCCCATCTGTGGTATTCAAGGTGATTTGTAGATGAACATATATAAACAATATATTAGCTTTATTAAGCTAGTTTAATTGATCTTATTTTTATAAAATATGTTATCAAAGTTAACCTTCAATTTATAAGACAAACAACTCTTTGATAAACCGGGAGCTTAAAAGGAAGGGTCTAAATCCACATGCTTAAAATCAGACTGAAACCGTTGTTTTGAAGGGTTTTTTTTCTATGGTGCATTATGAAATCCATAATCCAACACCTCTGACCAATCAGTACAAACCTCCATTTTCATAATCCACGAGGTATAATTTTCATATCATGCGAAAAAGGCTGTTATTGACAAATAAATTTTTACTTTCCGGTGTTTGTGATATCTGATAATGAAGGTTTGTGTAGTCGTGAGAAAAGTATAGTATTCCACTCGCGAGTTATAGCCATTACTCATTTGGATTATATCGTGAGCCTGTCAGGGCGAACAGCACAAACCTTCCGAATGAGTAGTGGCTATCATGACTCGCTCATTGAATAATGTACTATTAATATGCTACATTCTAAAAATTAAACTGTCGCTATATGTAGCCTTGAATTAAAACTATCCATTTTAATGACATCTGTATTTAAAAAAGCATTATGAAAATTGTCATTTGCACAAAAAAATTATAGGGTTCTCTCTAAAGCTTAAAAATTTAAAACAAAATATAAATTACTTAAAAAAAATTTTTGAAGACGGGAAACTTAAAAAGTTAGTTTTTGGCAATGTTAGCTTGTGCATTCTCAATTTGCTTTTAATGTAAAATAAATTTTCTCCCTTATTTGTGTAACATTTATCTAATCAAGAGAGACCTAGAAAAATATTATGTTTATTACTTTGCTATCATTTAAGTTTGCAAACTTTACTGACCCTACTGCGCCCCTTCCGGCAACTATTTTCACATGAAAAATACCATTTTCGTTACACGTAGAGCAATATGCCCATTAGTTTAATATAAAGATAAATTATGAATATTTTCACAGCCCACAAATATTACAAGAAGAATTTATAATTGTACCAATTTAATTTTGGTATAAAATTTTGATAAACTGCATGTACATATACACTTACAATTACAACTGCAGTTATGGCTATTGTTGTAAACGAAGTTGGTGTAAAATGTAAAACGTTTTTACACTAGTAATAAGTAACACCAATTGTTTACTCTATACTATTGTTTCCAAAGGGGTTTGGAATATTAACCACTGCGTTTAAAAATCGTGTATATGGGCAAAGTGTAATAAACACCGCAAAAGAATTCCTACCACTATATTTGACTTTATACTTAATATATACAATTTATGATACGTTGTACATAACAAAAGTAACTGCACTTTAAAAATTTGACTATTTTTTTGAGGGTACATTGAACTAATCTTAAGGTTGCTCTAGAAATTAATACACATTATTTTGTGTTAGTATATCTGAATGAATAATGCAACTTCAATAAGGTATTTCTACTCTACTATATTTTACAATATTTCTGTTGTGTACATGCTACAGTGGTAAATGCTATAGAAACAATTACTCGTTGCGAGTCATAAAGTTATATGTTTGTCTCCCAGGAAATGAACTTAATGTTTGCGATGCTTACTTCCTTTACATAAACTAAGCAAACCAAATTGATATAATAATCTTACAATATGCAATTGAGATATTTTAAATCTTAACCCTTTCGCTGCTGAATTAAGGATGAAACTGCACCACTTGTGTGCTGAATTAAGAAAATCTAAAAACGTATATATAAGGATGTAGCAATCAGAATTACATAGAGCATATAATTACTGACATAGCATATATATTATATAATTTGTGGTGCATTCATACGTTGATAGCATACCTGTCAAATTTAGATATTGAAACAATGCAAATAAATACTACACTTTTTATTATGTAAATAAAAATCAGTTGTGCTAAATATTTTAAAACTTTTCAATGTGTGAAATAGTTCAAAGCAGGGTACCGTGCAAGGTCCGACGTCACGGTTGGGACAACGATATCTACTGTTCTTTCTTCTTTTTCGGTAATTGCTAAGTTTCCTTATCAGTCAAATCGACATACCCTGCCATTATACAAGAATTTATACCTATGCACTATTTAGCAGCAAAAGCACCTGCGACACGATTGAAAATCTGAACACGACTAAATCTAAGAAAACCGCAAATACTTGTGATTTACGAAGTACATATATGCAACTATAAAATGGAGTAGGCGAGCTTCTCGTACGTATATTTACTGACAACGCACAGATTTTTGAAATTATAAAACGTATATTTATGGACGTAGCATTTTAAGTATGCGCTTTGAAAACGTATATTTACGGACGTTGCAGTTAAAAGGTTAAAATCTAGGATGTTTTTAAAAAAGCCAAGTTAAAAAGATAAATAAAATAAACCTGCCTCACCCCCAGAACCTAGCAAAATATTTTTTCTAATGAGCCAATAATTAAGATGTAAAACAACTTTTATTAATTAAGGAATACATACAATTATTGTTTGTTAAAAAGTTTGTATAACAAAAGTATGGGGGTTATTTAAATTAAAATTGTACATTGTACTCATACTAGTCTAAAAAATTTCTGATAAGTTATGTGACATTTGTCTAGCCTTTCTACTTTATTTTTATTTGGTAGTCTATAATCTAAAACTTTACTAAATAGTCCCAAATTATTAGAGATTTAGGTTGTGAAGGCTATGTAGACCTTTTTAGACTAGCTCAGAATAGAAAAAAATTTAGAGCTGCGTCAAACCGACTTTAAGTAAGTTCGAAAACAAAACAAAAAAATAAAAATCAGTTAACTAAATGTCACCAGGACATAACTCACAATTAGTTTGCGGTCTGGCATGTTGGTAGCGTTTCGTTGCTTACGCCTTACCATAACATATAATTTAATAAACGTCACCATCTCATAACTCACAATTAGGTAGCGGTCTGGCATGTTGGCAGCGATTCGTTGCTTAAGCCTTACCATAACATATAATTTAACACTTTTCCTTTTTGAAGCGGATAACCAGGTTATATTTCATTTCCTTATAAATGGTAATCATGTAAACATGTTAGAGTTCTTTAACAACCATCAGGTTGCTAATATCTATGTAGAGTCAGCTGGATAGGAAAAAGATAGAAGGATATAGGAAGACCTAGACCAAACTATATTAGTTAAATTATTAAAAATTTAGGTTGTGAAGGGTATGTAGAGCTTTTTAGATTAGCACAGAATAGAAAAGAAGTTAGAGCTGCGTCAAACCGACCTTAAGTAAGGTCGAAAACAAAATGATGAAATGATGATGATGTGACATTTATTATTTATTATTATTTATTTATTTATTTCATACCAACAGCAACAGCCAATTACAGGTATAAATATTCAATAAAACACATTTATCATACAAGTCCTAGCAACTAATAACAGAATTTGTTCTACTAACACCAGTCAACTGTTTTGAAGTGTTCGTCAATTGATTTCAAGTCTCTGGAGTATATGTCTATGTCAATTTTGTTTATTGTAGCACAGGTTCTTAATAATGGACTATTGCGATATGTATTTGTTGTGGGAACATTTACTGCATAAAACATAGATGGGCATCTTGTATTTATTGATGGACAATGTAAAGATAACATTGCAAGAAACTTATTACTGTCTATTATGCCTAATAAAAGTTTAATAATGTAGATAGCATCTAAGTATTTCCTTCTGTTTCTTAAGCTTTTAAATTCAAGTATAGTTCCTAATAGTTGTTGATCATATCCTCTTGGTGGGTATAATCCGTGCTTTTTATAGTGCAAATACTTCAAAAATTTTCTTTGTATTTTCTCAATAGCAACAATGCCTACTTCATACTGTGGATTCCAAATTACTGATGCATGCTCAAGTTTAGGAACAACAAGTGAATTATATAATGATGTAATTGCCAAAGAGTCTTTGAAATATTTTGTATTTCTTACAACAAATCCTAATACCTTATAGGCTTTGCTTGTTATAGCTGAAATATGTTGATTAAATGGTAATTTACTATCATCTATAATTCCAAGATCTTTATGACTAGCCTTTCTATTCAATACTGCATCTTCTATTTTATAGTTATATGTTGTAATATATCTACCTGTTGTAAATGACACCACCACACACTTGTTTATATTAAATGTAAAGTGGTGACGGTCACACCAGCGTACCACATTATTTAAGTCATTTTGCAATGACACACAATCCTGCATGCTGTGTATGGCCTTAAAAAATTTTAAATCATCAGCATACATTAATCCTTCAAAACTTATAAGGTTACTTATTATGAGATTTATTACAATTAGAAAAAGTAGTGGGCCAAGATTGGACCCTTGCGGGACTCCAGATGTTGCAATGTAGATATCTGATTTGCATCCCTTAATCTCAACATATAATTTTCTTTCCTTTAGATATCATATTAATAATAATATCAAGGATTCATCCACGTCTGATTTATGTAAAGCTTGGATTATTTCAGTATGATAGACAGTGTCAAAAGCTTTTTCCAAGTCTGTATAAATAACATCAACCTATTTTCCACATCGAAAAGAATTATGCACAAATTGGGTAAAATTAATAAGATTGGTTGTAGTCGACCTTTGTGGATAAAAGCCATGTTTAATGCAATTGATACAGTGATGAATAATTAAAATGCTGTCAGTTCTATCACAACACAATTAAGTAGAATATATAATAGATGTGTTGCATTCCTAATATTCTAACTTTATTATAGGAAACAATAATCAAACCGTTATTGATTTGACACGAAATACGAGCATGAGATTTCCTTTGATAGGGCTACAATGGGTTAGGTTTGTATAACTTTCGTAATGGCACACCAATCGATGTTAAGATTGCTTTCTTATTGTCACTCTTGTAATTAAATAAATGAACGTACCTAATAAGTTGCAACATCTATTTACAAAAATTTAAAATTTATGTACATATTTACATATATATATATATTAGTTCAAAATCCAAAATCTTTATCATCATGAAAAGCATATGATTTAATTCGTTCTGTATTATTTAATTTAGTCAAAAAATTATTTAATTAACTAACAGTAATTGATTAACCGATTTAATATATCAGCTCAAATATCATACGGAGCACAAATATATTCAGAATAAATGCAATAATAAATACCGAATTGAATAGGTTACATGGTTGGTGTACTTTGAAAAGTAAACTCAAGGATTCTAGGTGCTCCTACTACAATTTCATAAATGTACAATTTGACAAATCTGACAATTAATAACAAGTATTAACAAATGAAATTAATTTGCAAAATAAACTAAGTTTGTTTATATACGTGAATACAAAAAGTTATATTTGGAGGTTAGAAAGTTTATGGTTGTAAAATGTCAACAGTTATTTGAACACGATTGAACAACTTCGGTTGGCTTAGATTAGGAACATAAATACCTGTTATTATCATATGTAAAACACCCCCTGATTGAGCATACGATTCTTCACCTTGGCCTGCCTCAAGATGTGTAGATAACAAATTGCATTGTGGCGACCTTGATGCGTATTTGTTCACTTTCCCAAAACTCAAAGTTGTCCTTATCACCACTTTGACACATTCTAACCAAATTTTAAGGTAATGGAAAATAAAGATGCTACTAAATTAAATAACACGAAATCTGAAGTAAGGATATAAATTTATTCTACCAATGCTGAAGTGTTGTGGTGCTTGCCCCTATCCACCATATATTTCCAAAAAGTATTAATATTAAATTTGCCGTTGGATTGAAGCTAAAGAAAAGATTTACAACCCAGAATTAATAATACAATAACCTCAACTTTAAGTACTCACCCCTAACCTGCTTCTTAAACACCAATTACATTTTATATTTGTATATTTCGCTTGAAAATCACCAAGTGCTAGTAACTTCAACAATATACCTAACAGATAATCATGTTAACCTTTCAATGGATTTCAATCAAAGGGACTTTCGCCGTCAAATCGAACATCGACATCCCCGCTCTGAGGAGCAATCCTGCTCTCCGAACAAAGACACTTCTCTCTCTAACTAACAGTATGCTAACTTGTGCAAATTAAGTTGCCTACATCCAAGAACTTGTATCAATAAAATTATACCGTTTCACTACCCCCATCCCACATGAGAAACTCATTTAAACCAGAAAGTATAACAACCAAAAACTAAGCCCTTTGACTGAACATGGGGTTCCATCAGGTTAACCGGATAACAAGATGCAAACCCACCCACCCCCAGCAAAAACTAGTTTCCAGAAGTCAACTCTTCTTTCGGAGAAGGATATGTAAAGATCTTGGTGGACTTAGGTATCTGGCTTAATATCTTTTACATGCCAAACACCGATGTCCTGCCCTTGAGTGTCTCGCAACCTGTTGGTGACAGAACCTGTCTTTTCTATTACTTTATAGCGGACGTATTTAGGTGCTAACTTCTGCGAAAAAGCATCAGAGGCCTTAGACTGTACAATGTTTTGCTTCCGTACATAGTCTCTCTTCTGATACTGTACTGTACTTCGTCGTAAATTCTAACTTTTCTTAGCACACTCGTAAGCCTTGTGTAATCTTTCTTGCACATCTCGGTATAGATCCGAGAGCTCATTGAGGTTCATGATTAACTGTAAGTTCTTGTTCTGAAAATTCTGATAGCTTTCCATAGTAATCTCCACTTATTGGTATTGATCTACCAAAGTTCAAAAAAACTTATGTATAATTAGTAACCTGACTAACTGCATTGCAGGTAGCGTGAGCTACCTTGAATAACTCCACGTCCCAGAGTTAGTGATTGTCGTTAACGTACGATCTCAATGCAGTGACAATTACACGATTTGTTCTTTCCACAGGGTTTGTTTATGGGCGATAATTTGCATTGTACCATATTTCCTGTACCTTGTAGTCAGCTACAAGTTTCTTAAACACTTTGCCTTTAAACTGTGAACCGTTGTCAGCTAGAATAATTTGTGGTACACCATAAACCAAAAAAACTTTATTTTCTACAAAAACTTTTATGGTAGATGAAGTAGCCTTCCTCATAGGTTGAACAAGCACATACTTTGTTAACCAGTCGTAGACTGATAAAATGTACTGATGACCTTTCTTCGATCTGGGAAGTGGCCCAATGATGTCTATTGATATAGTCTGAGAGGGGTGTCTAACTTCCCTTTCGTTCCCCATCAAACCTACTTGAGCAAGCAAGGTTGCTGTTGCTGCTACACACATTTGACATCCTCTGACATATTTTCCAATATATGCTTTCATTCTAGGCCAGAAGTATCTTTCTGCAACTTTCGCAAACGTCTTGAAAGTGCCCAGATGCGCTGAGGTAGGGGCATCATGACATTCCGTGATGACATCCTGTCTGTACGCCTTCGGTAGTACTTGTTTCTATTGGATCAGATTGGATGTTTACTAGCGATATATCTAAATAATTATCAACCTCTAAAACATGTTCATAACCTTGCGCTGTGCTCGCCTCCACACCTGCTAATTCTGAATGTTTCCTTAAAAGTGCCTGAACTTCATGTAATTTATCTTCTGGACATTTAATCGTATCTAACTCATCTCCTCCCCTTTCATCTATTTACATTAAATTAACACTTAAACACACTTCATCTTCAGTGGCATCATAGCAATCTTTCAAGGGCAATACAACATCCCTAATCTTTATTAATCTTTTCTCCATTTCTATAACTAGACCTAACTTCACCATTCATCCATTCCTAAGATATTTTTAAATTTGAGTCCTGGAACAATCACAAATTCATGTTCACCGCTTAATGGACCAATCTTTATTTTTAACACAACAGTGCTATTTACTACAGCAAATCTTTTCTTGTTTGGAGCCACTAAATGACTCCTTTTAATTGGAATAATTCGACCACTAATTTGATCCTTAATTTCTTTCACAAATTGTTCTGATACCAAACTTGCTTCAGCTCTTGAATCGAGCAACGATCCTACCTTATAATCTAATATTTTAACTACCACCATTGGCAAACAAGATTTTTCAACTACTTCCAGTTCAACTTCCTCTTCAATTGTTATCAATTGCCGGGGATGTTCATATTTACAAATTACTGATTCTAGTGGTTTGTTCTCTACTGAAAATCCTGCCTCACACGAGTCTCATTATTGTGTCCGCCTTGTCTTTCCAATACTTACTTCCGCATAGTCCTATTTACTTCCAGTCTGCCCCTAACTTCATCAGTATTATTAGCTGATCTAGGTTGCTCTCTAGAAATTTCTGGTAAGCTATTTTGTCTTTGAACTCTTGGTCCCTGATTCGCATTTCTCGTGCCGCTGTTACTCGTGTAGTTACTTCCTCTAGATTCCCAATTATTCTTAAATTGTGGTATATTAAAATTGGTTCCCCGCCTATTGTAGAAAGTATTTCTCCTAGTTTCAAACCTAACTTGATTTACATTCTTATCACGGTACTCCCTTGGTCTCCCTGTACTTACGTCATCGTATCTTTGTAAATACTCTACGAAAGTCTCTCGTTCTATAATATTCTGAAATGCTACATGCTATCTAACTTCTATCTCAAAATGTCTCGATAAATATTTTGTGATCTGCCTATCAGTTAATGGAGGACTCAATTGCTTCGCTACACTGAATTTCCTAATAGCATATTGTTCGTGAGACCCTGAAAATTCCCCTTTGTATTTCCCAGTAAATAAATCATCCCTTACTTGATCCTGTTTGTGATCTCTCCAATAATTCTTTAAAAATTTACCTTCAAAGTTTGAATATGAGTCAATGCCCTATCCCATAAGATTATACCAAGCTGCATCCGCATTATCTTTCAATAAAGCTTTCACTATATTTAATTTCGCCCGTTCATCATATAAATTATGTACTAATGCCCTAACACTATTAATAAAGATCTGCGGATTAACTCTATTATCCCCATAAAATTTCATATGCTGGTCTAACGATAAGTTGTTATTATAATATCTCGGTCCATCCCCTGTTAAAGCGGTCATATTCTGTTTTATTCCAGTCACTTCCCGTTCAAATCTGCCTAATTGGTCCCTGCATGAGTCACCTACTTCCGTCATTTTACAATTAATCTCTTCCTCACAAAAAATTCTCACTTCCGTTTTCAGCTGTCCTATTTCCTGTCTAATCCCAGCTATACTCTTTTTATTCCGTTTTACCCGAACTTAGACTTCCTCCATTTTTACATTCAAACTATTTTTAAAATCACTAAATTCCTTAGTTGACTTATCTATTTTTCCACTCAACGTTTCAGTCATTTGCTTAAACTTCCGATTCAACTCTTCCCTAGTGTGTCGCATTTCCTCTAACATCCTCTTAAGCATTTCACTCCCTTGGTCTCCCGATTCCGTCTTCGACTGATCCATTTTGCTTCCTGCTTCCACTTCTATTTCCGGGTCCGGTTTATCAAATAAAGTACTATCACTACTTCCGATTTCAACTCCTTGACTCCTCAACCACTCTTTTCTCAACATACGTTTGAAATACGACACTCACACACACAACAAAAATCCAACACAATCAACCCTTAATCTCCTGGTTGTCAGTTTCCTGAAATAAATTAAATTATCTGAATTCAAGCCTCACGTTCAGGCTGCCATTTATTTGCTACAACCTGACTCTCTGTATGCCACACGTTCTGGGCATCATTTAATTGCTGCGACCTCACATTCCTTTGTTGTGGTGCCTATTTATTTGCTATGACCGCACGCTCAGGGCGTCATTAAAATGCTGCAACCTCTTTTTTTGTATGCACCATAAATGCTACAACCTCTTTCTGTAATATCACTAATGCTTAAAAATTTGCCACGGCTGCTCTGCTCACTTTCCTGAAAATAAACTATCAACACGAAAAATTCTGCTACGGTAAATAGACAACATTTATTTACACTCCAACTGAAATTAATATACAAACCAAAATCTTCTCGTTCACACCTCATTTATAAGTTATATACATCCCTTTTTTAAATATTCGCTGAACAGTAATATTTCAAGACCAATATTTACACATGTTCATCAATCCAATTAATTGAAAGAAAGTAATAGGGCTTCAACACATATTTCTTACTCTATTTCTATTTTAAAACGAGCTCATAGTAAACCTGGACTTTTAGTGCAAATTTCTGCACACAAATATTTTAAATAGACCCTCTTACCTGGTACATAATGTCAAATACTTCATATACCATAAATTATTCTTAAACTTATACATAAATTCACACATAAAATAACCCAAATTAAAATATTCAATTGTCCTTCTAGTTAACATAAAATTATCCCCTCCAGTTATCAAATACATATTTACATCGTACAATGGTAAGGTACAGTTACCTGAGAATCATATATACACGCGGAACCTGCTACCATTCTTTCCTGGACTGCTGCATGCATGAACAACCCCAAATCTGGATTGCTTTTTCCAAATTGCAAGCTGTAACCATAAATTACCTTACATGTGATTTTTCAATGCTCCACCCAAAGGTAATTGGCCAGGAAGCGAGTTTTTTTTACCTGGAAAATTTGGAATTTTGCCGAACCCTTGCTGTTCCAAGCAAGTTAGGGATCTTTAACGTCCATGACAACACAGACATGGGACCTCCATATACCTCTCATCCGAACGAGGGTGTATTTTTGTGAAAAATGCTCGCCTAACATTTTTCAGGCGGGCCGTGCTGGGATTCACACCCGTGACCTTGGGCGTAGTAGTCACACACATATCAACTATGCCACGGAGCCGCCAACCATAAATTACCACAGAGTTCTCTATCTTTTACCCTTCGACTGCACACCCAAACTTCTGTTGTGTATCAAATTTCTTCTACGAGGACCATAATTTGTGGTAGTAAACTAAAACTGGTTAAACGCCGACATTTAATCGTTTCAAAACTAATTACATAGTTTACACAGTATGTGTAAATAAAATCAAATTTTCTACTTTAAACATTTATCGTTAGTTCAAAATTCAAAAGATTATGAAATCATCCGAGTATCGAAGAGAATCTAACAGATTCGTAAGATTCGTAAAAGATTCATCACAGATGTAAAGAACAGTAAAAGTCGTAGTAAGAGAGCTTAAAATCAATCTCCCGCTGATTTTATACATGTTTCCCAGCTCTAAAACCTGTTAAAATTCTCTGAAGACCGTCTTGCTATATTATTTCAAGTCCTAAAATTCCCACATCAATAAGGCCAAGCTCTTCCGTTTCCAAAAACCCCTCACAAACACACACCACACGTACACAAATTCTCCGTATTTATCTTTAACCGAAACTCATTAGTTAAATCTAAACTCGGATCGTTATATATTTTTAAAAACACTTCTTTGTAAAATCATTTTGAAGTGAAGAACATAAACATGTGCACTATTGCTTCCTAGTATTTGAAAAATCAATACTCTAACAACCTTGGTATACATCCCAAATTGACCAAAACTAACGTCTAAAATATTCCTCTACACAACACGTGTTGTCTCCATCTCATTCATACATATGCGCTCGAATCAACTCTGTCGCCTTGTTTTTAAAGTTGGTTGTTTAACCGATAACTGCTGCCCATTCCTATTTTTATTATCAAGCTTTACGTTCATTCCAGAAGTCGTAAATCTTTCTTTTACACCACTAATGGCGTCGGGAACTAAAACTACCTGGAATCATTATTGTTTGTTCATTTCTTATCTCCCCTTTACTTTGAGACAAGGAAAAATAAACTGTTCAAAACTCGTTCGAAAAGCTTTTAGAAAATATAAATACTACTTTGACTATTATTAAATAAGTGGGTTAAATTTTTTGTTTTAAAATATTAAATTTGAAATACAGTAATATACACGGAATGTTTCTTATACCCTATGTGCCATATTTCATGAGTACTTATCTGAAGGATTATGAAAAATGAATTTTAACTTCCTGAAAATTTCTGAAAAAATTTAATTTTCCATTATTTACTTTTAAAAAGTTTCTAAAATATACTTACATCTTTGTATTATCCGAACGTTGCAAAAATGGGATGATCAAGTTATTAGTACGTGAATTATGTATATAAGTAGAATCAATTTCCTTAAATGCAAGACACAATTGAAAATCGAAAAGAGAACAAGCTTCAGTAGTATCAATGGTCGCAGGTTCAAATCCTGATGTGGCTGTTCTTTTAGCGGTTTTCAATTACCAGTTTGATTTGAAATGTCAATTCAACTTTACATAAAAGGTTGGGTTTTCGTTTCATCTTATAACTGTTAATATATATTAATAAACATGCATTTGCATTTCAAATGTGGATTATTCTTCCTCGCTATATATATATAGCTAGCATATGGGTTGAATTTTCTATATGGTTTTTGTATGTTATTTTTTTCTAAAGGTATAATTTGGCAATTTATCTTTTGTTTAAAATTCACATTGTTGTTTGTTTCCAGAAGCTCTCAAGTGCGCTTGATCAGTCATTAGCAGGATTAGGAAGAGCTTCAGAACATTGAAGGCAAAATGCGATTTATGTATCAACCCACAAACTTAGTTGGGGCAGTATGTTGTACTACCTTATTTCGATCCTCTTTAACAATGTATAAGCTTAAAAGTTGTTTTTGTCTTATCAACCTCAGAGTAATGAAAGTTAGCAAATGAAATTTATAGGTTTAAAGTTCAACACATGTGAAATAAAAATATTAAGTGAAGTTTATATCCATTTTTTATGAGTACTTACATGTTTATTAAAATGGTCTTTATTAAAGTGATTATATTTTTTCCATCTTTAGTTTCTGAATTTATATTTTTATAAAACAGTTCAAGAGATATAGTAGTGAAAGTATTATTTTTAATGAAATTTATGAAAAGTATTTAAATCTTTTGAATATTGCTCTATGTCAATTTCTTTATACACTGTTTTGCAACCTAAGTACTTAATGTGCGAAATCAGCTGAATTCAAAAATAGTTAATTGTATAATTTTGCTTGTAAATATAATTTAAAGAACTAATTTTTGTCAACATTCGTAAATGAAAATGCTAATATTTTTGAGTCTACTTTAGAAATAATTTTATGAGACATTTCAAAGAAAACTTACCAAGTTGTTAGATGTTGAAATTTAGAAAAACTAATGTTTAAATAACAGTAACTAGGAGATGTTCTAGCATAGGAAAAGCTACTATAAAAAGTGTTGTATATACATAAAAACTGGGTTTGATCAGATATTTAGTTTTAACCTCATTAAGTTTTAAAATAAAGTCAATTATTTAAATTACCACTTTGGTGTCTAATTTATTTGGTCATTTAAGTTAAATATAAGTGCAGTCACAACTTTAAAAAATGATATCAATATTTGTAGAAGTGTTCTACCTAATACTTTGTTGACACTTATTCCATCAGCCGTCTGCCAGCAACAGTATCTGGAACATTTTGTTCCACTGACGTTTTGTAATCTCAACAGGGCAAAAGTCTTTTAGTGCATCTGAAGTTGAACAGCATGCCATGAATATACCACTTGTTTCGTCTAACTGATTGTAATAATAAATCGTTTTTTGAAGCAATCAAAGATAGTGTGTTTCATAAAAAAGAACCAAGCGATTGTTATCCTGACGTTGATGGAATTCAGGTCAAGGATTATGTAATTGCTGTAGATAAATTGATCACTGCTAAAAATGTACAGTTTTTGCAACAAGAACGTCGAATGGTAGGTTTTGTATTTCTATCTATTGAACAAAGGTTTAGCTTTAAGGTTTGTAACTAATCATGGTGGTAGAGAAATTGTCAATATTTTTATACCTGAGAAACTTAATTACACAGTCTAGGCGAATAATATTGTCAAATGTGCCTCCAATTATACCACACACTGTTTTTGAAAATGCTTTCAATCAACCGAAAGTATAACTTTTGTCACCTGTCTTTTATTGGCACATGCATAGGAGTAGGTGATTTAGGCACATGATTTTTTGGTGCTAAGTTTATATAATGGGCAATGATAAACTGTTTCCGAAACATTACTAGTGGTATATGAGTGTGAAGAGTTTTGCATATTTATATCCGACAATAAAGTCAAATGCTTTATTTGTAAAGATTTGGGACATATATCGTTGTCTTGCATGGTGTAATGCTAATAAGCCCTCTAACATCATAACTGTTGAAACCAAAAGTTACAAAAGGCTATCTATATTATTTCTAGAACTCCTGAATGTACAACAGAGAATAATATAAACGAAATACTGCAGATATCAGGATCATCAGTTGTTACAGTAATCCATACGAACAAGAAAAAAGTAAAATACAGTAAGCAGACGAACAGTAAGCCCACATCGAGTATCACAACAAAACCAAGAGGAATCCAAAGAAGGCTGTGCTAGCTGAAAAGTCGTAGAGTAGGGTGGGTCACACTGAAAGAAAAGGAAATCTCAAGAAAAGAATTTTATTTACAAAACCTTAAGACAACAACATGTTATAAAAAGGACAACCAACTAACAAAGAAACATTTCTCTAGAACATTTCAGAGAATTTACACAGTACACCAAAATTTACACGAAACAATAAACTAACTACCTCAATGTAGTTTTTCTCTTTAAAATTAATAGAACACAAAAATTATTTTTATCCTTCAGCAATCACTAATAGCGGTGTACAGGGTAGAATGCATTCTGGCCTGTATCTGAAACAAAATGTGATTAGGAACAAATGTCGTGCCTAAATAATGGTGTAACTCTAACTTTATACAACCAAAATTTATAGAACCAGTAATCCTGAACTACTAGTAAATGCTTAACCACTACCATTTGTTACCGTAACATTTCTCATGAAAAAAAGAATGCAAATAAGAAACATCAAGTCGTACAGTTTATTATGACGTTCCTATCTCAAGCTTACCACTGCATGATCTTGAAGGTTTAGATAAGTCACGGTCGGTTCACTGCAACTTTTTGGAGTTGACATTTGTTATACGCATGGCATGTTATAATATTAATGCACGTATATAAGAGTACCCACTTGACTGAGTAGAAACATATCAATACACGGATTTATTTATCTCCTACCGAAAGGTGTCAAGTATCCACTTCTAGGTAGCAGAATTGTTTAGTTAAAGTATAATATTAGTGAATTGTAAACCAAAGATGAGTAATTATTTAAAATTAGAATATTAATGACATTTGTCAAGGGTGTAGCAGGAAAACAGAGCCAATAGTCTCATGACCTTTATAATTTTACTTTCGTGTCTCACTAACCATTACACAAATTAGACTCTGCTTTATTAAAAGAGATAAGGATATTTTTAATTTTTCACGAACGAACTAACGGTTCCGCGATAATTTGTACTTTTATTCTGCCAAACAGAACTACTATTAACACTCGAAAAATCTTATCAGTGCCTCCTCAGGAGAACCGATCGTAGCAATGAATGGCGTTAGGACAGTTACCTATCTTTCACATAAAATTTAAGTGTAACATCTCAATAATGCCAAGTAAGATAAGCAAAGCGGAAATTTTAATGGATTGAAATTGTTAATAAATTCTCAAATGGCCGTAAAAAGAAATAAGAACTGTAAAATTTAATTATGTAAGAACAAAAATATTCACTTGCAACCCCTGAACGTAACACAATACATAAAAAGCCATTGCTAACAAAAATTAATTCATTTGCCAAGTATATGGTCTAGCGTTGAGTAGTCAATCAATTATACACAAGTGGTAGATTTTTAAAAAAGTGAAACACAGTGTCTTCTGTCAGAAAAAGTTACGAAAGTCATGAAAAAGATACGAATTTCGTTTTGCGGTAACTAAAGTAACGAAAAGTCACTAAATCCTATATCTCGGTCACGAATTTTATAGCCATACTTCAGATGTTACAGCAAATAAATGTTAAAGGACAAAAAATTCTTTCATCGCACTGAAAGCAACCTGTCTCTTTTCATTATACATTTATTCGGTTGGGTTATATAAACCGTCGGTTTTTGTTTGACGCCTTGAATCTAGAAATCGCGGCTTATCAATGCTTGAACACAGTTTTGTGTGTATATTTCTGACATGCTTTTTTATTATTGTATGCGGCCGTAATAAATACCTGCTATTGTAATCAACTCCAGACCCTGTGGCCGTGGCGCCAATGACCTTCATTGTAATAGGGAATTGGAATGTGGGGTAGGTAGCAGCCAGATGACCACATTTAAAGAATATTACCGCAAGTCAGTCGTAAATAAAACCTTATGAGATGTGTTTTGTTTTGATTATTTGTAACGCGACAAGTTTTTACGTTTTTAAGTTTACACAGTGCGTATGTACTTAAATGAAAACTTTCTAGTAAAAATGCCTGGAAGTGTTCGTTTTCTGAACTTTGGCTGACAAATCCGATTTTTAAAAACTGGTTACAACCAGTACCTGGAAATGTTCATGTTGCTTTTTGTGCCTACTGCAAAAAAATTTTTGATATTTTAAAAGCTGGAATATATAATGTAAAACTTCATTCCAAGGGACTAAAGCATTCTAAAATAGCTAATCCAATACTCAATATGAAGCAACCAACTATTGAGAATAATTTAGTTAGAAATACTCCGGTCTCAGACTTTCAACAAAAGGATATTTTAGCTTCAGTAACAGCTGATTTACCTGCAAAAGTGTATTCTGTAGAAGCTGATCGTGAAAATAAAAATATTGCATCATACATGGTCCGTAAAAGCTGAAATATTATGGACTATGCACAAGATAGTATCTTATTTTTAAGAGTTCATCAGGATGCTACTAAACTTTTTCCAATAATGTTCCCAGATTCTTTTATAGCGAAAAACATGCAGTTACACAAAGACAAAATATGTTATATAGCCACTTTTGGCTTGGGTTAGTTTTTCCAAAACGAACTTTTAAATAAAATTAAAGATTGTATTTTTTCGTGTATAAGTTTTGACGAAAGCCTGAATAAAGTTGTGCAAAAATACCAAATGGACATTCTTGTCAGATATTGAGATGATGAAGATAATATAGTTAAAACAAATTATTTGTCTTTGTGTTTTCTTGAAAAAAACACCCATTGATCTTTTAAATGGTTTTTTTAATACCCTGTATTCTCTTAGTATACCAATTAAAAAAATTTGTAACATCAGCGTGGATGGACCTAATGTGAATTTGAAGATGCTTTGGGAACTAAAAGAACATTTGAATTTCTGGTAGTGATGATGACCCCGTAATGTTTGATCTTGGTACGTGTGGGGTGCACATTCTTCATGGAGCATATAAAACAGCACACAATGGCACTGGTTGGTTTATTCATGAATTTCTGCATGCATTGTATTACCCTTTCAAAGACACTCCTACTAGAAGAGGAACTTTTATCTATCATACAGGTACAACAACATTTCCACACAAATTTTGTTCAATAAGATGGGTGGAAAATGGCGGTGTTTTACAGCGAGCAATAAAGCTATTAGAGCATCTTAAAAAGTATACTACAGCAGTTTCAACTTGTCCACCAGATTGTGCTAGTTTTAAGAATATCAGTAAAGCTTTGTCAGATAGTTTCTTGCTAGCAAAATTAGAATTTCTTTTGTCCATAGTGTCTGATCTCGAACTCTTTTTAACTAAATATCAAACAAATAAGCCGATGTTGCCCTTTCTTCATCACGATCTAAGTTTGTTGCTGCGTTGTATTGGGGAAGGATTTATAAAAAACGAACTAATAAAAAGTACAAAAACGTTTTTGGATTTAATTAATATTAAACTTGAAGTTGTCAAAAATTTGGTATCACCAATTCAGATTGATATTGGCTTTGGTGCTAAAATGGCAATCAAGAACTTGAAAAAAACTGTTTCAGAACTTCAAATTTTAGTATTTGAAAAAGATTTTCAGACCTTTCTTAAACTATTTTTTAAGAAAATCAGTGAAAAGTCACCTGTTAAATATAAAATTGTTAGAGGTGCATAATATCTTTCTCCATATGTAATGAAAAGTGAAACACTTAGAAAACAGAGGATTCAAGACGCATTAGAAGAATTTGTAGAAAAGAAACATAAGCCCAGGTTGTGCCGATGATATAAAAAGACAATATGAAACTTTGTGTGTATCAGAACGTGATTCTTTAAAAAAGTGGCGTAATGAAAGGCTGGATATATATTTTACCGAACTTTTTGTAAAATCCTCTATAAACGATAAACAATTTCTTACTTTTGTGAGAATAATTTTGATAATGTATCATAGCAATGCTATGGTAGAAAGAGGGTTTTCTATAAACAAAGAATGCTTACAGGGTGGCTTAGAAGAAAGATCATTGATTTCACAAACATTAATTTATGAAGCAACATTTAAGAATTTAGATATAACTGCGAAAATTCTTCATGCTGTAAGGAATGCATCCTTTTTAAGACGTGAAACTATTGCCGAAAAAAAGAAAACTAAGGAAAAGGAAGTATGCAGTAAAAAGCGGATTGTGAAGGAAGTTGCAGACTTACAAAAGAAACGAAAGGACATAGAGAAGCATAACTTTGAAGAACTAAAAGTATTGGACATTGAGTTGAAAAATTAAAGAAAAAATTAAAACCATTATGAATTTAAATTGTGTTGTTCTCAAATAACCTTTATATACTTTAGTATGACAAATGTCCTAATTACTTAATTTTGTGATTATAATGTTATGAAACTTAACAGCAATAGAATAAATACAAGTAAGTTTTTTTTAACACAGGTCACTAATATTTTATAAAATGATCACTAAAAATCACTAAAAAGTCACGAATTTTTGTTTTTGAATCTCAGTAGACACCCTGTGGGTGTCTACTGTCACGAAAAAGACACGAATTTCGTTTTGCGGTAACTAAAGTAACGAAAAGTCATTAAATCCTATATCTCGATCACAAATTTTTTCTTCATTGTTTGATTATCGTATGTATTTCCACAAATACATCATAAAATTTTATAGCCATATTTCAGATATTGCAGCAAATAAATATTAAAGGACAAAAAATTCCTTCATTGCACCAAAAGCAGACTGTCTCTTTTCATTATATATTTATTCGGTTGGGTTATATAAACCCTGCGGTTTTTGTTTGACGCCAGTTATGTATTCTCCAAATGATGTATATATTATAAAATAGAATAATTAGGAAATTATTAAGAAGTGTAATAAAATGTTAAGTGAAGTGCAACAAAGTAAATACAAGGACAATTTATAAAGTTTATTAACGTTCATGAGAATGGATGCGCTACTTTGCATTGCAGACGATAGTGACACTGCAGATGTCAGGTCACAGACGATCAGGTACCGTGATTACTTAGAAATTAAGATTACAACATTGTAATTATGAATATTATTAAGAATAAGCAGACATGAGATCTGCAAGTTCCCACAGTCATGTGAGGGGATAGGAACATTATAAAAAGTCCGGGAGCTCAAGGACCCGGCAGTCAGTCAAGTATTCCGCTTTAGCATTGCAGTCTGCTTAGACTACTCAAAATAGTACATTTATTAATTAATTTTGAACTTAGAATAATTTGAATCAACTTGTCAAAATTCCACAATTAATTTCTGTATAAATAAAATTAATTTGTTAAGAAGTTTTGGAACTGATTTTTAAAAAGGCAGTTCCCAAGGCCCGAACCTTAACTGGCGCAGTCGATCGGATGTCAGAAGGTCACTCGGAAACCCAAATTCGAAGAACTGGTGGTTTGGAATTTCAATTCCGAATTTGACAGAACCAAACAGAAGTTGGAGGCGAAACAAAATTGTTCAAATTCAACAAAAGAAAACGTGGAGGAGATACAAGTATAGATTGAATCCAAAAATCGACGTGGAGGACGTACAAAATCGACAGAACCCATGAAATCAACAAAACAATCACCATAAGTTCATTTCCTTAAACCAATTGAATTTTTTATTTTACAAACATTTGATATTTGTTAGTATAAGAGAATTTTATGATTTATTTATGTATATTGACTATTATTACCACTATTTTATGCAATTTAATGAAAATAATTGACTTAGGTACTAGGAGAATTATTTTCAAATCTATTTTTGTTTAAAAGAGACCTATAAAAACTAGAGAACCAAAAAGACGCATTACATGCGCACTTGAGACAATTACTACGAAAGTTAACTGACGCAAAAATTATAGAAACAAAACAGAAACGTATTTTTAATTAACAATACGAAATTAACTGGCGCACAAAATAATTTAAAAATACCCAAAAATAAAGCGAAATTAAATTACAATTTAACACCGAGATTTTTGTATATAACGCAGAAAGAATATCGAAACAAATTACTCAGACGCAAACTCATCGCATTCTATAAAATATAGAAACACCTTACAATTATTAATAGAATTAACAAAAGGCAAATCCAAACGCGAGTATCATCTAAAGTAAATAACTTAAAGCTCAACCTTGAACGCAACGAATACAAAGCTATTGAAAACGCATCACGATATCTAAATATAACTATAGGAAAAGTTTTCAATCTACCAGAATAAAATTAAAGCATTTTTGATTAAAACAAAGCATTATTAATTACGACCGGAAATTCTTATCAGGGAATAAAACATCATCTTAAATACGAAAAATACGTCTAATTATAAAATCAACTTAAGAAACCTATAAATAATCACGCTATTGAAAAACGCGCATCGTAACTGTATAAAAGGTATAAATTACATTTATTCCCAAACGTTGACATAATTAAAATATTTCAGTAATTAACAATGCAAAATTTATTTTCATACCAACTGAAAACAACACCTTTCAGAAAAGTATAATGGCATATTTATAACAAAAGCATTTGCACATTAAAATTATCAAGTGACAGAAAATTACACCTACAGTAGATTCAAAAAGAACCTTGTAATTAAAGTACAACGGAGACACTGATGCAAACAATTAACTGAAAAGCAACAATCTTACAGTAGTTTAAAACATTGTAATTAAAACAAGATCGTTGTATTAATTATAAAAGGAGAAATTTTTATGCAACTTTGAACAACGCAAAAGACGAAACCTTGCAAACTATATTTAACACTAAGTTTACGAGACGGGAAGCATCGTAGACACTTATAAATTACACACACCCACGGGAAGAGATAAGTGTAACAGACAATTAAATGAGCAGAAATAAAGGAAGAATAAGTTTTAACTGGCGCAAAGCAAACAAAGTAAAATAAATTACCACAAAAATTACCCAGTCACATCGAAATTTTCAGAGATTAAATCTACAATAAAATTAACATCAGTGAATTAAAAATAAACGTATTCAAGGCTACACCAAGCGTAAAACCCATAAAATAATTACAGCACCGTACAACTAAATACAATACAAGCAATTCAATTCTTTAAATAATCTAAAACGACTCAAGCTAAAATTTACAAATAACCCGACGAAACCTAAACGGAAAAGTAATAAAACCAAGCAAAGAATAACAATACAAACCGCGAAATAAATCCCAATTTTTACACAAATCTAAAATTAATTAAAATCAAAACTAAATTTCAATTGTTAGAAGAATCCCCAGCCACAATGAGTTTAGATATGAAGATTTACTTGGAGACAATTCGAACCTTTAATGGAGACCAATGTCTTCTTGGTAATTTCATAATGGCATGTGAATTATTTTTGAAAACCTTCTATAAACCCGAAGACAACGAAAGAAACGTATTACTCCTACGCCTTATTATCAGTAAACTAACCGGACGGTTACTAACATTAATTGTCAGCCGAGATGACTTAGAACAATGGAAGGACTTTAAAAGAATATTGATTGCATATTTTGGCGATCAACGTAACCTAAAATGCCTAGTATGTGACTTAATAAACCTTAGAATGGAAAATAACCGATCCCCGTACCAATTTGGAATGAAATGCCAAGATGTAAGAAGTTTAATCTTGACGAAATTAAAAATTGAAGAACCCGACCAAAATATCAGACTCTTAAAAACGAAAATGTATGACGAAATGGCATTAGACACATATCTAAATGCACTGCCAGAACGACTATCAGACAAAATCAGATTCCAACGTCCCCAAAACTTAGAAGAAGCCATGAACATGAAAATGGAAGAAGAAAACGTAGTGTATTACAGAAACATTATACAACCCCAACGCGAATAAAAGTTATTCACCAATAAAAATTATACAAGCCGCGAGACAAACAATTCCCCAACAAAAATTTACACCATTCAATGCACAAATAAATCAACCGCGAACCAATAATCTACATTTTAATAACGCAAACTTTGATAATCGATATAAACATTTTTCAAAACCAACATTTAACCCAAATTTTACAAAACCCGCATTTCAACCAAGATTCAACCAAAACGCGAATCAACAAAGACCAGCATTCAACGCAAACTTTATTATAAATTCACCAATGACAAATAACAATAACAATCCTAATAACTATTATAAACCCACACCAATGGATACCTCATCTGATAACACCAGACCAAATACAAAAATAACACACATTCGACCGAACCCTAACCAAAAACGAATTTTTACATCGAAAGAACTATTTCATTAAGAAGTAGAGGAATTTGATAATAACCAGAATAATTACATTCAGCCCAGTACGAATAATCAATCAAACCATGTAGAAACTTATGAACGCGACAAATCATACAAAACTTATGAAGAGGACGACGAAGAAAACGTGTGCTCAAATTTTCAGATAGACCAATTTATAAACGACCAAACTTAATAAACTTAAATAATATAAATCACCTAGTACTACCCTATGTAGAAATACATCCCATGCCGAATTCAAACTATTAATCGATACCGGATCCTCAAAAACATTAATTAGCCCCCGAACCGTAAAGAAACACTATTTAGACTATGTAGAAAGAGAACCGTTTAAAATTAAAACAGCTCATCAAATAACCCTACACCAATTCGTAGCCAACATACCTTTACCCAAAATATTCAACGTAAAACTGAAGCATAAATTTTGCATCTTCGAATTCAATGACAAATATGACGGACTAATAGGAATGGACCTTCTAAGAAAATTAGGAGCCAACATCGACATAAAGAACCGTTTACTAAGAACGAAATATGGACGAATCTCCATTAAATTTCAAAATACCCAAGTCGAACAAAAATATACAATAGAACCCCGAACAGAGAAAAAAAATTAAAATCCCAGTAAATTCAAACAACAAATTAGGAATAATAAATCATATAACATTTCAACAAGGAGTAGAAACCCCAACCGCATTAGTACAAATAAAAGATAATTATGCCACAACGACGATTTTAAATTCAAATGACTACCCCGTAGAACTATCATTAACCAACCCAATTAATGTAGAAGAATTAAATTTTAACCAGATGGAAATAGACTAAAATTTAGACGACAATTACAACCCCGCAGAAAACAACAAAATGTTAAGAGAAAATTTAAGTAACATTCGCTTTAATACCGACATCAATCAAGAAGAACAAAGAGCAATCAAACATTTATGTTTTGAATACCGCGACATATTCCACTACGAAGGATTACCCCTAACATTTAGAATATGGTCAAACACAATATCGAACTAACGGATAACAAACCTATATTTACAAAAGCATACCGACTACCTCAGGCAAGTCAGGAAGAAGCTGACAGACAAGTAGCAGACTTATTAGACCAAGATATCATACAACACTCCAACTCACCATGGAGGAGCCCCGTATTAATAGTACCCAAGAAATTGGACGCATCAGGAAAAAGAAAATATAAAATGGTAATAGATTATAGAAAACTAAATGAAAAAACAGTAGATGACAAGTACCCACTACCAAATATAACTGAAATTTTAGATAAATTACGCAAGTGCCAATAATTTTCAACATTAGACCTAGTCTCAGGATACCATCAAGTAGAAATGGATGAAAAGGATACACCAAAAACAGCCTTCAGCACACCTAGACGATGTTACGAATATAAAAGAATGCCATTTGGATTAAAGAACGCACCCACAACGTTTCAACGAGTTATGGACAATATACTACAAGGGATATACAACGAAAAATGTCTTGTATACCTAGACGATATCATAGTTTATTAACATCATTAGTGGAACATTAGAAAGATTAAGAGAAGTGTTCGAAAGATTAAGAAAAGCACAATTTAAAGTACAATTAGACAAGAGCGAATTTTTACAGAAAGAAGTAGCATTTTTAGGACATATAATAACACCCCAAGGAGTCATGCCGAACCCCGATAAAACAAATGCAGTACTAAATTATCCCATACCAAAAACGAACAAAAAATAAAAGGATTTTAAGACTCGGTGGTTACTACCGCAAATTTATTAAAGGTTATGCTCCAATAACCAAGCCCCTGACACATCATTTAAAGAAAGGAAATAAAATTGAACATACCCCAGAATTTATTAAAGCCGTAAATAAAATTAGAAGTATATTAACAAATCACCTCGTATTAGAATACCCCGACTTTTCGAAATCATTCATATTAACGACAGATGCATCAAATGTAGCATTAGGCGCAGTATTGAGCCAAGGAACAGTAGGTAACGATAAACCCATCAGCTACGCATCCAAAACCCTAAACGAAACCGAACAGAAATAGAGCACGATAGAGAAAGAATTGTTAGCCATAATTTGGGCAACAAAGTATTTTAGACCATACCTATCAAATTCAGATAACCAAAGACGACAACGAAGAACAAATAATTAAAATTCTAAAAGAATACACCCTCGAGAAAAAACGATTTTACTTTTACTTTAACACCGAAAATTTGTATAAACGATTTTCAGAATTATATGTTAAATTATTTAATAACTCTGGCCCTGAACTTATAAGATGCACTAGAAAATTAATAACCTTAGACGACCCTGACGAAATAAATGATGTAATCAGAAACCAACACGAAGGAAAAACCAACCATCGTGGAATTAATGAAACCCTAAAGCAAATCATGAGACGATATTATTTCAAGGACATGAAAGACCTAACTACAGACTTTATTAATCATTGTGAAGTATGCGACAAAGCAAAATACGACAGGAAACCCCAAAGATACCCTTAATGTTAACTAAAACACCTGACAAACCGTTTCAGAAATTACATGCCGATACTCTAGCAGTAGAAACGCAAAGCTATTTGACAATTGTAGGCGCATTTACAAAAATAGGCCAAGCAATACCAATCACCTCTAAAAATAGTATTGACGTAACCCAAGGATTTTTACAGTACTTTACATTTTATGGAACGTCCGAAACAATAACGTTAGATAATGGCAGCGAGTTTAAAATGAAACGATACAAAACATTTTAGAACTCCACAAAATAAAAATTCATTTTATAACTGAAAACCACCCTGAATCCAACGGACTAATCGAAAGACTACATTCAACCCTGCTAAAACAAATCAGATTACTAAGAATAACCCACAAGAAAGAACACATTACTAATTTAATGTCTGCACTAATCGCCTATAATAACACAATTCATTCATCAACCAATTTTACGCTATTAGAATTAACTTTAGGACATTCAGATTCACGCAACCCTTATGACATACATTATAACAAAGAAGTATATCAACAATATGCCAAGGATCATAAAGAAAAACTAAAAATAACTTATGACAAAGTAAAGGATAAATTAGATGACGACAAGGAATGTATCACCACAACCCGTAATAAAAATACCGACGCAAGTAAATTCTCAATAGGACAAATCGTTCACGACAAAAATTTCCAAAGCAAACGACACAAAACGGCACCCAGAAATTTAGGCCCTTTTAAAATTACAAGAATATCGGACAAAAACATAGCCGTAGTAGACAACGGCAAGATAAAAAATATATTCACTTGAAAAACTTAAGACACCTTGTACTTTCAGATGACCAATCATCACCCTTACCGTCAACCTCCACCCAGGTAGAACGGACACTTAAATAATAATTGAAGACAAAAAACAACCCCGGTAGACTACCAATAAAATTAGGCAGTATGCAGAATACCATAGACTATTGGACCTTTGCACAAAAATTCGACTTAACGGAACTAAAACAAAAATTTCAAATAATCAAAAACAATTATTACCGATTAAAACAATCTATGGACACAACAAAATTCGGAAAGAAATACGCAATAGAAATGAATTATGACAGCATAATAGAAAGGATTTTGAGAAACATAGAAGATAAATTTAACCGATTAATACCCACAGAACAAACGGCAAGACGAAAAAGAGGACATAATAAAAGCAATCACAGGCAATTTAGATAATCAAGACATAGAACGTTATGACAACGCAATACAACAGTTAATTGAAAACCAAAACGATATCAAAACCATAATTAGCATCCAAATATCATTAACTCAATCAACGATTATAAAATTCAACGAGACACTAAGAAAACTAGTTAGAAACCAAGATAGCATAGCCAAGCGAATACAAATCCTTGAAAATAACATGCAGACTACCATGTTAGGCATGCGAGATTTAATTGGATTTAACGCGATATACACCCAAATAATATTAACCCTTACTTTAATTCAACAAATTTTAGCCACGTTAGAAAATGCAGTAACATTTGCAAAATTAAATACCCTACATTCCAGTATCATAGAACCAATTGATTTATTAAAAGAACTATTAAGAATTAGATCATTTATAACCAACAGTAAATTACCTTTTGATGTAGTAGAACCAAACATTCTAATATTTGAAAAAATTGCTATAGTTAAAGGCTATGTAAAAAATAACGACATAACATTTCTAATAGAAATCCCAATAGTAGAGAGTAACAATTATAATTATTATCATTTATTTGCTTTTCCAATGAAAATTACTAGCACATACCAAGTTATTATACCCAAAACCAAATTCCTATCCTTAAATGAACTAAGATATGGTTATACAAACGAAAAATGTGATGAAGTCACAGCAAATCAATACTTATGCCAATCGTTGACAACGACAACCATTCAAGAAGACAGTACAATTATTAAAATTTTCAAATCATTACGAGCACTGTGAAGCCAAACTTGTACAAATCACCAATATGAAAATTCAAAAAGTTGCAGAAAATAAATGGATAGCCATTTTCCCCACAGAAGTAATAGCAACAATCCACTGCAATCAAGACGAAAATAACTTAGCATTAACCGAAAGTAGATTAATCACCCTTAAGGAAGATTGTTATTTAAAACTGAAAAATGAAGTAATCAGAGTTTACCAAGATCCCGTACAAACCAAGAAATTAGCAAACTTACCCGAATTACAAATCAAGACAACACCAATCGAAGACAAAGAAATAATTCAAAATCCCCTGCAACTCGAACATCTGGAACTAGACAACCTCAACCACGTCATGAAACTTATGGAAAATTATAAGGAACATCCAAACGAATTAAAAACGCCCAAAGTACACTACGGTAAGATTAGTGTTTGGACAATTATATTAATTATTTTGCCTATTTTTTGATCATTTATATAATTTACAAAATGTATATTAGGTATAAAAATAAAGAAAACAGTTTTAGATTTAAGGCAACATTCTTTCTTTTACCAAAACAAGCTACATTGTCTTGTTTATTGTGTGATAACTATCACCGCTTCTTTATGCATTCAGGTGCATTTATGACTCAGTCTCTTACTCAGCGTAAATACTGGATTATTGAAATACGTTCCTTAGTTTGACAGCAAATTCATAAATGTGTTATTTGTTAACGTTTTCATGGGGCATCTATTCAACCATTTATGGCTGATTGACCGTGGCTTTGTGTTCAATTGTCTAGATCATATACTCACGTAGGAGCTGATTTCGCAGGCCCCTTTCTGGTCAAAGCATCTAATCATCGTAATGACCCGGTTTCAAAACCCTGTTTATGTATATTTATTTGCATGTGCAACAGAGCTGTGCACCATGAAGTGGTATCAAAATTATTTACTGATGCTTTTTTGGCTTGCTTTACAATTCATGACACTGTTTATTCTTATCACGGTAGAAATTTCCTAGGTGCCTCATGCTCCAGTCAGTGAAGCAATTACATTTCTCAAATGCAACAATGACGAAATCTTTTCCGCCTTAGCCTTTTGTGACATTAAGTGGCACTTTAGTCAATCCTCCTTACGTCCCAAATTTTGGAGGAATTTGGGAGTCTGGTGTAAAATCTGCCAAGGTGTTATTAATTCGTACTCTAGGTACACGACGACCTAAAATTTTTGAGGAGCTGTGTTCGATATTTTCTTGTATTGAGGCTATACTTAATAGCCGTCCTCTTTGCCTATCTTCCAATCCTAATGAGGCTACGGATTATCTTTTACCAGACCATTTTTTAATTGGTAGTCCTTTTTTATCCTTGCTCGAAATTATTATTCCCGAGGAAATAACTCCACGTTCTTGTTGGCAGCGATTGTGTCAGGTTACTCACTCCATTTGGCATCGTTGGTCAAGCGAGTATCTCAACCAACACACTCAATGCAACAAATGGAACTGCCCAACCACTTTGCCGAAGGTAAATGAGGTGGTCATAATTAAGGGTGTAAATACTGCGCCATTGTGGTGGCTTCTAGACTGTATAGAAAAGTTATTTTTTGGACGTAACGGTATATCTCGGGTTGCATTCATGAACATAACTGCAAGTTTGTTTACACGTCCTATAAATACACTTATTGTACTCCTTTGAATGATTAATTTTATTGTTTTCTCTTTCACTTAGTTATGTTCAATTCTAGTGTGATTGACCGTTGAGGTTGCATTGCAATTTACGTTTCTTTTTGGGTAACTTTAAATTTTCTATTATTATTTACTTCTTTTATTAGTAGAATCTGTTCAGTTTTAGATGGGTGGTTATGTTAAGGCATCAGCCCATTGTTAAATAAAAAGTAAGTTCTTCAGTAATAAAGGTGCAAGCTGTCTTACGTCAATTGATCAAAGTGGGACTCTGTTGTCGCAACAATAAAGGTGGCCCTAAGTAGTATGAATTTGAATATTCCATTTTAGAAACTCTCTCGCGCCGGTTTAACAGCTTCGTTAACATTGGATACCATCCCTATTTCTTTCCATTTAACCCTCCTTTAACCTTCTGTCTAAATAGGTGCGTTATAATGTTGTGATAGTTTTACAAGTAGTAAGTTTTTCACCACATTTATTATTTATCACCTACAATTTTATTTTATTGTTGCAAACTGCGTCTATTGTTCAGTTAAGGCTTGAACAGCAGTCATTATGATGATAATAATAATAATAATAATATTTATTTAAAGTAGGTAATCCTAATATTACAATACATTAAGAACAGAAAATAAAAAGAATATGCTTTTTTAATTTAAGTAGATATAAATACAAATACTTTTAATGTTACTTAGTAGTTACTCAAAACTAAAAAGAAAAATTAAGTATCAGTAAAAGCTACTATTACTTAACTAGAAGTTTGAAAGTTATAATTACTCGTACCAAGTTTAGGTCATTTGGTTTATTTTATAAAGTACTTACATTTTAGTTAGGTTTTAGTTTTTTACATTAATTTCCATTTAAAATATCTTTTGATAAAGTATTATATTTAATCAGACCTGTAAATGATATTGAATTCATAGTTTTTTCAATTTGGTCCTAGCAACATATAAATTACATTGTGACCTAGTTTTGTGGTTATGTACTTGGTTAGCATAAACAATAAACTCATCAAAATAACTTCGCATCAATTCATTGATAATTTTAAAAATAAATATTGTTAAATATTCAATTTTTTCAGTAACCTATAGCCATTCTAGAGTGCTTAACATTTTTTGAATGTTAGTCCGTTTGCTACATTCCAGTATGCTTTTTAAACCTCTGTTCTGTAGTTTTTGAGAGTACTTAACTTATTTTTGTCAAATAAATATAGTATTGTTGGACAGTAGTCAAAATGTGGTTGAATAATTGTTGTATAGACTATAATTTTAGTTCTTAATGACAATTTAGATGCTAATCTTGAGAAGAAGTATAGTTTTTTGTAATTTTATTTTTAACTTAATCAAAATGATTTTTAAATGTTAAAGCAGTATCCAACATAACACGTAAATACTTAGTATGTTAAAAAATTTGTAATAATCCATCACCTATCTTCAATGTGATAGCATTTCTATCGAGTTTTTTTTAAATTTGTTAGTATTTCCAACAACCATTGCCACAGTCTTGCTTGATTTAAGTTTCAACTTATTCATTTTCAAGTACCTATAAATTTTATCCAAGCTATCATTCATTTTATTTGTTGCTGTTTGTATATTAGACTTCTAGATTACAAGTAGGGTATCATCAGCATACAGATTAAAAAATTCACATTTGTGATCAATACTCTGAAAATCATTTAAATACAAAATAAATAACAACGGTCCTCTAACACTTCCTTGAGGAACACCATTTCTTACTAGCACTAAACTAGATGTTGAATTTCATACTTTTGTTTTTGTCTTCTATTTGACAGATAGTCTTCCAACCATTTTATCACTGTTTCACCAAAGTCGTACTGTTGTAACTTAGTCAATAATAATTCTTTGTTGTCTCAAGTGCTCTTTTAAGGTCTAAGAAAACAGCAAGTATATACTCATCTTGATCGATGTACTGCTTCCACTTACTTAGCTGAATAGCAGTTTCACAAGTGTGCTTAGATCTAAAACCTGATTGATTACAATCCTATTACTGATTACTGTCCACATAGTTTATTAATTGGTTATATACAGTAATTTCTAATATTTTTTCAATACAAGGAAGTATGTTTATTGGGCGATATTTGCTTGCTAATGTGGTGTTTTGAACTTTTGGAATAGGAATTACTGTACTATATTTTAGCTTGCTTGGAAAACTGACAGTTTTTAAGAAGTTGACCAGATGAAGAAGAACATACCCAATTGCATCAAAAGTTGTCTTAATTACTTTTGAGTTTAATGTATCTGACCAGTTACACTTGTTAGGTAGATTATGCATAATTTTTTTAAGATCGTGTGTAAATTTGACATTGTGACTGTGCAATGGGTTTAGTCGATATAGATTATTAGTGTCAGGGATACTCCTTACAATATCTTCAATGCTGTTTACAAAGTAGTCATTTAAATGTTCAACAATATCTTTTTCCTCCCTCATAATGATTTTATGTTGATTATTTTCAAATAGTACTCTGTGTATGTCACAATCATTTTCTTTATTACTAACCAATATTTTCAATATTTTTCACATTTTAGTGCTGTCTCTTTTGTTATTGTCAAATAGTTTTTTATAAAATTCTCTTTCTTTTCTCTTCAATAAATTAACAAACTGATTTGTACATGTTTTATAATCTTTCCAGTTTACAACACATTTATTGAACTTGAATTTTTTGTAAGCAAAGCCTCTTTCTTTAGTTTTGGCACGCACTTCATTGTCATACCACTTTAGACAGTTATGTGATTGAAATTTGATTCGAATAGGAGCTTTATGGTCTAACGCATGCATATCTTTATTTAGTAATTCAGAATTATATCGACATTTGTGTTATCAAATTTCCATGTACATTTTAAAAGTCTTAGGTTAATTCTGTGAATGGCTGCATTGTTTAGGCTTCTGAATTGACTTATTTGTTTATTACCATTATAGTGTTTATTTTCTTTAGAAATTGTTACTGATAAAATATTGTGACCATTTATTATTGGTGCCGGATGGACAATAGCCCTGACTTGTTTAGCATTAGTTATGATATAGTCAACTAACGTTGAACTATTTTCTACAATTCTAGAAGGCTCTGTAATTAATTGCTGTATACCATTTACTCTAATGAAATTACTTAACTTTTTTACATACTAGTTATCTTTATTCTCATAATTTAAATTGAAATCTTTCGCCAAAGTACATTGTAGTTTCGTCTTAAATAGGTTTTCACTCCATTCTTCAAAGTTATTTAGAAACACTGCATCACTTGCACTTGGGGAGTGGTATAACACTCCTATGATCCATAGTGACTCAAATAATAACACTTTAACAGCTTTACACCAATAATTTGTTTTGTTATATATTCTTTGTAAGCTTTAAACTTAATGTCATTACGAATATAAATCCCCCCCCCCCCCCAAGTATGCTTGCTACTAGAGTCGCATCTTACTAAGATATAATTATCATTTGCAATTTCTTTGTCCTCCACATTATTAGTTACTCTAGTTTCCGATAACAACACTATCATAGGATTATAACATATCACATCAACCATTTATTGATATTTGTTAGACACTATACTTTGAACATTTAAGTCGATTATGTGAAAATTGAGTATTAATGATGATTTGCCATTTAGTTTTTTTGAATTTGTATCTTTATTGACAATTGTTGGTTTGTTATTAATATATTTAATTGTATTTGAGGTATCTCTATTTTCAGTTATTTCTTTAAGTTTCTTTTTAACATCCAAATAATATTACCGTTGTGTTGGTGTTTAATCTCCAAATATCCGAACATTTTGATTTGTTAATTTTGTTCTATTTCTTAAAATAGACATTGCTTCATTCTGAGATCCCGTTAAAACCTTAGGTGGCCGATTTTTGTTTTCCATGCGTTTACCCAATCTAAAGGTTTTAACATTATGTAAGTCAATATCAAAATTCCTAAGTAGTTCACCAACAGTGGTTTTATCTTCTGTGCTTCTATCAGTGTATGAATTACTATTAGATTCTTGAACATTTAGTATTATAATATTTTGTGATCTATTTTGCTTATCAATCAATTCTGCTATTGTTTTTTCAGAACTTATTGCATTTTTTGTTTTTCAACATCTTCATTCTTCTTTTGTAAATCTTCTATTTTTTGTTCAAGAATAATTAATTTGTTTAAAAATTCAGGAATTTTAAATAAACCTTTCTCACATCTATCACATAGAAATATTAATTTTTGCTTACTAAACTTCATATATCTAATTTCTGTCTCAGTTAACTGAACACATTCTTTACACAGGTGATTACTGCAGTGATTGCAATCAAATAAATAATCTAATTTTTCTGAACATTTATTACAGTTTTGCATCTCAAACCTTAAATCTACTTCTGTAATTAGAAAAAGGAATTATTTAAAGTACAGTCTTGGTATTTTTTTTAATTATCCACACAGCTGGTGAGATAACAAACAATAATACTATTTGCAATTAAGATAACATAATCACTGTTGAGACCACTCAAAAAACTTTGTTTTGTTACACAAAATGCTTCAAAATTGTAGTTTTTGGTTGTTTAAGATTTGAATACAGAGTTAATTGTATGTCCAATTTCACCACCTTATTGAAAATCAAATTCTGCTCTAAACTGCCTTGAAAATTGTTATACATTGGTTTTATACATTGTGTAAAAATAATAAAATATAACAAAGCATTTTAAAAGCATGTTCACTCTCAAGCACCAACACACTTAGTGGCAAAATTTGGGCAAAAATATTAAAATACCTAATATCTACTAGTGACTTTACGGAGTATCATGGCACTAGCTAATCTGTAAAAATTCTACAAATGTTTATAATAAAGTGAACGAAACTGGCAACTTATTTTTAATAAACCTTTTCAATGCCTGGAGTAATGTTAATGTTTATATACCTGAATTCTCTAGGATTATAGCAAAGCTAAAACCACTTTCAACCCTAAGTAGTAAGTTGCTTGATATAAACCCCAAACCCTCATTATTTACTTCTAAATTGCACGATAACGACTTTAAACCAATTAAAAGTTTTATAAACTATGATGAATGATTAAATGTCAATGATATGGAGGTTTGTTTGTTTGAGAAAAGAACCTCCAACAACGGCACATGACTTGAAATTTATTTCTTTATTTCATACCAACAGCAAGAGCCAATTACAGGTATAGATAATCAATAAAACACATTTATCCTATAAGTCATAACAACTAAAAACAACATTGTGTATTTCTTCTATTCACACTAGTCAATTGCCTTTAAGTGTTTCTCAACTGATTTCAAATTCGCGGAGTATATTTCTATGCCGTTTTTGTTTATTCTATCACAGGTTCATAATAATGGACTATTGCAATATGTATTCATTTTTGGAATATTTTCTGCATAAAGCATAGATAAGCATCTTGTGTTTATTGCAGGACAATGTAAAGATAATATTGCTAGAAACTTTTTATTGTCTACCATGCCTAATAAAAGTTTAATAATGTAGATATAATCTAAGTGTTTTTCCTTATGTTTCTTAAGTTATTACATTCTAATATAGTACCTAATAGTTGTTAATCAAATCTGTGTTTTTTATAATACAAATATTTCAAAAATTTAAATTGGGCTTTTGGATGTTTTACTTCACTAGCTTTGTTTGGAGAAAAAGGGTTTGAAAAATCTGTTTCAGATTGTGTACTAATTGTCTTATTTACAATATTTCTTTTATTAGGGATTTGTAATTGCAATTCCATGTGACCAAAATTCAGGATTCATGAGTTGAAAACTGTTCTGAATCTATTGTTATCTTAAAAGAACTGTAGTGTTCTGCATACCGAGATGCTAATGGTTATATTTTCAAATATGGTTTAACATTTTCGGATTTTGATAAGTTCATTTTTGCTACATATTTTATCTTATTTATATTCACTATTGGGTTGACTCTCGTTAAATGCAAATTAGTATTTCTAGACCTCAATGTAACTGCAAAAGGACATTCTTTACATTCTTTCTCTGTATCAGTTGGGTTTCTATAAGCTGTTCCTATTATCATTTTTGCATTTTTTTCTTTGTTCACCATTCACAATTTGAGATGTACAGTATTTCTATAGCCACTACCTTATTTATTGTTGATGTATCCTTGGTTACACTTGAATTGTTGAAAAAGTGTTTACCAAGTTATCAGTTTTATTGTTGTTTGTTTAGTGTTTTATCTTTTATCATGGCACTACTACCACCAGCATGTGACATTTCAGCTATTTGTACAGTTTTTGTAAGTAGTTTAATTAAATCGTTGTTACTTTCAATAAGATTCCTAACTTGAGTTTTTAAATCCCTTATTTTCTTGAGCAATAGCCGTGTTTCTTGTTGAATTAAAGTTTTAACCATTTGTTCTACATTGATATTTTACGCTGATAACACTGCAATTTTGTTATCACTATATACATGTATATCTACATTTTGGACATCACTATCTCTATCAGAGATTTTATTGCCAATGATTTTTCAAGCTTATAACAAACATCACACAAAAACTTTTATCACCAGCTTTAGGGTTTAAATATGCACAACTTCTTTCACTACGTGAAGTATGATATTTTACTTTACATTTATTACATTCAATGAATTTATTTATATTCTTATTATAATAGTTACACAATTTAGTTCATAACTGTGAACATGCTGTCACTTTGCATACATTTGAATAATTACAATACAAACGAATTAGGGCTTGCTTCAAGTTGAACTACAAACATTTACCACTGATTGTAGATCAGAATAATACTAAATTAAAAGTTGTAATCAAATTCAGAAACAAAAACATTTTCTTTAACATATCTACTAAACTTGAATGGCATTGGTCTGATGACAAAGTAGAATGGTCATCATTCTTCATTGTCCTAGCATTTGGCCATGACTCAATTGTGACTTGGAGGTTTGCGAAGAACTGTCTGGCAGACTCAGTTTACTTAAATCAAACCGGTATAACAGATTTATCTACATGCCCTTGGTGTAACACACAAGGTAGTTTGTGGTATCGGATAATACGGTGTGCAAAAACAATTGAGTTGTGCGTATGCAACCTATTGAAAAAGAAGAAAATGTACATTAAGAACATGTACAGTAGTGTGGTAAAAGGCAATGAACTATCATTCTTATTGAACTTTCTCCTGGCTGTTGAATTTTTTACTTTTGATTTCACCTCTAAAAATTGGAAGCTTAAAATTAAGGGTAATTTAGTGTTAAGATAATTAGTGTAGAAATTCATTATTTTTCAAGTAATTGATGTAGTATGAAAATAATGAGTTACAGGAGCTTTGTTAGGTGTTCACTGTAAGTGAATTTTATTTTAGTTTTTAATTTGTTGTATGAATGAGAACGTGTTTCACTTTTTTTTTAGGTTTATAGTGTTTAGTAAACATTAGTGTATTTGATCATTTTTTAAAATTAATATAATTCATGAAAAACTTTTAAACATCAAAATTTCGTAATTTTTATTTTTCTTTCGTTTCATTCTTTATTTGAAGAGGCCTTAACTCACTTCTTTGTTTCCAATCCTGGTTAGGTGATGCCATTTCGCTCTTTTGGGTTGGTCCTTTAATCCTTATCCCCCACTCATTCTTCCGCTGTCTTAACACCAGTTACAGCTCACTGAAGCAAACATGAGACCTGGAAAATATGCAAATCTAGTCGTCAATATATGTAGTAAATCAGAAAACCGATTGGGCTGAATGTACATTATATGATAGAAGTAAGTCATTTTCCAATTTTTCAGTTGCCAGTTAAATTAATAATCAAAACGATGGTTAAGAATTCAAGATTTGTAATTGGCAGTAGTGTACTCTCTGTGCATGATACGCAATTAATAAATTAATATGTACGATGTTACATTCATAGCCACCAATTTTCACCATTATTTGTTTACTTTTTATCCTGGTTGTACTCTAAAACTACCAGAGTTATCATACCACACCCCTCCAGGTCTCATGTTTGCTTCTATTGACCATAGTTATTTTCTTTTTTGAAGTTTTCCATTTACTTTAGCCATCGATTCCATCTCCACAATTTGTGGATTGATTTGTGACGGGAAACTCTCCTTTTAATATATCGATGGTACTTTTGAGGCAGACTGCACTGTTGAAATGTTTTATCCACATTTTATTAAAAAAATCTGCTGTACTTGGTTTAAATCTATATGCCATATTGCTTAATTTTAAGAACATTGATTTTGATGCCTCTTCAATGTTTGGACTGTCAAACTCTGAAACATCTGTTTAATCATAACTGTCCATGAAAACCTCTAGCAAGTATCAATTATGATATACTGGGTTAATTGTAATTATAAAAGCTTATGCTTTTGAGGCCAAAATGTTTATTTGCTAGAGGATATATTGAATCAATTTTATTAATGATTTTTCCTCAAATAGCAAGATGTTGGCATTATATTTTACTTGTGATTTGAATGAATCAGTTGCTATAGTATGAAAATGTGTATGCTATTAACTTTTGACTTTATTTAATTATGAGCTTATTTACCATTTGCAAGAATAATACATTATGCAGTATACAATAGGAAGCTACTCAACTTGTGTTGTAATTTGTTTGAAAAAGTTTCTTGGCATATTTTGATTGCATTAAATTTTGGCACCCAATATAAGAGAAACTTAAAAAGAAAAGGATACAAGTTTTACTAATTGTATTTATAAATTTTAAGAATTCTACTTGCTTATCAAGAAACTAAAGTACAAACTGTATACATAAATTTGGTATATTACGTGTTAGTTACTTTCATTGTTTCCTAAATCTAAATTAATTTTAATTATATTTAATTATTTTGTTGTTGCTATTATTGCAGATGAAATACTGATTAACACAAATATTGAGTTTTTCATGACTAAATCTTATTCTTCAACCATATAGAACCTATACAATTATTTGTTTATATTGTTATACTTGTTACACTTACCCTTTGCCCTGAGGTAATTGCTTCAAGAGTTGTAACCTATATAGACACCATTTTAAGGTGCCAGTGTAACTTATTACTGGCCCCACATTAGGGTGCCCAAAAATGTATCAGAGGAAGTGGAACAAAATTTAGCTAAGCCCATGCCGGACTTTAATACTTAACGCTCTGAAGTACGCGGGTGTTTTCTGAATATAAAGATAGTCCGATATAGGAATAGATGACAATCGGTTAATAGTACAAAGAAAAACTTCTTGTAATTCGAAGTGGTTAACTCTGGGGGTTCAATGTTCTTGCATGAGAATGGGTCAAAGGCCGATTTTGTTTTGGTATAGCAAAAGACAAAAAAGACACCGTGACATTTATACTACTAAAACTAAAAGTCCTGTGAAAAACGCAGAGACTCGTATGTTTCGTCAACCTTAACAGAGTTGATGGTATGTTTTTAGTTCAAAGCTGTAAAGAACAATAATTTATTAATCAAAAATAAGACCACAATTTGTCGTTTTCCACCTAAATATAAAAATTCAGTATTTAATCAAAATTAAAGAAAGGCCGATCACATTAAACTTCAAAACAGATAATGTGTGATCATCTACTACACTTTCATACTTAGACCTCTCAAAATTTTTTTTATTACAATAAACTTTAAAAGAATTCTCTGAGCAAACTTAAATTTTATGTATTGTTAAAAATTCAGTTTAAGATATTTACAATAACACACAAAGACTCTAAGTTGAGCAATCTATGGTTTCTTACAAATATTTGTTATTTAAATTTTATACTAGCTATACTGATTAATGATATATATCATTCAAAAACAAAATTTATAACTTTTTCTTATTTAGGCTCTCCTATAGATCTGTTGAAGGTGACATGCGTTTCATAAAATATGTACGTTCATAAATAATCTATTAACTACAATTTTTCAGTACATTTAATTTATTTTAGAGGCTCAAACAAAACTACGTAGTATCGATACTAGTAATGAAATATTAGATCATTATCCAAATAGGTGTGTCAAGATGACAACAGCTAATTTGACAATAAAACTATACAAGTGTTAGAAATTTTCAAAATGTTCAAAATATTAATGGTGCTAACAAAAAAATTTTATGTTGCATAATTACACTAATATGTACTCTGTATAAGGTCAATAATTCGTGAGTTAGATAATGTTGCAAATAGTTCCAATACAGAAGTCAAAACAAAAACTGAGATATCCCAATCACAGTAACATATCAAAAGATTTCATTTTAAGAAATATACCATAGATCATAAACCAGTTTTTTTTCATCCTAATAATTAGAGTGAGCAAATTCCGTTCTTTGAATAACAGCCAGAATATATGTTTTGTAGATTCAAGAACAAAGATTAGGGTCTTACACAGTGCTATGTGTGGTGTAATGATAATAATCAAAAACTCATATTGAATACCATTATTGATACATTCAAATTTTCACATAGTGAAACGCAGCTCAGTTTAACAGAAAGTATTCCAGTCTACTTTTTGTGTATGAAATTTACCTTGACATGTAGCTTGTACATAAAACTTAGGTTGCACAAAAAATCAGAAGAACTAATCTTTTATAAGATCTAAAAATAATTGCAAACCAATAAGGGTAGCTTAATACAAACAGGAGGACTAGGTCACTGCCATAGTTAAACTAACTAGAGACGTTTCTTCCATGCAACACGTCGATTATTATCAGAGAACAACTTGTTCTCGCATATCGTAATGTGAAATTCAAGCAAGCTACACAAGAATAGGCAAACGAAAATTATGATCGCATTCACGCAACTCAAATAACTACCTTAAATGCCCCACAGATGACGGCGATAATGCGACAACGTTTGATTTTAATGAGGGCTAACACAAACATCCACCAAGGTCAAATCGTCAAATTATTAATAATAATAAAAAAATAAGCTTGTTTATGATTATTTAGAAATTTAATACTCACACACATACGCACGCACGCACGCACGTACGCACGCACTCATGCACGTACGCACGCACACGCACACACACACACACACACGCACACACCACACACACCACACACACACCACACACATACACACACACACATGTATATATATTGATATGATAACGTCGCACGCCGGTGTAATAAACGTCCAGTTTCCTGCTGTCCGCCACCGCTCTGTGTTTTTCTAATCTTCTAGTTTTAATTATGCCACGGCTAGCTCAGTTTAATTCACACAGAGTGCACAACGTTACGATGATCAAATAATTTACCCTTTCAAATCTTACCTGCTTAGAATGATCAATATTTGTATAATCAAAAGAAATGATATCTACACTTCACAGTTTTGTAATCTGACAAGTAAACCCTTCAATCAATTAATATTATTTAGATTATTTATCCCAAAAATTGTATCTCCCTTTCTTAAATTTAAAGTCACCAAAAACGACACCTTTTACTAAAAAATCTGGAACGTTCAAGACCTTTTCCCCTCATTACATAAATTTCTATGTATGAAAATATTTTTGTTGACTCCTTACAAAATAGAGAAAAATAGTCAGTGTTTAAATTAAAATTTGAAATGATTCCTTATACTAGTTAGACCTGACCTGTGATTTTCCTGGTGTATGCTTTTCCCCTTTGGTCTGCTGTTGCGTGTTGTGGATCAACACCCCTTTATTATCTTCCAGCGAGTTGCTTTGTTAAAACAATTCTCTGCTTGGTACTTCTTCACGTAAATTTGAACAAATAATTTTATTCAGTATTGTTATGCTTTGTTTCCAAAATTTACCTCGTGCTTTACTTTATATTTTCCGGATCCAACTTGGATTTCTCGGATGCAAGGTCGATACAACTTAGATACAACTTAGTTTTCCCAACTTAGAGTTTTCTGGATTCCATTTAGAGTTTTCCGGATACCACTTAGAGTTTTCTTGATACTACTTAGAGTTTTGTAAATACCACTTAGAGCCCTACATTATTATAAATGTTTTAACCTAAATTAATTAACAAATTTCTACTCACGTTTTCAACAAACGAGCTTTTTCATATATCTTCGCTATAATTATATAACACCACTTTTCACAAATTTTAATAATTTAATTTGAAGTTTATTTCGACGCGTAAATTTTCGAGTAACAGTGATTCAGATTTGATGTGGTTCAAATTGAGACTGAGCTCTTTATCAAACTCTGGGCGTTATATAGTTTGCGCTATCTAAATTTGATTGGTTTATCTGAACTGTGTACAAAGTCTTGTAGTCAACCATGGTTGTTTTGGATATTCCTAGGTGTTTACAAGTTTTATTCTGATGAAATTATTCCGTGATTACATACTTTGCTCGTATTTCTATTATTTCACGATCTTTGACCGCTTGTTTTGTTATTATTACTGGAAATTTTAATTTACCTTGGTCTGTGATTTAGCTTATGGCTTTTGTTTGTGTAGATAAAGCTTTTGGGGAATTGAATAAATAAACTGATGTAACATGAGTGATGTAAATTTACCTGTTTCTGTTTATGTCTTGTATTTAAAACTTATTTTAAAAGGTGCGTTTCTTATCAAAGCGCTTTATTATTCTTTCTGTATCGCATGTCTAATTGCGTGATGGCTTACTAGGTTTTATATTATTCCATGCGTATTTATTTGTTTATAAACTTATTGAACGCTTCTTGAAGTTGTTTAATTGCATGTATAATTATCTCCCTGCTGAATATGTGCTCTTTTATTAAAAGACATGCTTACTGGCATTGATTAAAGTTAATTGTGGTCCTTATACAGGGTGTTTAATGTTTGCTTTTTGCATAATATGCGAATTAATTATTTTCATGCTAAATAAATGCAGTTTTCTAATTCCTATTGCTATTTACATTTATTACGTGACCCGTACGACTCAATACACCCCCAAATAACTCTCTTATCATAGCAATATATATATATATATATATATATATATATTATTTGATATTTTTACATATTGTATATGTAATTTTTTACAATTTTTTAACGGTAAATTTAGAAGACCTTCTATGTATAGTTTTGATACTTATACTTTTTACTTTGTGTATTTAATGCAAACAAAACTCATAAAGAAAAACTAATCATGAGAAAGTACTATTCATTTTTAAAAATAAGGGTGTGAAATTGATATCAGAAATAAAACTTTTTATTTCATGTTAACCATATAACATTGTCATAAATATTATAATTTTTAGACCTGAAATGTATACCGTCTAATTAAATAGAAACACAATTATTATCTTAGTTTAACTGCATTAAGGTACTGTGCTTGTTAACAATTTATAAAATTTTCAATTGCCATTACTAACTTATGTGATTAATTTTTATAAGCAATTCCTTTATTTTGCCTAATAACTGTATAATGTAGAAACTTTTGAAGCCTGATTAAAAATTTTAATTTTAATGCTTTCTCTTACTAGGTCTAGTTGATGCAGATGAGGCACTGACATCACCTATACTGGAATCTGAGCCATTAAAACCTACCAAGCGAGAAGGTAATGACACTGTCGGCATACCAGTGGTACAGGCTATGCCAACACATGCCAAAACATCCCGACGTACAACTTCCCTTCTTAATCTCTTCATGTCTAACTCCCAGGGTATGTGTTAATAATATGCTTGTTGTAGCAATGTGCTTCTAACCCGGGCTTGGGCTATTTTTACAGGATCACGCGAAAGCCGAGCCGGGCCTTGCAGTGCTCCATCTAGTCCTACAAATCCTGCTGATGGTCAACAAATGATTCGTTTTGCCCAACGAGGATCGAAGTGTAATATATTTCTGTTTAGTTGTTCATTGTTGCATGCTGCAGCGGCATCGGCTCGTGCTGATGCATTCTTGGTGGTGGCTGTTAGCACTTTATTTAGGTGGTGTAGTGCTTGTAGCTCCTTTTCCTCATCACATCCTGTTGGGCTGTGTTGGCAAATGCCTTTTATATTGACCACTTATTGCTACTCATTGAATACTATATACTACACCATATCTAGCTACCTTTTTCCAACATTTCTTTATGTTGTATCTTGCTGTAGTACAAAGCCTATGTAGAACTTAATATTTATTACAGCAGAATTTACAGGGTTTTTAAGAAGCCGAAGGGATAAAGCCAAACAAAAAAAATCAAAAAAGAAAAAGGACAGTTCTGATAATACAAGTAACAAGGAAGAAAAATCTGATTTGTAAGAATTGTTACATTTTTACAGTACTTTATGTGGTTGATGTTTTTAATATAATTTATCATAGGGAAGAAAAAGAAGAAAGTATTAAAAGTCAAAGCGTATTGGATCCTGATCAAGAGGAACCCCAAGTAGATGAAGATGGCTATATTATACGTCAAAATACTATAGAAACTTGGCCAAGTGATAAAAATCGATTTTACTCAAGTTCAGATTCTGACTCTGGTGGGTATGATAAAAATACACTTTTATTAACTTTCTTACATGTAGACGATGAAAGAGAACATAAAATTCATGTTGAAATTAAACCTTTAAATAATGGGTCTGCAGCACCGATGTCAGCGTCAGTAGATGAGCTCCGTGCAACTGTAGAAAACTTGTACATATCACCTATAGGCAGACGTGGTTCTGGACATGACGGGCAAGATATAATGAAACGCTCCCAGTCTGTGTCTCAGCAGCTTGGAAAACCTAACACTGATTTGCTAGGTTTTAGTATATTTCAAAGCCCTACTGCGTCCAATGCTTCAACTCCTATAAGTTCTCATCCATATGCTCCATTACAGAGTCCATCTCAACCTACCTTGAATTCGCCTACACTTTCATCTTCTTCAAAATATGCAGGTACTAACTAAAATTAACGTTTTAAGATTGTTGACAAATATAGAGGTTTTAGATTTAGGTGATTTATTTTCGGAAGTTGGAGATTTACAACCTTCTATCTTAAGTACATCAAGAACTTCACGACAAACCCCAACCCCAACTTCCGGTTACATGTCGATTCCAAGACCTCCATCTAGAAAATCAGAAGTTATACCTAACAGAGGACAAACTAGCCCTTCGGCGATTTTACGAACAGACAGTGTCAGTAACTTAGAATTTAGGACAGCTTGTGTGCCTGTTGGCGTTTCAAGAGGACCTTCGCCCTTAACAATTGGAATGGCAGATACAATACCATTAGCTGTTGCCTTTCATGAAATTGTGCATTCTTTTTTTAGAGGCTTAGATGAATCAAAGTACTATGCAAGCTTGTGTTGCTGTGATATTTCTAATTTTATTATTTTAGATGTCAAGTGAAAATGTCTGGGGAAATGATGCTTTCATTCCCTGCAGGAATCATTACAGTTTTGGCAAACAATCCTAATCCTGCTAAATTAGCTTTTCGAATACGCAATACACAGAGGTTAAGTAGTGTATTGCCAAATAAGCAGTTAGTTATATTGTAAGAATTATTTTAAAAGATTCTGTTTAGTACATTCTGTTGTATTTTAGAGACAGTTCTCAAATTGCATCTGATTGTCTCGTATTAGAGTTTAACATGTCAGCTTTAAACGTTCTTTTAAGGTTGCAGTCTGAACAAAATCCTAGTGCTTCTTATTTTAATGTGGAGATATTAAAATACCAAGTAAGTTACAAGAAAAAAGTAGTTGAGAGAAAAATTGAATTCTAAGGTAGATGTTTAGATAAATTTAATAAATACCAAAACTTTTATCTTTAATAGCTGTGATTGTCAGATACATAACAATAACACAACTCATGCTGTTGTTTTGTCCATAACTTGCTTTAGAAATCGAAAACTGTGCTGTTTTCTAATTTTATTAAATTACTGTGAAATGGTAGAATTGTCAAAGATTGACTTACACTTTTAGAAAGCTATTTCTTAACAACTTTAATCAAAATGATATCCTGTAATACGTTGACTAAATTATACATATACATGCATGTATGCATGCATGTGTGCATACAAACGAGCACATATACATGCATGTGTGCATGCATATATATGTATGAGAATGGAAGAAAGGAGAACCAAGTAGAACTGTGTGTTTATGAAGTGAGTGGGTGTATGTGTGTGTATGTAGTGTGTGGGTGTAGACCGTCATGTATAAAGTGTGTGTGTGTGTGTGTGTGTGTGTATGTGTTGGACCACTGTAGTCGCCTCTTACGACAGGCAGGTCGTACCGTGGGGCTATTCTATTCCCAGACCCACACGGGTGATTAGTAACCGGTAAAAATATACAGGATGTTCAAAATAAACATAACAAGGTGTGTAAGTGCCTAGGTGTGTAGGTGTGTGTGTGTGTGTGTGTGTGTGTGTGTGTGTGTTGTATGTATGTGTGTATGTGAGTATATGTGTGTGTGTGTGTGTAGTATGTGTTGTATCTGTTCTGTGTGTGTGTGTGTATGTGTATGGTGTATATGTGTATATATGTGTGTGTATATGTATATGTAGGTATGTATGTGTACATTTATGTAGGTATCTATACAGTGTACATGTGTATGTGCATGTTGTACATGTATATATATGCAGGTTTTGTATATGAGTTTATGTGTATATATGTGTGTTGTTTTGGCCAAAAAAAATCCTTGACAGATAATCTATTAAAAGGTCAGAGTATTTCTAGCTCTGATCACAAATTCTCCTGGTAAAACCCTTTACATAAAATCATTATATGATTAACACTTATTATTATGCCTTGCATTTAATATAAATCAGTTAAAAAGAAATATAAAAGTGATACTTGCAGAATCCACAAAAAAGTTCCTCGTAATAAATTATCTTCTTATTTTAAATTGACATCAAATCAGCTTACAAGATTCTTCATATTAAAAAATCTCATTTCAAACAGCAATTACCAAAGTACATTTTTGGTTAGATCTTCCTTTCAGTTATTTTTTTAAAATAGCTTTATTTTGAGCAATTTTGCCACTTCATCGTAATTAATAAATTTCATTTTACCTTTATAAGTTACGTTTAAAACATCGCTTCTTTATTCAATGTATCTGTTTCTGTTTCTTTGAATGAATAAACGCTTCCTTTATATAGAAATTTCTGTTTCCAACAGCTTACTAGAAAAACTTGGAACATTATGATGTACGATTCTTGGAAAACCTATTAACGCTTAAAATTGTTGAGCTTTATTACCTTGTTATTTCGTTCCAGATATCCGTGACGCGTTCTATATGTCCTGGTTTCACATATACTATTATTGTGGCGTATCTGTTCTCTCCAACAGTGAATGCGGAAATCATAAATTATTTTTATCATTTATTCCCGGGATTTTGCAGGTTTTTTCAATGATCGGGCCGCTTCTAGGAGTAAAATGTTTATTTATTAATGACGTTATACGAATTTAACGTAATTTTAAATACCGATGACTCATTCTTTTATGTTCTAAAAATTCTCTATTTAAAATGTATTGCTTTTATCTGCGGAGAATTAATTTAAACTTGAATTGCTTTTTAATGCAAAAAGGGGTTTTAAATACACGTTGATTGTAATTTCTTAAACTAAAAGCGTAAAGCTAGTACTCTTTTATGCTATTTACAGCAAATCAAATGCATTTTTATCAAAAATGTATTGATAATTAATAGGTAAAATAAATGGCTTTGTATTTATCTTAAAATGATTGATTTTTACGTTTGCATTTAATGCGTTTTATGGTACCTTACAATTAATTATTTTTACATATACGACTTACGTTACTTGCTATTTATTTACAATATGCTTATATGATACAGGGTGATTATTTGTGCACATTCAATTTGCGTTTTTGCATGTCACTTTAATGAATAAAGGTGTGCTTGTATTTTACAGGGTGTAACCATGAATTCACGGAAATTTGTACTTTTCCCGATTATATCACATTTTGGTGGAATTTATTTTTAGAATTGGGGTTTCAATGACCTCTCGTGACCCCATATCACGCCATTTTCCCCCAAATTAAAGTATAAAATTTGAAATCTGCATTATTTTTCGCATATATTAGTAATTTTAATATTTTTATTTCTAACTGCTTCCTATCTATAACTAATTCTATAAGCTTTATAATATGCATGCATAATATTTTCATACTAAGACGTTTCTCTTTTTAACAATACCTCTATTCCTATCTTATAATCAACTATACTTGCCTTAACTCTATAGTAATATCATTTATAATCTAAGCATTTCTATCTTATATTTCTCACTCTTTCATATTTACACACGGTTTCATCAAGTTTCATTTCATATAGAATTGTTTTCACTATCGTACATAATTCTTCATATTATCGCACATTCATCTTTAAACTATCGTAATCTGGGAATAATATCGGGTATAACATTTTCATAAAGTTGTCCCAGAAACTACTCAACTATACTACTCACATCGAAAAATCTATGGTCTAGAATCTCTATATGTAGCCCACTTACGTTACTCTCAAATCACACATCTTGCAACTACTCTGCATTAAGTGCATAAACTTCAGTCTTAAATTATTCACTATCAATAAACTCGTAACTTATTTTCATAATCATTAGTAATTCTTAACTCTCTATCTTCCAATTCATACAATTCTTCCTATAACAACTACTCAATTTTATTTATAACTTCACCTGGACATATAGCAACAATTGATCCCTTATCTACATTATCTTCACATTCTCTCTCGAAATAATTCACACTTATATGATTAATTCCTTCATTCTCTTTCATCTCAATAATTTCTTTCTTTTTCCTACGCTTCCAATTCTTTCTTACATTTGCATATTTAAATGAATGTTTCGACAAACCAAACGCTACCCCTCCATATATATACATACGCCATTTAAAATATCGATCTGATTCTCTAATCGCAATTATCCCAAACGAATTATTAAGTTCTACTTTCCAAATTATTTCATCATTATTTAATATTTTACTACTTTTATTCATTTTATTTTTAAGAGCTGCATTCACAGAAAGTTTCTTTATCTCCTCTTCAACACCTGCAATCATACTATTTTCATTTATGTCATCTATTACCTCCATATCTTCAACATTATGTTCTGCAGTTTCCAATAATCCAGAAATGTTCTCTAAAAATGTTACAACTTCTCTCCTAACTTCACCAGGACACTTAATACTTAAACTTCTATCTATTTCACTTTCTATCTCCTTCTCAAATCGATTCAAATTCATACAATCTCCTTGTACTTCTATAAGGTCTTCTTCCCATTTAATTCTGTCATCTCCCATAATTATCACCTTTTTCTGGGTATCTATTGTACCTTTCATCTTACTTATAAAATCCATTCCCAGAATGGCATCTACTCTTAATCCTTGCACTATCAAAACCTCTTGCTCAACCTCCATCTTTTCCAACTTAACTTTCAGAATTATGCTACTCTTGATAACTGCAAACTTCTTATTATTCGGCAATACTAAATTATTTCTTTTAATAGGGATAACTTTCTGCATTAACTCCTCTGATATATCTTTAATAAAACCTTCACTTACTAACGTTGCTTCAGCTCCTGTATTTACCAGTAATTTTATTTCTTTTCCCTTTACTTGTAATTTTATTATAGGTAGTAAATCTTTTTTTTCATGAATTTTTTCATCGCTTGATTTGTCTGTATCTAAAAATCCTGCCTACTTGGTGTTTCAGGCTGATTAACTATTTCTGCATATGTCCTACTTTTGTTGCTACTATTCATGCCATTTCTCTGTGCATTGACCATGTTTTCCCTTCCTTGGGTACCGGTTTTATTCTCAATAGTACAGGATTCATTATTCTCTTTTCCTCCGTTTCTCCTAATGGCATTTCCTTTATTCCAATTATTTCTTTGGCTATTCCCATTTCAAATGGTCTGCCTTGATATCTTTCCGGTCCATTATTCCTCTGGAATCTAAATGTATTTATAGGCTAACTCCTTGGCTTGGTCTCCATTCTTCTTGGTTAACCCATATCATCATAACGTTGAAGATATTCTAAAAACACATCTCTAACAACAATATTTTGTAAGGCTATGCATTGCCTTACTTCCATTTCGAAATGACCTGCTAAATGCTTTATAATTTGCTCGTCCTCTAAAGGAGGATCAAGTTATTTGGCAACGCTAAATTTCTTGATCGCATATAATTCTCTTGTCATGCCTGAATCGTTACTATATTTGCCTATTAATAAATTATCTCTAACTTTAAATTGCTGCTTGTTTCCTCAGAAATGTTTTAAAAATTTAATCTTGAAGTTTTTAAACGAACTTAACTCACTTTCAATTAGTCCAAACCAAATTTCGACACTACCCTTTAGCATGGACCTTACAATATTTAACTTTGTGTGCTTATCCTTGCTACTTTGTATTAAAGTTTTTAAGTTATTTAAAAATATTTTAGGGTTAAGTTTATTATCCCCATAAAATTTTGAGTGTTGCTCCAATGGAACATTGGTTGGACTCCATCTCATTGGTTCCCTAACATTAATATTTTTGACTTTATCTTCTAAATTCTCAAATTTATTCTCTATGTCTGTTGTAAGATTTCCCAAATCATTTCTAAATGTTTTAAAACCCACTTGACGACTTCCCTCCATTTCATTTACTGTTTTATCTAAAGTTTTAATTTTCCTATTAGTTTCTCTTTCACTTGCTTCCTGATTCAACTTTATTTGAACAATTTCTTCTTTAACATCATCCATATCCTCTAACTTCAAATTTCATTTCCTCAATGGTTTTGTTAGTTTCCACTAAACCCAAAGTTATTCTTTCACTAATCACTAATCTCTTTAAATTTTCTTTCATTTGTCTCAATTTCTAATCCTAAACTTTCCCCCAATTTTGCTATATTCTCCCCAAATTCTGCTCGTAACTCTTGAGTATTTTTATCAGATCTCTCACTCATTTCTTTTATATTCTCTTTCACTTCTTGCATGCTTTTTCATTCTTTCACTCATTTCTTTCATGCCTTTCTCATTTTTTTCACTCATTTCTTTCATATTTTGATATAGACTTAATAAAAGAGCCATCATTTTTTATTCTTGGGTCTCTCCTACACTCTTGGCCTCTGGATTCTCCTTTTTCGTTTCTTCCAAATAAACGCTTTCCTAAGAACCAATTTCCCCTCCCTCAGCTCAAACTTTTACGAACTTCTTTCATCCTATCAGTCATACTAGAAATTAATCAGATATCACAAAAGAAAAGAATAAACTCCAAAAACAAATACTACGAGACATCACCATTTCATCATTTTGTTTTCCACTTACTTAAGGTCGGTTTGATGCAGCTCTAATTTTTTTTCTATTCTGTGCTAATCTAAAAAGTTCTACATACTCTTCACAACCTAAATTTCTAAACTACGAGACAAGAAACTCTAATTTACAGAGGAATTACTCATGCCACAGGTTGGGTCGCCGCTAAAAGAGTGCTGTGGCAAGTGCCGCTAAAAGAGTGCTATGAGAATGGCGGCTTTGTGAGTGTCACTAAACGGGTGCTGTGATACAGATACAGCAATTTGTTTAATTTAAAATTATTTACTTACCTTCCTTTTGAATTTTGCCTGGCTAGCTCAACGGAACTGACGGAGTTTTTCAAAATGAAATCAAATACAGCAATATTACAAAGCTTTTATACAATATTAAATATTTTCTCTCCTACAAAAGCATTTAGAACATTTACAACATTGTTTTTTTCAGTCATAAAACAATTTATAAGAAGTATTGATTACAAACAAAAATTGTTGCTTACCTTATTTTAAATTTACAGAATTAAACTTTGAGGATGGTTTATCTGGTTATGATTATTTCCACGCTTGTAAGATTTGTTTTGGCCATAAAAATCCTTGACAAATAATTTATTAAAAGGTCGAAGTATGTCAAGCTCTGATCACAAATTCTCTTGGTAAAACTCTTTACATAAAATTATTATATGATTAACACTTATTATTATACCTTACATTAAAATCATTTGAAAAGAAATTTAAAAGTGATACTTGCAGAATCCACAAAATCTTCCTTGTAATAAGTTATCTTCTTATTTTAAATTGACGTCAAATCAGCATACAAGATTCTCTATATTAAAAATTCTCATTACAAACAGCAATTACCAAAGTACATTTTTGGTTAAATCTTCATTTCGATTATTTTTTTAAAATAGCTTTATATGGAGGAATTTTGTCGCTTCATCGTAATTAATAAATTTTATTTTTCTTTATAAGTTACGTTTAAAACATAGCTTCTTTATTCATTGCAACTATTTTTGCATAGCAATAGCTCGTGCTTTAAAATAACATTTCGAATCTAATTTCAGAATCGAATGACTTCTAATCTAATCAATAAATGAATGACCCTCGAATGAATAAACGCTTCCTTTATATACAAATTTATCTGTTTCCAGAAGCTAACTACAAAAATGTGGAACATTCTGATATAAGATTTTTTGGAAAAACCAATTAACGCTTAAAATCGTAGAGCTTTATTATCTTGTTATTTTGTTCCAGTTATCCGTGACGCATTTTATATGTCCTTATCTCATATATACTATTATTGTGACGTATCTGTTCTCTCCAACAGTGAATGCATAAATCATAAATTATTTTTATTAGTTATTCCCGGGATTTTACAGGTTTTTTTCAATTATCGGGCCATTTCTGGGAATAAAATGTTTATTTATTAATGAGTTTATACGAATTTGACATAGTTTTAAATACCGATGACTGGTCCTTTTATGCTCTGGAAAATTCTCTATTTAAAATGAATCGCTGTTATCCACGGGATAATTATGTAAAACTTTAATTGCTTTTTAATGCAAAAGGGTTTTAAATACACATTGATTGTAGTTTCTTGAGCTAAAAGCGTAAAGCTAGTACTCTTTTATGCTATTTACAGCAAATCAAATGCATTTTTATCAAAAATGTATTGATAATTAATAAATAAAGTAAATGGCTTTGTATTTATTTTAAAACGATTGATTTTTACGTTTGTATTTAATGCGTTTTACGGTATCTTACAATTAGTTATTTTTACATATACGACTTACGTTACTTGCTATTTATTTACAATATGCTTATATGATACAGGGTGATTACTTATACACGCGCAATTTGTGTTTTTGCATGTTACTTTAATGAATAAAAGTGGGCTTGTATTTTACAGGGTATAACCTTGAATCCACGGCAATTTGTACTTTTCCGGATTATATCATTTTGGTTGGATTTATTTTTAGAATTGGGGTTTCCATGACCTCTCGTGACCCCTTATCACGTCAATATATATATATATATATATATATATAAGTGAAAATAATTACGACCTAAATATTTGTAATAAAATTGATTTGTGGGTTTAAGGTCTCTGAATTAAGTTGAAAACTCTTTTTTATTGCCTAAATTTTCGAATTTATTTTAAATTCTTGATCACAGGCTATAAACTTGAGGTTAGTTGAAAACTAGCATAACGAATGTAATAAAAATCTTAGAAAAACTTGTAAAACTAACAAAATTAAGAATTTCATAGGATATGAAACAAATAATTTTTACATCAAAATTTATGACATCAAATTGATGTATATACAAGTTTAATGTTTATAATTTATTAATAATCTATAGGAACACTGTGGCACGATTTAAATAAAATTAAATAAAAACCCTTAACCACAAAAAATATTTAAATTAGATACGTATTTCGACCACTATGTCATCATCAGTAGGAAACCTGTTAAAAAAAAAAATTAGCTGTTATTCTGGAACACTTCAGAAGATATTCTCCTCACCACTTAGGCTGAAGTGAACCTTCCCAACCTATAATTTACTATATTGTTGCTTTAAACACTATCGAGGATATTCTCCTCACCCGCAGGCTGGTGTTCTCAACAACAAACAAGTGAATAGTGTTTAAAGCAACAATATAGTAAATTATAGGTTGGGAAGGTTCACTTCAGCCTAAGTGGTGAGGAGAATATCCTCTGAAGTGTTCCAGAACAACAGCTAATTTTTTTTTTAACAGGTTTCCTACTGATGATGACCACATAGTGGTTGAAATACGTATCTAATTTAAATATTTTTTGTGGTTAAGGGTTTTTATTTAATTTTATTTATAATTTATATTGAAAAATTTTTAATTTTGTTAGTTTTACAAGTTTTTCTAAGATTTTTATTATGTTCGTTATGCTAGTTTTCAACTAACCTCAAGTTTATAGCCTGTGATCAAGAATTTAAAATAAATTCCAAAATTTAGGTCATAAAAAAAGTTTTCAACTTAATTCAGAGACCTCAAACCCACAAATCAATTTTATTATGTATATATATATATATATATATATATATATATGTATATATATATATATATATATATATATTACTCAAATTTAGACCAGGGTAGAAAATTAATTAACGACATCAAATAATTTTAATCACCGTGTATAAGGAAGCTTTGGGTAATAATACGCTTCATTTAAAGGCATATTGGGTAAATTCGTCATTTACTTCTAAACATAGGGTTTATATTGTTTAGATAATATTAAACACCGTGTATATTAAAGCAGTGGAAAATAGTACGCTTAATTAAAGGCCTACTGTGTAGATTTAAATCATTTAATTAGAATGTAGGGTTTTTATGTAATCATAATCAACGTGTAAAAAGAAGTAATGTAGGATTTCATTAGATAATACGCGTTATTAAAACCGTGGAGCATAAAATTTAATCTTTCCAAGTGTACTAAAGCTATCGAGAAATTATAAAAAAGACATGGGAAAGTCACGTAAGACTTCGGCGTATTAGAACGCAGAACACTTGCAAGAATAACGATGTATATGATAGTTGATAAGCTTTAAGCTATATGAGTGCAAGTAAGAAAGCGAGTTTGTGGTATAAAGACAAGCGAGATGGAATGCATTAGCAGTTAAATGAGGGGGAAAATGTGAAACAATCGCACAGGTTTTAGATAGAATGAACAGACTAGATTGGCGATTAAGGTTGAAATAAGATGCAAACATGAGAGGGGAAAGCATATCAGTTGGTGTGTAAAATTAATTAGTTGTTCTCGGACGTGTTGCGAGCCGTGTGGAAATTTCTTAGATTTTCAACTTGGACGTGTGCAAATTTTTAGTAGAATCGCTGTGCCGAGCCGTCGGAAGGGAAAATAGAATGCGAAATTCTAAAAATTGTCCGTTGCGGGACAAATTCGACTTGCAAGCGGGCCATTATATAAACCCGGGCTAATAGGAGTTTCGCTCTCTTAGATTTTTGATTTTATTTAATACTTTAAACAGTTTTGCTCTTTATTTTTTTGATTATTCGATACTTTAAGTAGAATACGTGGTGATTACGTGCTACAATAAAAGTTATTATTGCACTTAGAGAAGATACAAGGTAATAAAGTCTAGTTGTATTTGCGAGTAGTACTGTACCAATTATCCAAATTAGTAACGATAAATAAATAAATAGAAGTAGGCAGTTTTGGGTATAGCGTGAAAGAATTATGAATTTCAGTGCTATTTTTCGAGGGTGTTAATAATCAAATGTTATTCGTAAACGTGATTGGATCCACAAAACAAGATTTAGATATACGTAGATGAATTCCTGAGAAGCCCTGAAACCTTGTTAGACGAATGGTGGTGTACAAAAATTTTAAAAGCGGTCAGAATCTGAAGCCGTATACATAAACCAGCTGGAATGGTGGAATTAGCAAGGACGATGTACATTGGAGCCACGAGTGCAGTAACCTTCAGGTAACTTATGCTTTGTTGTTTGATCTTTGATGTTTTGGAGTGTGTTGAAAATCTTTATAATTTGTTTGATAAAAATGGACAGTAGTAAATTTGTATAAACAACAAAATTTTAATTTTAAGGTAAAATTTTCTTGTATCAGTAGAAAGGAGTATTTATCAGGTTTATGTTTTTGATTATGATGAAAATTTGGGTCTGTCTTTGAGCTCAATTAGACTAACCTGTTAAATTAACGTAAAGGAGTGGGAGATGCTCCCTTTTATTCAGACTTAGGTCTGCACATATTGTTAACTTAATTAGTATGCATCCTACAAGGACTAATTCTGGATGCAAATTAAAATGATGACAAATTTTAACTTGAAATTTTATGATGCTGAAATTTATGCTGAAATTTAATTTTGAAATTTTAATGTATTATGAATATTGATGTAAATAGAGTTAACGTTGATGTTTGTGGTAAGAATGTGTTTGTTTTTTTTTATGAATGAGGATGAAAGTTTTAACTAGGTGAGCAGCCGAGGCGGAGAGAGTAAAGAGGCGATTATCAGAAGAGAATCACAGCAATCTGGACGGCCCAACGTTGGGGCTCGAGTGTTTTTTTTTACTCTGGTGAGTTTTTTTGTAGGTTTCACAGAATCTTGACGCCCAATTCGTGAGGCTCGATTCTTAATACGAGGAAACACAGCAAAATATATATATATATATATATATATATGTATACACACACACACATATATATATATATATATATATATATAAAAAAGAATTAATGGCAATTTTTATTTTTAATTGATTTAAGACTCATTAAACTACTTCTCGTTTATATATATATATATATATATATATATATATATATACACACACACACACACACACACACACACACATATATATATATATATATATATATATATATATATATATGTATATATACAGGGTGGTCCGGTTTTCATTAGCCAGCGTATATCTTCTGAACTATGCAAAATATAGAAAAACTTCATGGGAAAAGTTTTTTGAATATATTTTCTCTACAAATATAAGGCATTAAGTATTTTTCATGGCCTACTATATTTGAGCAATAATATGTCACTTTGGTTTTTTAAATAGAACACCCTGTATATATTTTTTTAAAAAAATATTCTACTTGAAATTGTCTTTACGCCAATATGCCACAATCAATGATTTCTATTCAAAGTGCGCTAAATAACCTAAATAATAGAATTTCAATAGCAGTCCGATTGTTTCTGTTAACAAATGCCATTGCAGTATTTCGGTTGTTTATTCACAATTATCTGTCACATTAATAAGTAAAAGTATTATTGTGTTCTTAATAGTTGTTTCGCGCAAAATAATGGAAATGAATTATTCAAACAATGAAAAAGTCGATATGTTTATGCTGTCTTCATAGGTCAAACAACAATAAACGTCAAACTGCAGTTTTATATCGAAACATATCCTGAACGTAGACAACCAAATGTAAAACATTTAAGAATTTAGAAAATTTGTTAAGGTCCAATGGTAGCTTTTCAACTATCACCAGAAATCAAGTACAACATAACGAAGATCGTGAATTGATTATTTCGGCCTACTTTAGACCTTATCCTAAAGTTTCTATGAGACAAGCTGCAGCTGAACTAAACGTTTCGACAGATTTTTAATGTTTTGAGGGGTCATTCAATGAAAGCATTTAAGATGCATTTGGTTCAAACATTACATTCCAATGATGTCAACAGCCGAGTTGGTTTTTGTATATGGATATTGAATGTATAGAAAGAGAATTTTTTGACAGTATAATTTGGACTGATAAATCTAACTTTCATAATAATGGTATTTTTAACAAAAAAAAATGCACATTATTTGAATGATAGAAATCCTTTGCAATTTGTTGAAACCCGTTCACAAGCGCGATTTTCAGTGAATGTGTGGATAGGTGTAGTAGGTGATCGCATACCGGGTCCATATTTCTTTAATGGTAATTTAACCCAAAATAAATATTTGATGTTTTTGCAAACTTCGTTTCAAGATTTCTTAGATGATATTTTCCTAGCTATCAGGCGAAACTTATGGTTTCAACACGATAGCGCTGCACCACATAATGGAATCAATGTTACAACTTATTTAAATAATGAGTTAGGTCAGAACTGGATCGGTAATAGGGGACCGACTTTGTGGCATCTCCGATCACCTGATTTGTCAATTCTTGATTTTTTTGTTTGGGGGTTTTTAAAAGATCGAGTGTAATTGTAACTCTACTCCTTTTCAAAATCTTGAAGAGTTAATTGCAAAAATAAGAGCAGCTTGCTTGCTAATTACCCCGGTCATGTTGCGAGATGCTAGAAAAAATTTAATTATTCGAGTTAATAAATGTTTAGAATGTAATTTGAACATTTACTAAGATAATTAGTTTCCTTATTAGCTATTATTTTCAGATGTATGTATAAAAAAAAAATCAATTTATTAATTTATACAGTAAATAAATAATAATCACAGTTTCCTATTGGAATTCTATTATTTGAGTTATTTAGCGCATTCTGACAAGAACTCATTGGTTGTAGTATATTGCTGTAAAGACAATTTCAAGTAGAGTATTTTTTCAAAAAAATATACAGGATCTTCTATTTAAAAAACCCAATGACATATTATTGCTCAAATATAGTAGGCCATGAAAAACAGTTAATGCCTTATATTTGTAGAGAAAATATATTCAAAAAACTTTTTTCTATGAAATTTTTCTATATCTTGCATAGTTCAGAAGATATATGCTGGCTAATGAAAACCGGACCACCCTGTATATACAGGGTGTCCACGTCCTCCGTGAAAGTTCCATAACTTTTATGTTATTCAAGATATTAACTTCCGGTTTTTTTAAACGATAGCCATGGCTAAGCTGCACAATTTAAAAATATTTTCACCTATATACAGGGTGTGACAATATGGTTTCCAACCCAAAGTTTTTTTTTTTTAAATGAAATACCCTAGATTTGATACCATATTCTAAAAGCTCTTTTGATGCTCATCAAAATTATATAGAGGTACTATAGGTCTACAATGGACGGTTTGCCTTTTATGAGTCATTTTATGTCAAAATCATGTCAACTTTGAAAAATTGCAGAAGTTTTCTTATTGAATTTGGAGAGTTGATTCTTTCACGACATAATTTTCCATATCCTGTTGTATTATTATCGATAGCGCGATGTGCTTGTTTTTCCTTTTATTGTACAAGGTGAAGCAAAACGCAAAATGAACAAAAAGTCAATTTTTTTAAATGGCACCCGCCATATTGGATTTTGCCATTGAATAGCGTTTTTGTGGAGCTTTCTATTGACATATAATGTTTTATAGGTTACATGAGAAAAATTCTGAAAATTGAGAAAACATGTTTTTATGCAGTTTAGGGACTAGAGAAAACTAAGTAGACTACTAGCATCAAATCTGACATATCTTGTCAATATTAATTATCTTAAAAATTTTCCGTTTAATTTGTTGATGTCACAATGAATTTCACACGTCAAAAATTAATTAATATGATATACTGTATTGGAGAAGCTGATCGAAACCCTTTATTGGCAAGTTGAATCTATCATCAAAAATATTCAAACTTGAGAACGCCACGAACTGTAAACTTTCAAAAGCTGCGAGACAGATTTGAAGCTACTGGAAACGTTGCATATTCTAAGTGTGAAATAATAGCAAAACGAATTGACGACGAATCCGAATTAGAAGTTTTGCTGATAATAGAAGAAAATCGGAATCTGAGCACCAGAGAAATCGCTCTAGTAACTGATATTTCAAAAATCAGCGTAAACAATATAATATTAAAACATCCATTCCACCCTTATCACATCGAACTTCATCAAGAACTATATGGAGATGATTTTGAGAATCGCATTCAATTTTCAAGTAGAATGAGCGGTGTGTTTGCCGAAAATTATTACATTTCGAACATTTTGTTCACTGACGAGGCATCGTTCAAAAGCAACGAATCAGTCAATAGGCATAATATGCATTACTATGCAACCGAAAATCCACATTGGTTAAGAACTGTTGATCATCGACATCAATGGTCCCTTAATGCATGAGGAGGTATTATTGGTAACCAAGATATGTCAGATTTGATGCTAGTACATTTTTGGTTAAATCTTCCTTTTAATAAAATCTTTAAAATAGTATTATATTGAAGAATTTTCCCTCTTGATTGTAATTAATAAATTCCATTTTTTAATGTCATTTGCATTTAAAACATCACTTCATATTTATTGTACCAACGTAATAATTATTAAATTAAGGTATACTTACTGCATTTTTCAAATATTATCTTCGCAAAGCAACAGCTCACGACTTAAAATAACATTTCGCGATCGCATTTAAGATTCAAATGAATCGACTGAATGAATCTAATGAACGAATTCCCGTTTTTAATAAACGCTTTCTTATGTACGCGATTTTATATGTTTTCAGAATGTTGTAGAATTAGCGAAATTTTATTCTAAATAATAAACGCCTATCTTACTTAAATTCTTGGAAATTCTCATTAGCGTTCAAATTTGTAGAGCTTTATTATCTTGTTATCTGATTCCACTTATTCGTGACACGCGCTGCGTCTTCTTGTTTAACACATATACTATTATTGTGGCGTCGCACACTAATGCAAAAGGTAATCAATTTTATTGCCAATAAAGGGTTTCGATCAGCTTCTCCAATACAGTATATCATATTAATTAATTCTTGACCTGTGAAATTCATTGTGACATCAACAAATTAAACGTAAAATTTTTAAGATAATTAATATTGAAAAGATATGTCAGATTTGATGCTAGTAGTCTACTTAGTTTTCTCTAGTCCCAAAACTGCATAAAAAACATGTTTTCTCAATTTTTCAGAATTTTTTTTCATGTAACCTATAAAACATTATATGTCAATAGGAAGCTCCACAAAAACGCTATTCAATGGCAAAATCCAATATGGCGGGTGCCATTTAAAAAAATTGACTTTTTGTTCATTTTGCGTTTTGCTTCACCTTGTACAATAAAAGGAAAAAACAAGCACATCGCGCTATCGATAATAATACAACAGGATATGGAAAATTATGTCGTGAAAGAATCAACTCTCCAAATTCAATAAGAAAACTTCTGCAATTTTTCAAAGCTGACATGATTTTGACATAAAATGACTCATAAAAAGCAAACCGTCCATTATAGACCTATAGTACCTCTATATAATTTTGATAAGCATCAAAAGAGCTTTTAGAATATGGTATCAAATCTAGAGTGTTTCATTTAAAAAAACATAACTTTAGGTTGGAAACCATATTGGCACACCCTGTATATAGGTGAAAATATTTTTAGATTGTGCGGTCTAGCCGTGGCTATCGTTTAAAAAAAAAACCGGAAGTTGATATTTTGAATAGCATAAAAGTTATGGAACTTTCACGGAGTACGTGGACACCCTGTATATACAGATGTTTTTTATGGTTATATAATAGTCAAACCTTACCTCCTTTTTTGTGTCCACTTGTGTACATACACACACTTCCATGTAATCATGCACTTGCTAACGCACATAAATAACCACATTTCAGATACCTTCATAGATTATATAAATTTTTTATTTTACATCGTATTAATGTAAATAACACTTCTAATCTAACCGTTTCTAAATGAAAATTACTTATACAACCATATTTCAATTCAGGTACCAACTTTTTATTAATCTCAATTTTGTAAGTTTATATCGATTTTATGTGTAATTTAATCCATTCATTTTTATGTTACTATAGAAAACCTGTGAACAAGGATTCAAAATAAATCCGAAAATTTGGGCAATTAAAGAAAGAGTTTATATACCTAGCTACTAGCAGACCTAATACCCGTAATAAAAACATTTCATATATATATTTATACATATTGATGTGAAATGTGGTCACGAAGTCATTAAACGCCAAATTCGATGAAAAATTACCACTCAAAGAGAAGAAAAACCGTAAAAATTAAATTTTCCCTATATTTAAATTTTTCGCCCCATATAAAACAAGCATATTCAATTAGCACATAAAATAAGATTCCCATGTAAGATAACGCCCTTTAAGGCCACATATAGTATTGTTATGCCATTTAAGAAGAAGCCCAACTTTAAACTTTGTGCAAATAATGTTTTTCCAGAAAAAAACCTTTTATTATTGCATTTGCAAGGCATAAGATCGAACTCTCATTAACTATGTAATTAATATCTGTGTGGTAGATATATCATTTAAAATAAAAATAAAATATTCATTATCATTAAAAATAGAATTTTATGAGTTTTAAATAAAGCGTATCATTTTTTCAACGAAGTTAGCTTCGAATTAATTCCAGAATCTTCGAATATTTAATAAAGGTGCGTCACTTATCATTTTGTATCAATGAATAAACTCTCCAATTTAAAGAACACTACTATTGGGAAAAGGCCATAAAACCAAGATAACTAGTTTAATGGTTTTATGTATTACAGAAAGAAAGAGATAGCAATGGCTATGCTTTGATGCAACAATAAAGAACGAAAGATGTTTTGCGATAGACAAATTATAATGACAGTGGTAACCACACTTAATTAGCTCATGAAAACGTGAAATCCGCATAATTATTACATCATCCAGGATTTGTCATGATTTGAAATAAATATAGGATGGAATGAAAAAAACGATGTATATAAAATTTTTGTATATAAAGAGGAAGTGATCGAGAATGAGGAATTCTTTCTTAAGTCAAACATGTAAGTTTCGAGCATAGTTTCATTCTTCAGGTATTTTATGACGTGAAACATATACATTTTAAGTAATTTGTAATCTATTTCATCGGCGTTCCACAAGTAGCATAGAAGTTATCATACATCATTATTTGATAAAGCATAATTAAAATTTGTCACGATAATATAAATATCTTGGTACAAGAGCATAACTGCTGATTTTAATCGATTAAAAATAAATGCACTTTATAAACGGATATTACAACATCAAGATTGGTTATAAATGGAGATTTGAAATGGAACTAGGAAGTATTTATTGCTGGTAATTACAATGGAAATGAGATTATGATAAGCGCTATTTAACAATAACAAATGCAAGTATAATTTTGTTCTTTGTAACTTATAAGGAAATTTAAATATTAGTAACTTAAGCTAAAATAAGTTCTTAATTTTATACAAATTATTAGTCAAGGGAATAATTTCCAGCAAATTTTGAGGTCAGAGTTTGAAGCATTTTGATCTTTACTAAATTATCTGTGCAGCATCATTGGCCAATTACACTGACAAATGGGGCAATAAGAGGATATGTAAATTATCACAAATCTTTAAAGGGTTTTTGTTAACTCACATATAAAATAGTTTGGACTCTGCACGTGTTAACAAGGATTGTGTGAGAATTATTTTAATAAGCAATCATTACGTAAGATTTTCTGTCTGTGCTTAATGTATTATTTTTATAAGCGTTATTTATATTGAATGTAAGAGATTCATTACATAATGTGTATAAAGGGAAGATTTTTTGAATGCTCAGAAGATTGTTTATAGATGTTTCTTGAAATTTCTGTTCCATTTCTTTAAAAGAAATCTACAACATATTTTCAGCTGAACTAGCCAGGCAAACATGGTAAGATAGATTTTATATTTTTATTGCATCCTTATTAATACAATTCGGCTGTACCCAAGTCAGCATTAATTTATAGTACACAACAAATATGAGGGTCACAGCAATATATATATATATATATATATATATATATATATATATATATATATATATTGATACGGTAATAGGGTTATTTAGAGGTATATAAGGTCGCAGGGTAGGTACACTTCATGTGAACATCATAAAAATAAAGAAAACTAAACATTCAGATAATAAAAAGTACATAATTCGGCCATTATGCAAAAAGTAAATTCCTATCACCTTGTATAAAATAAAAGAAAGCTCATTGTGTAATAGCTGAACCACATTTAGTAAAAGAAATAATTCTGGGTGCAACTCAATTCATTTTAGAAACATTTAAAGCATTTATAAACTCCAAATAAATACAAATTAGGTACTTAAATGTGAAACAAATCTCTTTTAAACTCGACGCATTGCGTAAGGAATCGAGGCAATAAAATGCATAAAACAAACTTTTGAAAAACGAGTATATTTCATAATGTAATTAAATATAGATATTAGAGCAACACGCGTACGTGACATTAGAAATGTAGAAATCGCCACATTTTTGTAAAGCCCGACATGGGTAAGTCGAATATGGAACCATAAGTTTTGATATATGTGCAGAATTAAGTGGAAAATTCAATAAATTCCTGTACAAAATTATGTCTACGTGATGTTTCAAGCATAAAAATTAGAACACTTGTTAACAAATCCCAATACAAAATTATGTCTATGTGCAAAGTTAAATGCATAGAGTACGCAATTTTGAATAAACCCAACAGGTTAAGAGATAGGAGGGAACAAGCTTGTTCTATATAAGGAACATAAACTGATAAAATGCATTAATTCCTTTAACGACGCACATCTGTACCAATCTAAACGAATTTATTATGTGAATCTGAAATTAAGTAAAGTCAAAAGTGACAAAATTAAATAATGTAAAGGATTCAAGTAAAAAAATAGTAGAAGTGCATGAATTACGAGATAGTGAAATCTGTCATTAGTATTAAAAACGGCTCTAAGCAATTATCTAAGTAATGTTCTAAGAAGCTATCTAAGTAGAGGTCTATGAAACGATCTAATTAATTATCCAAGTGATGATGTTAAATTAAATAAGCAACTAGAGAATTCACTAAAGAACGTCTACAAGTTAATGGAGAACTGGGAATCACTGGGTTAAAAGCCAAGTCAAGGGTCAACGACTGGAACAACAATCAATCTGGTTCAACAAGCTTCCGCAGGGGTCAACAGAAAGATACAAGGTCAGAATTTAGTTTTATAATTTCATGAATGTTGCATGTTTTATTTCAAATATTTATAAGCATTAAACTCACATAATGTAGGTAACTTTTTGTGTAAAAGGTCATCAAAAAAACTTTAGTTGATATGTAAAAATTACGTTAAAAGAGGAATAGTTCTTTTGAACGTTTAACGAAGTTTACAATATAAAATGCTTAAAATTGTAGTTGTATAAAAATATAATAAATTCATTTTATTATAGGAAGAAATCCTAATTTTCAGTAATACAAATAAACAATATTTTTTATTACATATCATATATATTGCTTCTTGTATTACTTAAATAATACTAAAATTAACTAAATAAGACTAAAACTATTGTTAGACTTTATAACAATCTTGAAATTTAATGTAACATAATAACATTATTTTGAATGAAACATAATAACATTATTTTGAATGAATGTATGTTATTGACATTCCTTAATTCACCTGGTAATTTATTATGTTTGTTTAATCCTTTAAAAAACAATGAGTTTATTGTACTATTATAATTTGTTTTCTTTATATAAAAATTTCATCTTGAACTTGTAATGTAAGAGTGAATTTCATTATTACTAATAACCTATTTATTAAGGTATGTGGGATGTAAACCTTGCACTGTTTTAAAAATAAATATCATAGCTAAATAATAAAATATATCTTTAACTGACAACCACTGCGGGATACTTAGCATGTGTGCAATTGGTGTATATCGGTTACATCTCAAAATAATCCTTATGACCTATTTTGTAATTTATGTATTTGAGTTTGGTTAAATAGATAATTTATTGTTGCACAGTAATCAAAATGTGGTTTTGCAGTGCTGTTTTATACCAAAATTCTACTATATTTAGATAGTAATTTGGATATCCGTGGAAAAAGAACAATTTTCTTGCTATCTTTTTAACTATGTAATCTAACTGTTTGCCAAACATTAGATGATTATCAATTATAAAACCTAAGTATTTAATTTCAGTCACTATTTCTATTCTACTATTATTCATTTCAATGTTAAGTAAACTTGTGTTAAGTCGCTCATATTTTTTGTTTGTTGTTACAATCATAGCCTTAGTTTTTAGTACATTTAGTTTAAGTTTATTGACCTTTAAAAAATATTCAATATTTTTTAATGCTATATTAATTTTTTGTACGGCAGAATCTAAATGGTAGTCCGAGACATAAACAAGTGTATCATCAGCAAAAAGATTCATAGAATGTGGTCCATGAACATAGTTAATGTCATTTATATAAATAATAAAGGTCCTAACACACTTCCTTGTGGAATTCCTATGTTATTCATGACATTATTCGATATTATATCACATAGTTTAGTTCTTTGACTTCTATTTGTAAGATAGTTTTTAAACCATTGCAGTACTTTCCCACCTATCCCATAATATTATAGTTTTTGTATTAATGTTTCTCTATTAATAGTTTCAAATGCTTGTTGAAAAACTGCCACAATATATTCACTATTATCCATAGCACTTTTCCATTCTGTTATTATTAACTGTAGTGCAGTTTCACACGAATGACTTTTTCTGTATCCAGATTCACATCCCAAAAACAAATTATTCTGATTAAAATACTTGATAAGTTGTTCATAAACTACCATTTTAAGAACTTTCTCTAATGCAGGAAACTTACTTATTGGATGAAAGTTTATTGCTTCATTGGTATTAGATACCTTTGGTATTGGTATTATTGTACTGATTTTAAAAAGTTCAGGAAAAACAGCCTTTGTTAAAGACATTAATGAAGTTTAATATAAAATACCCCATTTGCTTCAAAAGTTTGTTTTAAAAATTTAGTGTTTAACACATCATGCTTATTTACTTTTTTAATGAAAAAATTATTTTACGTAACTGTGCCATACTTATTTCTTCAAATTTCTCTATTTTACTAGTTATTAATGGATATTCTACAGGAGACCATTTTCCCACTATACCTATGCTGTTTGTTATTTCAGATATACTATTCACAAAATAGTTATTAAAACTCTGCAATATAAAGTTTTGTTTGATCTTGCACATAGAAAATAATTTTATTTAAATTTATATTTTTTGAAGGTTTTAAAACTTACTTTAAATATTTCCACATCATATTTGAATTACAATGATTATCATCGATTTTCTTTTCATAAGATACTTTTTTCTTTTCTTTTAACATATTAACATACTTATTTCGTGCTGTTTTATACAGATTCCATTTTTGCTCTCGTGTATAAATTACACTATTTTTAAAATTTTTATATGTGAGGTCTTTTTCTTTAGATAGATTCTTTAATTTACACACACACACACTATATATATATATATATATATATATATATATACATTTATTTTACCGCTAATACAGGCCCGAAGTGCTATACACACCCGACGTTATTAAAGCCAACTCGACGTTTCCAGACCCGGGTCTGGGTCTGACAAGGTTTTTGGTGTATTTTTCCATTTCTTGACCCCTATAACCCTATAAGCACATTTTTACTATTATATGATCGGGAATGAAAAGTCGGTTTAACATACCGTTATATACAAATTTAGTTCACATAAAACTAGTACAGAGAGCGTTCAAGTCACTTGATATACAGACGATGTTTCTCAGTATCTTCAACCGACGTTCTCAGTTCCACCAACCGGCAACCATGCGTTCGCTTATTGTGATCGGTGATGTATCCTTACTGGAATGTTTACAGTAAGAACAGATGTCAGGTAACGATGTAAGCATTTTTAGTGGGTTCACTATAGATTATTAAAATTTTTGCACAACTTTTAGATACATTTGTTTATATAAATTATTTTGCACTTTGGATATAAATCTTTATAACCCTCAACAAGTTTTCTGAGTGCTAAAGCTCAGCACGTAAATCGAATAATCGGTCGGTTCGTTTCTGGCTTTAAATTATAATGGGATATCAAAAAGTATAATAAGGAGGATCTTCTAAAGCAGTGTTAAAAAATCTAAATCGGGCAAAGTTCGAAATTTGTGTAGACAAGAATTATTTTGTAAGTTGATTAAATTAGCAAAGTGGAGTACAAATTTACGCGTAATGCAATGCCATTCTAAAAACACACCTAGATGCTCAACTTTTTTTAGATAATTGATAAAAGCTGAAGCTGACCATTGCTTTCAAATTTTAATAGCTCTTTAACGGTATAATCTATATGGAAAATAGAAACTACTTGAAATGTAAATTTTTACCTAAAATTCAGTAATACATATTAAACACATATTAAAATTTTAATATGGCAGGAGTTTTCAAGTTGCAAACATAACCTCACTTATTTCTAAAGTAAACATTAGTCTAATATGACCCAAAAGCAAAACAATCTAAATAATTCTAAGATTCTTTTGCAAATATTGCTTTAAAATTTTCATTAGTTATATTGGTAGAGGATTTCCGCTTTTTATTATTAAACGGTTTTATATAACTTGCAACGTACGTATCTAGGTATGTCGTTTAGATTCAAAATTTATAGTCGACCTTTTACCCACTTTCTGGTATCCGATCAGGCTGATATTTTGCACACGGCTTTGGTTCGGTTAACAATATACTTTGATACCGTTCTAAATTCATTATAACCCCCTTGATATGGATATCAAATAAACGGGATCAACAAGTAGCGCACGATAATCTACGTGACGTCACACTAAATTCAATATAGTAGACGACCCAAAATGGTAAATTATCTTTGTCTTTACAACCCAATTGACATGGGTATCAAATAAAAAAGTTCAACGCATAGTACACGATAATCTACATGTTGTCATTTCAAAATCTACTAAGGCGGACTCCAAAAGACGTTGGATTACCTTTGTCTTTACAATTCCTAGAACACCGCAATCTACGTAGAGTCATTTCACATCCAGTATGGCGAACGCCCTAAAGTTGCGGATTAGCTTTATCTTTACAGTCTTCTTGATATAGGTATCAAGTAAAAGGGTTCGGCGAGTAGAACACGATAAGCTCGTGGCTTCGTTGTAGATCCAATGTGGCAAACGCCCCAAAATGGTGGATTACCAATATTCAACGGTATCAACTTTAAATTTTTTATATACCATGAGTTTGGATAGCGAAACATATTTTGAGGAAGCTGATCTGATGCTCTAATCTGGATACCCTAATACATTGCGGATATAGATATGTTTAGTTTAGTTTTCCCAGGTAAACGTGATGTTGGGGGGACAAAAAAACATAGAGTTTGGCAAATTCTAATACTACAATTGAACTAAAAAGCAAAAATGAAACATTATATTCAGTGAAATTTATATCTCAAAAGTATAGCTACAAAGAAATATGGAATATATATTTTAAAAGCTGTAGCTCTCAGTAATACTACTTTATAACTTCTATCTGAAATATGGCCTCAAGTTTTTAAAATACATATTTTATATTTTTTGTAGTTATACTTTAAAGTTCACTGAACATTCGTTTTTACTTTTCAGTTCAAATGCATTTAAATAAAAACTTGTTTCCAAAAATGTTTTGTACATATATTTTGTTAGACTTTTCGTTAAGCGTTTGCCTAAAAAAATCATTCTAGTTTGGCTATAGAACAATTTGATTAATAAAATTATAAAATGCAGCTTATTGCCATATCTGTATATAATTTTAAATCATTAATTGAAAATACTCCTCACTTTATATAAATGGTTCCAGCTATTTGTTCACCGACAACAAGTTGTGTTTCCGATATTTCCATTATTTGTTGTAGTAGTAATATTACCTTGGGTCAAAGTTTATACACTTTCAGAATTTGTATGAACCAATCGACTGGGCCCGAATCAAATGGTTTACTGTAATCTACATACGCTGTATATAGGTTGAGATTTTGTGTCTTGCTTTACACATTATAATACTGCACCAATGATTAGTTGTTCTTTCAATCGATGCTAGTTTGTTTACAACCATTTTGTACTGAATCTATTATATGTCTGCTTCAGAGTATCAGTAAATTTTACCGTCAAGAAGAGGTACAGCATTGCAAATAATATATAAATAGTTGAATGCATGGTTGTATTGGGGGGGATCCTGGTGGTCCAGATCCCTCCCGATTCCATAAAAGTATTTTTCCTTGTTTCTTAAAAGAAGTACAAATGTGACAGTCGACAAACCAATGACACCATTTTTAAATAAATTATAAGGTGCTGTTAAATTATTCGATAATGATACAGGTTTTGATCAAGAAATTTCTTAAAATTTTAAAGTTAAAAGCATACTTGAATACATAGTAATTAAGTATAATTTGTTTGCATAGCATTTTAAAGAAAACGCGAGGCCTGGGGAAACTAATATTCTAGAGGCCCTTCAAAATTTAAAATAGAATGTGTGCAAGAAAATGAAATCAACGGTGTTTAATATTCTTTGGATCATTAAATTTAATTATTTACAGCAGCTTTGAGCGCTAATTATTTCAAAATAGTATAAAATACGCGCTATCAGGTTATTAATGAGGGATATTGCTAGTGCATGTAGTCATTTACACAACAAACGTGTTGTCAGTCAAACATATAATAAATATTAAAATATCATTATCAATAAGTTATAAAAGTCATGTGAACTGGTCAGTTGGTGGATGATAGGTATTCATGCATAATATATTTTCTTTTTAGCAAACATTTTACAATAGTGTTCCTTATTCAATGCTTTGACTTAAATCTTCAAAAGCTTTAAAATACATATTTTCTGAATATATTTGTCGACTACATTCAAACCTTATTACTCGATTCGAAATAGACTATGTAAGAGTAGTTTTAGTTTAGCAGTCCTTTCCTTTTTGCATTGTGTCATTTATGATTTATGGTTTGTCGTTGAAGTTTCATGTATATTTCAAGTTCTGGGTATTTAAGTCAAATATTATGCTGTAATTATTGTTACTAAAATACTAAGAGAATGTTTGTTAGTCCCGATATTTTAAAGAGCAAATGCTTCCTTTGCTTAATAAAAGTGCAGCGCAACAAAATCTAGGGTTATTTATTGTTTTAATTAGTGTGACTGAGAGTGTCAGCGGGCAGTAAGTACAGCTAAAACCTGTCGAATTTTTGTATCTGTGCATAATAGAATAGTTAAGGTTTGTGGTCTCAAGACCTAATGGTAAGTTTATACTTTATAGTAAAGTTCAAACTGTTTGAAAACCACAAATTAGTTAAGGCATAAGTTATGTTCGTTTTGGTTCCCTTACAAAAATTTGTTGTGTTTGCATGACTATTTCAGATTCAGTTCACTTCTCATACAATAGAGCAGAAAGAGCGAACAGACTTTTTAATTTTATTTAGCGCCATAAAATATAAATAAACAACATGCTGCTACGCTATTTTATTTAAATTTTAAAAAGTAAAAAACAATCAGTTTGGCAAGGTCAAGATAGGGCAAAGCCCTCTCAGTCATATAATGCATGGTTAAAAAAATATGATATCTGGTGCAAAAGAAGTTACTGTTGTTAATAGTATTCCATTTTGACAGGCAAATAACAATTTGGATAGAGAATATTACACAAATGGCAGCAAAATTAACAATTTATTAAAACATAAACTTTTTGTATGTCCCTGGACCCCAGATATCAAAATCGCTGTTGATGCTGATAATTTTTGTAAAGCTTTTACTAAATCACAAGATGATGTAGTATCAAATTTAACAAAAACTATAGCAGGCAGGCAGCGCAAAATCGCCAAAAAATAAAACCTGTTATAGCAACTATAACTCTTTGGGCAACAAGAATTTCCCTTGCATAGAACTTCAGACTAGATCAATAGGTCTTTACATTCAGTGTTACACAAAGAGGGTGCATTTCTGGCTCTTCTGCGTTATCGTATTAGTGCTGATGATGAAGTGTTACTAGGACAAAATTCTACACGTAATGCAATATACCGTAGCGCTTAAATACAAAATTGCATAATATCGTTACGTGGGAATATAATTCAGAACAAGCTCGTAAAACAAATCAATAACTCTAAAGGATTTTTTATTTCAACCGATGGAGCTTCTGATGTTTTGCGAACAGCACAATTATCACTTCGCGCGCCATGTTTGGATAAAAATCTATCAATACGTGAAGATTTTATGGAAATTGTTTCAGTAAAAGAAACGACGGGTGAATATTTGGTTGTGGTTATAATTGATTCGTTAAAAACTTTAAGAATCAAAATGAATTATCTTGCTGAACAAGGCTACGATGGAGCGGCGGTCATATCTAGCAATTTTAAAAAAGTACAGTCTATTATTGAAACAGTACCGAGAGTCCTATATGTGCATTATAATGCTTATGTATTAAATTTGGCAACAGCTTAGTCTTGTCAAAATTAATATATTAGTAATTGTATAAGAATAGCTAAGTCCGGCGGAAACGTTTTTAGAAATTCGCCTAAAAGAATAGAAATTATAAAAACAAATACAGCAAAATATTTCTCAAATTCTAAATAGCAAAAACTTACCGCTACGTGTACAATCAGGTGGGTTGAAAGCCATAACGGCCTTTTGCGTTTTAAATAAATAGATCAACTGCTCGTGGACTCCTTTGAACCGAAACGTCAAATCTGGATGTTTCTTGAAGCGCTAGGCAACATTTAAAGTGCATAATCACGGGAGAATTTGTTGTCGGTATAGGTGTTCTGACTATATATTTTCACATACAATAACCCTCCGTAAACTTTTGCTAACAGCGGAATGCAATTTATCTGCCGCGCCCGGCTATATTGAGGACATAAAAAAAACTATAGTAACATCTAGTACAAACAGATTCGATGTTTGAAAAGTTTTTCTCAGTCAAAACTTCTATTAGAAAGTATTGGCTATAACATAACTATCCCTAGATTTACGTCAAAACAAAAAACGGCGTAAAAGTAGTTCATTTGAGCCCAGACCATTAGTTCAGAATATCAGTCGTAATCCCTTTTTGACGACCTTTTAACATAGTTGGATTCACGGATTTTAAATCATAAAATGTTATTAAAGCTTTAGGTTGCATTTTGCCTAAGCAATGTGTAAACTTAGACTTTAATGATGCTATTGTGGAACAGTTAGAAATATATAAACAATTATTTTATAAAGATACTTCACTTAGTGAACTAAATATTTGGAAGACAAAGTGCAAAGAGGTACAGACTAAGATGGAAATAGGAAAGACAGACGAAACATGCAAACTAATTAGAACGAATTTTAGGAATATAAAACCGTATAGCAAAAATATAAGGGGCGCGGAAGGAAACTCCATTATAGAAAATGTACAGAAAGTGGTTAGATGGCAAGAATATATATAGGGAATTTATATGCAGGAAAGGAATTAACAGGAATCAGACATTGAAAAAGATGACTTGAAATATTCTATACTTAGAAATGAGTTTGAATTAGCATTAAAGGGTCTGAAAAATGGTAAGCCGCCGGGTACAGATAAGGTGCAAACATAAACTTTAAAAGCCGCTGGACAAGCAGTAACAGAACGTCTCTTCCAAATTGTAAGCTATATGTATGAAACAGGCGAGATAGCCAAAGATTTCAAACGTAGCATCGTAGTCACTATACCAAAAAAGAGAGGCTCGGATAGATTTGAAAATTTTCAAACAATAAGTTTGACAGTACACGTGTCAAAATTTACTAGAATTGTACAAAGAAGAATGAAAAAACGCGCTAAAGAAATACTAGGAGAAAATTAATTTGGGTTTAGGCAAAATAGGGGAACACGGGTGGCTATTTTAGCTCTCAGGGTGATCATGGAGATAACAATGGAAAAAGGTGAAAGCATGTATACAGCGTTTGTAGATGTGGAACAAGCATTCGACAATGTAAAATGGAAAAAAATGTTCGAAATACTCAAAAAGTTTGGATTGAATTTCAGGGATAGACGGATAAATAAATATTGAATATATATTGTAAAATCTGTCGTTTATGTATTCCAAGTATCACAAATACAATATTTATAAAATATTTGGAGGTATCAGAGAACTCGAAGAAGAGTGTAATTTTGCAATGACTAGCAATAACTAGCAATAAATTCCTTATACAAAATAATATAAATTATTAATTAATATCGTAATATAAACGAAACAAATTAAAACACTACATCATCACCATCTACAACACAACCTACACCTATACAGAAAACTTACATACGTACATATTAATTTTTAACAAATTCACAGGCACTTGTAAGAAACAAAAATAGTCAGTTTCTGACTACTCCTAAATTGTAAACAAAAAACAAATATTCTTAAAGAAATAAGACAATGAATTACAAATCCACTTCAAAACTTTTTTAATGCAAAACAATGCAGCGGTTTTCATGTACTGTATCAAATTCATTTATTGCGCTTTCTATATCTAGCTCTTTAACTATGGACCCTTCAATATTAATTATTGCTAAATATTCTAGTCAATCGTTTGTCATTCTATTTCCTAAATACGTTTTTAAACGTCTTAAACAAGAAAAGGTACGTTTGACCATCGGCAGCAGATGTTCATAAACTAAAAAATTTACATATTAAGGGTGAAGAGAGCCACTGGATACGATAATGTCGGAACACTGTTCAAATCGTTCATTGAGTTCTGATAATACTGCGTCCAATACCAGTAAAAACATGTTTATTTTACAGTAGTTTATGACTTCACTTTATTGTTTGTTTTGCACCGAAGCCACTTCCTCTATGATGTAATTTTGATAGTTTTGCGGTAACTTTCTATTCCGCTCACTTTTTGTTGCGCTTTCTTGCATAGACTGAGGAATATTAATTTTATTTTCGTGACACATCTTTATGACTTTGGAATATATGTTTGCATATTCCTTGAAACCTTCATATGTTCTCCATTCTTTAAATGTTTTTATAATAGACATTATCAAATCATTACTTGAACTTAGGTCAGCTGTAACTTTTTGCAAATAATCACTAACACCTTTGAGTAATAACAAAATTTTCGAAAAAAGACAAATATTGAAAACAAATTCGAAATTTATCTGATACAACAATCCAATTGCCTCGGCAAAATGATTGATACCTCATTAATCAATAAGTTGAGTAATACTAATATTTTGCTTAATTTTTTTTTTACACTTAAACATGCAAAAACTTGGGCCGACCATCTTGTATAATAAATTTTCTTTAATTATAATAATCGTCGTTTGTTTGGATGAAGCCTTTTTTGCAAGTCAATAAATCTCGCATAAACAGTCCATTGCGAAATAAAAACATACAGAGTTTGTAATAAATTAAAAAACTTATTGCTCTTACCAGCCTTTTTGCAGACATCCGTTATAACCAAGTTTAACCGATGATTATAGCAATGTACATAAATTGCTCGATTAACCTCATACCTAAAAAGTTTTTGAACTCCGTTATTCCTGCCATTCATTACATTTACACCATCATATGTCTGTGCTACGCATTTTTCATGTCTACATTTATTAGTCGGGCTAATATCTCCTTAATATAAATAAGCAATGAACCTAGCATCTAACTTATTTGCACCTTTGAAACCTATAAATCTTTTATAGATTGTCCATCTAAATAATACCTAACCACAACTGAAACTTGTTCAATTTTTGTGACGTCTTTTGCCTCGTCACACATTATTGAAATGCAAATTACGTTCTGGAGGTCTTTGCGTATCCTATCTAGCATCATCTTTGAAAAAATAAACAAAATTTTATTCTAAACTCTGGCTAGTATATTTAGCGTTTGCTGCTATCCCTTCACCAAATTTTTTCTTAACTATCTTATGGTACTTACTGAAAAGTTTAAGAAGTTTTCTAAAGTTACTTCTATTAGAGCTTTCTACAGTTTCAACATCTCTTCTTTGAGCAATATTCTGAAGGCCCGTATATCGCAAAATGTCAACGATTACTCCAACGTATACTCGGTTTTCTTTAACGAAGTTCAAATGTGCTGTAATGCAATAAAGAACATCAAGTTTAAAGAAAGGTTTATTTAAATATAAATCAAGCTAAGCGACTACACATCTTGAGAGCTTCTTACGTTCTACTGTGTCTCTGAACAACAAGTTACAGTAACCCCTTACTTACTCCTCTACTACCCTTAGGTCTATAGACGCACGCAGAAGGCCTGTAATATTTTACACATCCTCCGGCGCGGCGGTACAACTTAGCTTATCACTTCTTATTTCTAAAGGATACAATAATTGTATTGGGCGCCTAATTACGGTGCCATTCGCAATCTTAACGTAACAGGCACGCACTTTGCCATCACGGCCGTTTATAACGTCGTTCACCTACCCTAATTTCCACAATAACCGTCGCTTATCATTTCCATGTATTAATACGACATTCCCTTGCTTAATCGCACACTCACGCACATTCACGTTATGATGAGCTCCTCTCAATAATTGTAAATATTCTGCGCTCCATCTTTTCCAAAAGTAGTCTATAACGTTTGTTCTCTGCTTCCATAGCCTACGAATTTTATCTCCATTAATAACACGGTCAACAAAAGGAATAGTAGCCAAAGCGGGTCCCAATAAAAAATGCGAAGGGGTTAACGGCATTAAATCCATAGGTTCACTACCTAAGTATGTGAGCGGGAGGGCGTTTATTGTTGCTTCAACCTTGGTAATGACTGTATTTAGTTGATCTAAATTTAGTAAAGAACGTCCTATCGTAGCCCTAAGGGCGTCTTTTACACCTTTTACAAGTCGCTCGTAAAATCCTCCGTGCCAAGCCGCTCGCTCTACTATAAATTTCCACTTAATTTGGTGACTGTTCACAAACTCGATCAATTCTGTACTCGCCATCACTTCGTTTAAGGTCGATATTTCACGTGATATTCTTTTAAATGTTTTAGCGTTATCTGAGTAAATGACTTTAGGAATCCCTCTACGGGCAAAGAACCGTTTACATGCACTGATTGTAGACGCAACATCCATTTTCAAAACAATCTCTAGATGAAGTGCTCGTATAACAGCGCAGGTAAATAAAATCACATAACATGGCTTTGAATGATAACCACCTTTAACATACAACGGTCCGGCGAAGTCTAAAGCTGTCACTTCAAAGGGCTTTGTTTGCTGTATTCGATCTCTAGGTAACGGCGCGAAAGGATGTGACCCTGACTTTCCACGAAGTCGTTTACAGATGACACATCTTGCTAAAACGGACTTTATTAATTGCCGTCCTCGTACAACCCAAAATCGTTTACGTAATTCGTAAAGTGTCGCATTAACACCACTATGATGAAGAGTTTTATGAAACTTCATTATTAGTAGTTTACTTAAATGTGCATTTTTCGATAGAATAACGGGATGCTTGAGGTCGAAATCTTCTCTTAAATTTTGAAGACGTCCACCCAAACGCATCAATTCATGTTTATTTAAGAAAGGGCTTAAAGTTGAAATACTCGATTTCCGTTCAATGCCCTGACCCTTTTGTAAGCTGTTAATCTCCGAATAATAAACCTCCCGCTGAGCTATTTCGGCCCTTTCAAATTCGTTTACGGTTAAGCTCTTTATTTCTTTATTATTTCTGGTTCTTAAATTTCCTATAAATCGTAAAACATATGCCGTTATCCGCACTAAACGATCAAAATCACTGTATCTGGAGGAATCTATAAATTGATTGCTACCTTTTATAGTGTCGTTAATTAGTAAAGACATTTTCGATACTATATCTATCGTTGACGTAGCTGTCTCTATTGTATTATCTGGCCACATTTGTTCACTTTCTAAGATTTCAATAAATTCAGGGTTTTGTTTTCGATTATTGATTAAATGTGTTCGTATCACCGAATTTAAAAGAAACGGGCTACATGTAACTACGAATGTTACTCTATTCATACGATACGTTTCCAGTTCATTGTTGTTATTGTACCATAAGAATCGATGTGCGTCTTTATCGTAGGAATGTAAATAAATTTGTAGAAATGCTTTCTTAATGTCAGCCGTAATTCCGATCTCGCCTACACGAAAATTAAGCAAAATCTTAATTAAATCTGGACTTAAATTAGGCCCCTTTTCTAATAAGTCATTCAACGATTTTTGTCCCGGGGCATGTGAAGAGGCATCGAAAACCACTCGTAAACGCGTTGTTTGTTTATCTTCTCTAAAAACCGGCCTGTGTGGCATGTAGTAAACACGATCGCCATTTGTTTTTTCAGCATCACCGCGGGAAATTAACTCGTCATAATTATTATCCAACATTCCTTTGATAGCAGCGTTATATTCACATATTTTGTTAATATTCGTCAATTTAAACTTTAACCTTTGAGCACGAATTCGGGCACTAATTAAATTATCATTTTCAATCACTGCATCCTCATTCCTCCACGGTAACGCTACTAAATATCGATCATCACATTTATGAACGTTATTTTTCAAAAAATTATCAAAAAATTTCTTATCGTTGTCTGCTTCTTTGGTTATACCTATTGTTTCCAAATCCCACATACTTTCAATCGCGGCTTCTGTTTTTATAACTGTCGCATGTAACACTGTTTGCAGATTTACTCCTATGGTTGTAGCATCAACTGGTATGGGGCCATGCAAAGCATAACCAAATTTCGTGTCCACCGCTACTAAACCTTTGTTTAGACAAATATTCTTTCCTGTCACTACTGTCCAGTAATTGTCTGCCCCAATAAGGATACTAATTCCATCAACAATTAACGCTCGATCTATATTAAACGGGATATTGTCCGCAAGCTGCAAGTTTTGATACTCTACCACGCTTTCTTTAGGTATATGTAAATCATCTATGCAAATTTCTGGAACTTCCACAGCCTCAATCGTTAAAATTTCATCTGTATATTGTCCCTTCAAAGGAATTAAAACGCGGTTGTAAAACTTAGAGGGTATCGACGCACTATTTCCAAACGCGGCAATACGAATCCTATGTTGTCCAACAACAGGTAAATTTAATACCCTTGATAGATTCTCCTTAATAAATGAAAGTTGACTGCCGCCGTCCATAACTAATCTGATTAACTTCTTTGAATTTTCGCCAAAGGCATAAACACAAGCCGTTTGCAATAGCACATTTTTGTTTACGTTTGTCATCAAACTGGACACCGACGGCGCCGAAGTGTTCATTGAACTCTCGCCTTTCGTTAATTTCATTGTAATACCTGTCGTCTCAGCGTTGTGTCTATCTTTACCTGGCTTAAAGCTTGGGTCGCACATAGTTGTTGCGTGCCTGCCTCTGCATTGTTTACATCTTAAGAATCTATTTTTACAATATTTAGCACTATGGTTATTTCTCGTACAACGGTAACAATTTCCTGCTGCCTTTAGAATTTCTTTCTTCCTTGTTAAAGGTACATCTGTGTCACACATTTCGGTTTTATGGTCTTTCTTGCAGAAAGCACAGCATTCAATACGTTTGTTCGGCGTGACTAATAAACTAGACGCAGTTCCTTTGTAATGCGTTCTCTTTTCTGTAGGGAGCATCTTTTCTTTACAATCTGCATCGGGTATTAAAGCTTGTTCCAATGACTCGATTTCGTTTTTAAGAAACTGCAATAAATCCTTTACCTGGCGATCTGCCTCTTCCTCTGACCTTGATGATGAACTTTCTAAATTATTCGCAATAATCTCTAGCTGATTGGATGATTTCATTTTCATTTGTCGATAAAATCCTAAACGCAATTCCGTTGGCAACGACTTAATGAGAGTCGACTTTACGATTATGTTATACTGAAAACTAGATACTTCTAATATTTCAAGAGCACGCATAGCTGAAGTAATTAGATTGTAATTCTTCCTTAAAGTGCTTACGTCATTTTTAGATTTTACAGGTTCGATAAAGAACATCAAGTTTAAAGAAAGGTTTATTTAAATATAAATCAAGCTAAGCGACTACACATTTTGAGAGCTTCTTACGTTCTACTGTGTCTCTGAACAACAAGTTACAGTAACCCCTTACTTACTCCCTCTACTACCCTTAGGTCTATAGACGCACGCAGAAGGCCTGTAATATTTTACACATGTGCTTCACTTATTTGTCCGACTACTGCGGTAGCAGTACTCGGTGATTTAATGGCTTTATAGGACGACCATTTAACGAATGAATGTTTATGTTCTAAACTATTTTCGTGTTTTTTGTCCAGCATCTTTATTCAATGCGTTTTTCCAATTATTAAAACCTATTCCTACAAATATTGCGTTAGAGTCCTTTTTTATTGTAAAATGACGACACACAAAACAATAAACAGAGTCACACTTAAAATGCAATATTCCAACCAGGAAAAGAGTTGGTACCAACTTTTATTAAAGTGTCTTAATCTACCACTAAAATTAGTTTGCGGGTAAAAGTTTAAAATAGGCTGAAATGGGCTATCTAACACTTTGTGAAGGATTTGGCGGTCCTGGCGTAATACTTAAAACACAGCAGGGCACAATTTTTGTAGAATAAGGTGATGCAGTTTCGGTAATTCTGCAACTTTTTTGTTGACGCTAGTTACATATCCCCCAAATTAGGATATATAGGTAATCAAATGGAATTATTAAATTTGAAGTTAGATTGTTACAATGTATAATTAATTGGAGGACAAATAATAAAAGGTTAATGGATGTTCATAAACCAGACATGAGAACAGATGTGAATACATTGTATTCCAGACGTAATATGACACTGCAGGTGTAGGTCACAGTAGACAATAAGATTGAATTATTACAATTAATATTGTTACTTTGTATTGTATAAATGAATAAAGAAATAAGCAGACATAAGCTCTGCAGTTCCCACAAGCAATGTGAGGGGCAGGGACAACATAAATACCCTCGAGAGCTCAAGATGGCCAGTCAGTCTTGAGCTTCACGACTTTAACCTTGTTGGTTATTCAACTACTTATCCTAATTTTTATTCATTTAATTCAGTAAATATCAATTTAAAGTAATTTTGATCTCAATACGTTAATGAATATAATGTACTTGTATTGAAAATTCAAATTGTAAATCTGTATAAATAAAAATCGTTAGAAAAGTTTTCTGAAGATACTTTTTAAAAAGTCGCTCAAAAAGGCCCAAAATCTATCTTGCCAGTCTTCAAAAATTAAATCTGGCTCATCATCGTCTTGCGACTCGGATTCAAATATAAATGCATTCAGTTCATTATCACTATCACTATCACCTAATAGACTGGGTAAATCATCTAATTCTAATACATCTAGCTTGATGTTTTTTGATAAAGTAGGTTCTTTTTGAGGTTGACTTTCATGTAGAATTTCATTACTTTTTGATTTTTAGCAGCTGGAACTGATTTAAAGTAATCTACTAACGAATGTTTTTTGCCATTCATTGTAAAAACTGCTATTACGCAATCAAAGGGAAGACTTGTAAGAAGTAAATAAAGCAATTACAAAAAGAGAAGAATGGCAAGTAGAAAAAGATAAAATTAAAAGAGAATAGACCGTATTTACAAATAGTAATCGCAACCGAGTGTTTTACTACACAACACTACTTAAACTAATTTATTAATGTCACTTATTTTTAAACTACTTGGGCAAGGATATCTGAAGTAGCAGTAGGGCGAAAGATTTCCACCTGCAATGAGCGTGCATGAGTATTTAAAATTCCAAAAGTTCAATTACTAATATTATTGCGTTAAAACTATTAAAATGGGCATACAAATATGATATACATACAGAATAGCACATTTATGTAAACAAATGGATACAGCATCAATATCTACCCACTTTTAATTCTCAATCGCCATGGTATTGATTGTGTAATCGGCCAAAAGGGATACAATGCACAATGGGTCAGCCCAAGCTACTAAGTGCAGTCCGGCACAAAGCTCGGCGCAATGCGCCTTCCATATACCGGTTGAGTTAGATAACGTGACCACCGCAAATATCTCCGAAGGTATTAGTATTAGTAAAAACGTTATAAATAAAATGCAAAAAATAAAATTTGTGGTAGTAGCGTTAATTTAATAATTATAAATGTATTTTTATGAGGATAAGGTAAAAATGTTGGAAATGCAGTGCACGCGATAGCTATGTATCAGGAATGTTTTCTAAATAAACCAGCAAAAAGTTTGTAAAAGTTATCATCCAGCCATATGAATGTGATATATCATAGCATTCTAGAAAATTAAGGCTTTCCAATGATGTCAATATCAATATAGAGTACCATTTGAACTTCGAAAATCACCCCCACCCCTTAACAAAGGGTGCAATAAAATTTTTTTCCATATGACATTATTATAAGGATAGTAAGCTGAGAACATTTTATTTATAGCATTTTTTGCTTATTGCTAATACTTTCGAAGATATTTGCGGCGGTCACGTTATCTGGCTCACCCGCTATATTTATTTACTTAATTAGTTCTGATACAAATATGCGCATTGGACTTTTTCTCAAGCTACTAGAGTGCTTTTTCAGCACGTGAGCTGCAATGATTGGTGACTATAAAAAGGTATAATAGGCAATGTAACCTTCCCTTAGCAAAAATTGCCGTTCTGTATATAACTATAATTAATAGTATTAATTATCATTAAGTCCCCCAAAAGGTAGCTTATCTAAATTCACATTTCAGCAACAATAACAAGCCCATAACGGTCATAAAACTATATAGAATATCAATGCAAGCTGCAGTCATTTTACACATAAAACATTCTAATTAAACAGACGCATTCAATTTTGCATGCTAAACTCTGGTATGCTCATCACAGCAAAATTACAAAAAATGCTTTATCCGTTTTAAACCCCCATTTCCACAACTTAAAAGGGTCCAATTAGAATGCAAGTGGTTAAAAACCCTTCCCTAAAATCCAGAGAGATAAAATTTTGCACACAACCAGACTATAGTATGTTCGTTACAGAAAAATTGAAAAATTTTGGTTTTTTCAGTTTGACGCACAGCCCTCATGGCCTAACCTAATTGGGGTGTGGTTGGTTAATGAAGACCAAAAATGATGAAACACGCTATTCAACCTGGCTTTGCTATGCTCAATACAGGAATATTTTAAAAATTGAATTGTTAACATGGCCCTTTGCAAAGTTTAAAAGAACTTAATTGGGCAGTGTGTGTCAAAGGCAGTTCCTGGGTACCTAGGTAGATGAAATTTAGCATAAGTCAGGGTCTGATATTTGTAACGCAACTGTAACACTATCCTAGACCGTAGCTTTATCATTTTGTAACGATACTTTCTACCTTACCTCCCATTTTAACTTTTTCTTTAAAAACACCAAAAGAAGAACACCCCACCATACTTCTTTCTGTGTAATATTTCAAGTATTATTAATCGAGATCTTTTAAAGATTCCTTGATTATAGAGATTATTAATACCATTTTAATAATTCAGATAGTTGCAATACTTTTTCGTCGATTGTTCTCTATTTATTCGAATTAGTTACAAAATTCTTTAGTCGGCCGTACTTTAATAAAATGAAGAACACAATATGTTATTTAGTTGTTATTTAAGAACTAAACAAAAGACAAATTGAACTATGCACTTATTATAACTATTATTAGTGTAGCTTTCTTTGTTTTCTTTCTTAGAGGTCACTACGCATCATTTTGTTAATACATTAATGAACCATCACCTTGTCGAGCATTAAAAAAATATATGTAGTTCAAACTAAATAGATAATTCCTTTGCGTTTATTAAACATTACTTAAAATACATACGTTGATAAACACAATTGAGTAATTATTTATTTCCATATGTGTTATATACCAGTGTTTTTATTCGTACCCAATCACTGTTCTCAAATAAGTTGAATGTTTGTTTAAAAATTCCATACATTCTTGCTTTTTTGATGCTGTTTTGTATGGGATGTGGCTTTTAAAGAATTCTATAACAATTTTCTTTTCTTTAGTCGACTACCAATTTCTTACGGAACCCTTGGTTCTATCAGAATTTCTGACACGATAAATTTATTGCACAGAATTTACATCCATTGTAGATTTCACTCTCAAAGCTATGGTTGTTCCAATGAGTTTGATGCCGCTTGACACTAGACGGCCGCCGCTAGCGCAACGTACTCTGGTTCAGTACCGTTAGTTGAATCAATACAGTCCTCTTCCTCGTATTCAACAAGATCGTCAGTAATTTGAATATCTGGAAGATTTTTTCTTTACACTTCATTCCTTTTCCGGCATTTAATAATAGTAAAACTTTTGCAACCTTCGCTGTTTGATGAATGTCTTCTGAAAACCTAGAAAAATAAAATTCTGTAAATATTTATTTAATATACCTGCACAATCGTACCAATTTTTTACAATCGCTAATTAAACAATGCTTTTTGCTTGACCCCGACAAAGAACGTCGACGTTTATTGAAGCGAGAGATAAAACTAAAAAACTCGCATCGTCTATAGCAACCAGTAAATAAGCGTCTCAATTTAATAATTGTCAAATCTGACACATTGCAAGATTTTTTCACTGCGTAAAAACAATGCAAATCTTAATGCATTTTGACAAACAAACCCTTATTAAATATGTGCCTAAAATATGCATTAGAACACATTTTATTTGTAAATAGTAAAATGTAAATTGTTTTGCATTTACAAAGAATAAATAAAGCAATTAAAGCTTTAGTTACTTTGCTAAATTGACTATCGTATAACATTTAAAAAAAACATGTTCTAGAAGCTTGGGAAGAAATAGAAAAAATGCGTCATATGTACTGAGAAATCATTAATAGTTAAATTAATAAACACCCTACTTAAGAAACTCGCGCTATCATTAAAAAGGCATAAAATCAATTTTATTGCCTTCGCATTACTACTAGATAGGATGCAACGCCATCATCAACTCCTTACGTTGGACAAAGATTAACATTACCTTTTACTACATGTATAAATCACAGTTTGACACTAATTAGGTCATTAAACCGGGGGAGTTCCAGGAAATATTACATCACGTAGACGACAAAGATTCGAATAAAATCGCGTAAAATTTAGAATCATCACTTAATTTGATAATTTTAATATAAAAACCGGAACTTTATTAGTGATTTATTCATTAATTCGCGTCAACAAGCAATATGTAGGAGTTTCAGTTTACGAGATCGAAATTAAAAAATTTCATTGGTTCGCGATTTGTCATGTAACATTTTAAACATAATTAGATGCAGTAATTTGATTTGCAAAAATACAATGAAAATTCAACGTTCTCCGATACCAAAGCTACTCTAAAGTTAAATAAAACAGAAGATGCACTTTTGGTAACTGATGTCGTAAATGGAGATTTCAAATAATATGGAAAATCTCGTAAGCTAGTTTTTGACATTAATTTAAGAATGAAAGCAGAAGGTATTTAATAACGTTAATTACAAATTGGATAAGTACTATTGGATTTCGCAAGTATTAATTTCAGATTTTTTTGTTTGTGATTGCTATTTGAGTATTTTGTCATTTGAATTTAAGGTAGAATAAGACTTAATCATATAATTTTTTGTAAGGATGTTTACCAGAAAGTTTTGGTGTCAGAATTCGAAACATTTTGACTTTTAAATAGACTATCTGTCAAGGCTTTTTGGTCAAACACAAGCCTGGGAGTAAGAGACCGATAAATTATCCACAAGAGAAAAGATTTGCTTTCTGTAAATTTTAACCAAGACTAGGTGAGGAATATATTAATAATTAAGTAAATAGGTACTTGTTAGGAATAATTTTGTTTGAAGAGTTATGCTGTAAACTGTTCTGTATTTTTTTCTATGAAAGCAAATTGTTTTTGAATGTATAAATGCCTTTTCAGATTGTTGTATTTGATTTCATTTTGTAAATTCCGTTACTTCCGTTGAGCTAGCCAGACAAAGAAAAGTTAGAAAGGAAGGTAAGTCAGCAATTTCAAATTTACAACTTGCTGTACCGTCACAGCACTAACATAGCAATATAATACGAACGAAAATTTATATTAGTACCCTCAAATGAATACTGCACTCCTGTTCGCGTTACGCCATAACCGTCATTTTAGAGCAATAATGTAGTAGTTTTCAATTATAATATGTAAATGACTATTATAGAACTTAAAAGCGATCTTTATTGCACTAATGTTTTAAAGATCGCTAAGCAACAACATAAAAAGCTTTTCATTTATTGGTCAAATTATAGACACATGTTAATTGTAAATATTTTAAAATCAATGAACTATTGATCATTTCAAATAAATGATGTGTATTCGAATTCCAAATTAAACATTCATTTTTCAAGTTGCGCTGCAGGTATGAAGGTAAGGTGAAAAGTTCTCGGCCCGACACAGAGATGGCGTTCCAATCAGCAAAAATTTGTGCTTCCCGCCTGCGTGCACATGTCATTAGTTTGTATGACAATTTTCAACTTGCTATCTCAAGTAGTTTGTTTACACGAATTTTTTCAAGCAGACGTCTTATGCGTGTTTCCTTAAGATGGATAAACTTGAATATCGTGCGGTCATAAAATTCTTCGTTTTGGACGGATTAACTCCTCAGGAAATTCATCCGACGTTGACAAAAGTTTCCTGAGACTCTACCCCTTCCCTGTCAACCGTTAAAAAGTGGGCAGCAGAATTTAAACGTGGTTGCACGTCTATCGAAGATGACCAACGTGAAGGACAACCAAAACCGCAACCACACCGGTCGAAAAAGTGCATGATATCGTGTTGGACGATAGGCAAGTGAAAGTGAAGGAGATAGCTGAGGCTGTAGGGATTTCGAACGAAAGGGTGCGAATCATCTTACACAAAGAGTTAGGGATGCAAAAGCCCTGCGCAAGATGGGTGCCGCATTTGCTGAATGCCGATCAAAAGCAAATGCGAAAACGAGTTCCACAGCAATGTTTGGCCCGGTTCAATAAGGATCCGAGCGACTTTGTGCGGCGATTTGTCACTATGCATGAAACATGGGTCCACCATTATACGCCAGAAACGAAACAGCAGTCTAGGCAGTGGGTGGAATCCGGTTGTTCCGCGCCGAAGAAAGCGAAGTCGATCGCCTTCTGCCGGAAAGGTGATGATCAGCGTGTTCTGGGATGTGAATGGGATCTTGTTAATAGATTACCTTGAAAAAGGCAAAACAATTACAGGCCAATATTACTCCACCCTTCTTGGCCAGCTGGATGCCAAAATTCGCGAGAAGAGGCCTGGCTTGAAGAAGAAAAGATCATTTTTCACCAAGACAATGCACCTGCACACAAGGGCGATGGGAAAATTGACGGATTTAGAGTACGACTTGCTCGGCCATCCCCCCTGTTCCCCTGATTTGGCGCCCACAGACTTCTATCTGTTCCCAAACTTGCAGAAATTTGTCTCTGGGGAGCGCTTCACAGCTTCCAGATCCTCACTTCCGGGAAGGAATACTGATGTTGGAAAAAGGCTGGGCTAAGTGTGTTGAAGTTAAGGCGGATTATGTCGAAAAATAAAATCATTTTTTTCACTAAAATTTGCAATCTTTCATTGTAGGCCGAGAACTTTTCACCTTACTCTCTTAGATTAAAAAATTTTGTATGGTGCTCGATTATAAAGGCCCTTAAAGGGCATTCCACTTCGCGTCATGATCTAAAACGCTGCCACGTGCTTTTAAAGACACACTTATGAAGTTGTATATCATACTGGGGATTTTATATAAGACTAAGCATATGGATAAGTAAATTGGCTATTTGATGCAAATGTTGGATAGAAAGCAATAATTGGTGTAATAATAGTTGCGTCGCCGCAAGTGGATCTCCAATTCGTGTTCACTGTTTTTGTACCTATAGCTATGTGGTAAAGTGGGAAGAAAAATTTTTGTTTTTTTGCTATACTATACTTAAAAACACCTATAGCAGTATATGTCAAAAAAATAAACATTGAAACGAAGAACAAATACCAATATTTGATGAATAAGTATAAAAATTATAATTTTCTGGCACATAAATGTCTGATAATGAATAATATAGATATAGACTAAGGAAGTTACAATTGTTTTCTCAAATTATAAGCTACTTGTTTGCACAATTCAGATTTTTAAAATAATGGCTGGAGCATATCCTATTGGATTTAAAACAATTACATCTTTTATATTTGTGTGATATCTGTTTTGGTTTCTGAAATACTCAAGTGTGTACACAGTTCAGTTTAATTTTTATTGTTTAAACAAATTGTACCTTTATTTAAATTTTCTGAAGGTTGATTTATTTATTTATCAGCATTTCGTAACTTGATTTGAATTATGATTTAAATATTAAAAATATGTTGATATAAATCATTATTTAAATGAAAAAAAAATGAATTGATTTATATTATAATTAAATTCTGATTTAAATCGTCGCAACCCTGATTATTCTTATTATTTTTATAATTATATTATTATTATTATTATTAGATGGAAATTTTTCATGTAGAACATTACCCATTGTTAATATTTTCTAAAGCAACTGTACTCCAAACGTAAGATTAAAGACATCGCGAGTAATTTTAACATACAGAATGAATGATTTTAAATACCATGTATGAATTTACGTATGAATAACGTTAATCATGCGACAACGTACTTGATGGAAAACTAAAGGGTTGACAAATACTTATGAACGTTTAAAAATCAGACAGTTCGTCTTAATCATTGCTTATTAATTGTTTATTAAATTTGTTCAACTTTAATTACCCTTGAAGGAAGAGTAAAACGCGGGACTGTAATTTAGAGTGGATTCATCGTGTGATAAGATACCATAAGTAAGATATTCACAGTCTCAGTTGCATTATATCAAATTTTGTTGAACTGCAAAATAATTCCTCGTTTAAAATTGTTACTGATTTTATTTAATAAAATAATTAGAACAGTTAAAAATTTAGTATCGGAAAATTGGCTGTATTTTTATATTTATGCCTACAAACGCTTAATCAACAATTTTACTGGAATGAACTCTAAACTCGTATCAAATGCCATGATAAATAGAAAATACAGTATGTAGCGGTGTTCGATGTTATAGATTAAAAAGTGTCGAGAAAGAAGAATCTTAGACAAAATCTTACTAATAGTAGTGGAGGTATGGTTTATAAAAACAGTACAATTTCTTGCTAAAACTGATTACGTTCATAAAACAGAGTTATTATCTACTATATGAAAGCATTTAAATATAACTATCATTACTTACCAAAATTGTCGCATCTGATTACAGGATTATTACGTTCGACCTTCCAATCTACAAAAAATCAATGTTAATTAAAGACCACGATATACTTTAACCACTTCTTACTTACTAAAGCTGTTTCCTTATCTTCATCCCTTAAACCACTAGTGGACTCCCATTCTGGTCGTAGAAGAAGATTGTCATTGGTATTTAAGCACATTAACATAATATTCTTGTACCTGGTAGTCATCGTTAAGACTTTTTGATTTTCACATTCACTTAACAACATATGTAAACATACGACAAAGCAGGCAAGGTAAGGCGACAGTCTAATTCAAGCCCACAATGCAAGTGTAATAAAATATAATATAAGATTGAGCTTTACAATGATGAAATGCTGTACACAAACGCGGCAACGGTGTTGGGCATGAGAGTATCGGTCAAACATCATTTCTGTATATAATTGGGTTCAGGAAAATGGTTTAACTTCCTGGATTTAGCGGAGATAGGTATTTATCGAAATTCCATATTTTGAAAAAATCATTTCCCCTCTATAGCGTCTTGTCGAGTGCTTGTTAAAAACATTCTAATTTAGTGAGATATACATTTAAATTATTGGTATTACTGCAGGGCATTAGGTCGTCTGCTAAACATCATTGGTCTAATAACGTCGATTGGATCCGTATATATATATATATATATATATATATATATATATATATATATATATATATATATATATGTTATGCTTTATTATTCTAAATAAGTATTTATAAATGAACATAATCTAGTTAAATTGATAAACATAATGTATATTAATTAAGAGTAATAGAAACCCTAGTAGAGGTGAAGTTTAGCTTAGAGCTACTCTTACACTTTTACACTTAACCTCCATAAGGCATAATGAAACACAAAATTTATAATGTTAAATCAGTTAACTATCACAGTAATAATAAGCCATAAAATAAACTAACCATGAAACATTTAATCAAATTTAATCAAACCAACTTAATACAAACATACAAAAACAATTACAATAGTGTCATGAACAATGACATAATTTATAACATAACAAAGTAGATATAAATTTCAGTTGCAAAACACGAAAGAAAATCGGACAGTTCTATTATAAATTGGATAATGAAATATGTTCACAGTACACATTTATTGAGAAAAAAAGCTGTATAGTTTATATTTAAATTGTAAAAGCCTGTGGAGTACTAATTAAAAGTAATTGAATTTAATATTTTAACAGAGTTATAAGTATAGCTTTTCTGAAACAATGCAGTAGTGTGATGAGGGATTATAAATAATTGATTATGTCTTACATTAACAGAGTGAACCAAACATCTCGGGATCAGTTTCTTTTTTAAAATCATAGAAGATGGCTCAGATAGCAATTTATAAGTAAAGCATCCAAGGTGTAGCATTCTTTTATCCTCCATTTTAAGCCACCCAAGCACCTTAATTTTATCTGAAATGTGATCAAACTTCCTGAGACCATATATGAAATGCGCACACGAGTTTTGTAGGATTTGAATCCTTTTTTTTTATCAAAGTTGGCAACATATGGACCATAAATAAGATCAGCATAATTTAAATATGACAGCACTAAGGGCTCAACAAGAGATTTATTAAGGTTAAATGTTTAGAGATGGCGAACAGCATACAACATCTTAAGAGAAATGTATGTTTTTTGTAAAACTTTGCTAACATGAAAATTAAATTTTAACTTATCATCCAAGATAACTTCAAGGATTCTAGCCAATTTAACAACTGGTAATTGTACATTATCAATATGAATATATAATTTAGAAGCTACGTCATATTTTTGTTTATTACAAAAAATAATTAATTTTGTTTTAGTAGAATTAAGCCTTAGGTTATGAGAAAGTGACATTTTATTGATTAATTTGAGATTTTCATTTATTAAATCCTCAGCATTAGCCATATCATGAACTGGGACACTAAAATAAAGACTAGTGTCACCGGCATAGACTTGTATATTACAATATTTTACAGAATTCAAAATATCTAAAGTATAAATAATAAATAAAATCGGACCAAGAGTAGATCCCTGGGGTACTCCAGATAAAATAGGTGATGTAGATGAGCAGGAATCATTAATCATAATTTTCTGTGGTTAGTTAAGTATGAGCGAATTAATGAGACTGCAGTATTGTGAAATCCATAAAATTTGAGTTTGGCAAATACATGGTTAACCATATCAAAGGCCTTTGAAAAATCGAGAAGAATTAATATGGTCACCAGTTCTTTGTCAAAAGCCCTTATAATGTCATTCGTAACAGTAGCTAAAGAAGTGGTCGTACTAAAATATTTCCTAAATCCTGCTTGCACATCCGATATTACATTATGTTCTTTAATAAAATTATAAATTTGAATGTATAAAACCCTTTCTAAGATTTTGGAAATAGCAAGTAATATTCTAATTATACGGAGATTCGAAAATGATTTGCAATTGGGTACCTTTGGTATAGGCTTGCCAATAGCTTCTTTCCACACAACTGGATAAACATTCAATTACAAACAGCTATTAATAATATTTGTAATCATATGATCAAGGTGTGGACTACAATATTTAAGCATAGTTAAAGAAATATCATCATACCCATATGCATCCGATTTACAGCTATTTAAAATATCATGCATAGCATCAACAGAAACCGATGTAAATTCAAGTTTATTTGTAGTATAAATAATATTATTGTTATAGAATAAGGTTTTCTCTTTGCACGTAGAGTTATTAGCCTGGTTATAGATGGAGGGGAAAAAACGGTTAGCTTCATCAGGATTTGAAAGCTCTGGGGCTAACGAAGCATATTTAGACATACTAATATTAAATGAGCGAAGAGCACACCAGGTTTGCCGAGGGTTATTACCGATAGCAATATTGTGGACGTAAGATTTTTTAGATTTACGAATAGCAGTTAAAGTGCGATTACGACGCTCATTGTAAAAATTCCAATCACTAGTTAATTTACTTCATCATCATTTTGTTTTCGACCTTACTTAAAGTCGGTTTGACGCAGCTCTAACTTCTTTTCTAATCTGTGCTAATCTAAAAAGTTCTACATACCCTTCACAACCTAAATTTCTAATAATTTGACTAATATAGTTATCTAATTTACTTAACTTAAATTTATTCAGAGCTTTCTCTCTAAGGTTAATAAGATGTTTTTTATCAGAAGTAAGTCACAATGCTTTTGCCTTAGAAATTTGTGCCCTTTTCAAAGGAGCATTGGAGTTAAAAATACTGAGGACTGATTCATTGAACAACTTCACTTTGTTATTCACATCTTTTTCTCGTACAACATTATGCCAGGAGATAGCTTTTATGTCCCTAACAAAATTATTCTTATTAAAATGTTTAAAATCACAAAATGATATAAATCGTTGTTAAAATTTATTAAAAGGGAAATTAATATCTCTGTAAATCAAATTATGATCACTAACCTGAATTTTCGATGAAATCACATGGGCAGTTTACAAAAATCTGATCAAGTAGTGTACTTGAGGTTCTGGTAATACGCGTTGGTGCTTCTATTAATGGAATAAAACCATAAACGTAAAAACTTTGAGATGGTGGATTCACTCCGCTACGCAAGTTTATATTTATATCACCTAAAATTATGAGATGGTCTGTCAGCAAGAGTAGACAAAAAAGATGGCATAACATCCATGTCATTAATAAAATCCAAGATTTTCGATTTTTTACTTGTTTTATTAGGTGGCCTGTAGATAACTGCTATTAAAATCTTTGTATGACCAACACTAAGTTTCAAACAAATGTATTCAATATTGCTCTTTAGAGCCAAATTTAAATTCATAATATCATATGTATAATAATTTCTTACATATATCCCCACTCCTCCACTCTTACCTTTATGACAACATGTTCAAATCTATAACCAGAAATACATATTACACTTAAATCTATACCTACATGTAGTCAAGTATCCGTAATACCAATAACATCAAAACCACAAATTGAAATGAGACGATAGAGATCAAACGTTAAGATGGGCAACTTCCATATATTATGAGTTACAGATAACAAAAGAAAACTAACCAGTAAATAAACAACCAAACAAATGAAGGCCTATCAAATTATACAAAATTATTGATAATTAAAACTGTTTTAAGTGACAAATATGAAATAAGTTTGTTATAAGAAATAGTAAACTAAACTGTGTTGTGTGCTACTATGAGAAAATAAAAGCATTTAAATTTTAGTATTATAATTTAGCAGATCACTTTTATTATTAATTATAAATTTCCTATCTCCGTATTTTACCCAGATGGTGCCATCATGAATCCAGACATTACCTTTAGAAAACTTATCTTGAGCTTGATTGAGTAGAGTTAAATCATCAGCAACAAAAATACCAGTACCTCTAAGTTTCGATCTATTACTCATAACAAGTTTTCGATCATGGTAACTAATAAATTTCACTATAATATGGTGTTTATTACTTTTCTGTAAGCCCAACCCAATGTGACATATCGATACGAGAATTATCCATAGTCACATTGAGCTCTTTCTGTAAATACTTTTATAATTGGCAGTTTTGTATTAACACTCTTATCCTCTTTAATACCAAAAATTCTTATATTGTTACGCTTGGAATACTGCTGTAAATTATCAAAAGACTCACAAAGAGTGCAGTTATCATGCATCAATTGATCATTGTGTGTTTCAACAGTAATAACACGAGCTTCATCAATAAATACCTTTTCAAGATTAGTTTCCACAACCTTAGCCACATTTGCAGCAACACTAAATAAGAATTCTTTATCAGCAATAAGCGATTTAATAAACTTGTCAAGAATTTGTTGAATATTCATAATTTGCGACTGCAATAGCACCATTATAAATTGTTTTGAATTACTCTAACACAAATTCAAGATATCTTGTAGTATTTTATTAGCAACTAACTAATGATCCGGGTTTCAATCTATCAGATATATAAATCTATATGTTTAATATAGCCAATTATTAGAAGCAACCGATAATTATGTAGCACATCAAACACACACGTTCACTCCTACCGCGACATCATAAACAAAAAAATTAAAAAAATTATCATCATAATATGGAACTTGGTTTGATTTAATGGTTATAGTTTTAAATGGCACAATATTATTTACTACTGAAGTACAATTATTAATGATTTCTTGCAATATTAAATTTACATTATCTCTATTTAAGTTCTTTAAGTTCTCCGTCGCTATTAAAAGTTGCTCATTTATCTTTTCATATATATCATCATTAAAAATTTGAGTTCTAATACATTTTGTAATAGGTTGCTTATTATTACATTTGAAAATGTTTATTGATATTATAGAATGATCAGTAATTTTTGGTATATCATTCACACTAACACTAACACCTTCATAATTAGTAATAACGTAATCAATTACTGTTTTGCTACTGTTAGTGATATTAGTAAAATCATTTACAAACTGATCTACTCCAAAAATATTAAATAAATTTTGTATCTTCTTTGTATAATAGCAATTTAAGTTTGTGTAATCAATATTAAAATCTTCTATTATAATATACTTTCTTTTAGAAAAATATTTTTCACCAACATTTTCCAGAAAATCTAAAAATACTGAATGATTGTATTTGATAAATGATATAGACCACCTATTAACCACTTATTGCTACCCATCTTTACTTCAACAAATTGCAACCAATAATTCAACTCTAAAAGAAAGAATTCTTGATTTTGTAATCAATATTATTTTTGATATAAATTAAGACACCACCAGTATGCCGGCTACTGCTATCACAACGAATTACATTATAATTGTCTATTATTATCTCAATATCTTCGACATCTTTGTTAAGGCAAGCAGGGATTGATATGAAAATAAAGACAAGTAGGGTAGCTAAGCCGCTTTGGCAACAGAGATCCACAGCAAGATATGTATACGCCGATTCGAGAACAATATGAACAGCTAAGCCGCTTTGGGAAACAAAACGTGCAGCAAGATATGTATACGCCGCTTTGAGAACAAAATTGTCTTTGTGTGTAAATTTGTTGCGTCGGGGAGTCGTTAGGTCTTTGGGGTGTGCGTTCGGGGTCGTTAGATTTTTGTCGTGGGGTGGTGCGCGTGCGCTGGGGTGGAGATATTTTCTTAAGAAACTTTTTTAGCAGCGTTCCCGACGTTAAATATTAAATATTAAATTTTAAAAAAATGTTGTGTGTGTAGAAAATGGAGTTCACGTGTTGGTTCATATTTTTCTGGGTAGGTTAAGTTAAAAATTAAAACGCCGCGGTGAAGAATTTTTTTAATATTAGGCAAACGCGTGCAAGTGGTAAAGAGTGTTTTAGCTCTCCTCATAAGCTGCGTTTTGTACGAAGTAGAAAATAAAATTAAGAAAATATACGAAATGTTATATGATGGAGGTCAAATTTTTAAACGTTTGCAGGTAAAATCTTGTAAAAAAGAAGTCGTTCACTTCTCGCAATTTCAATGTTACGATAAAATAACAAGAATTCGCAGTCGAATATAACCTCGTGTTTTTTTATTGAAATTATAGCTCTCTGGTAATATATATGCAAATCATTCAACTTTTAATATAATGGATTTAATTAACATAAGGTGTGTTTGCAAAACATGTTAAGACTATTTCCTTCTTGGTATGCAAATTATACCACCTTTCATAACGATTTATTTGACTCTCAAATAAAAAAATTAATTTGATCTTATATCAAGAGGTGTTCTTGCTTACATTTTAGCAATTTGAATATATTTAAATATTTAAATGTAATTATACATTTAATTTATGTGGCAATAAAAATTCTTTTACTTTTAGCGGTTTGGTGATTGTATGTAGATGACGTATTAGACATTGTATATATATAACTCGTTTAATTGCACAAACGTGATAAAAAATTTATAGGTTATGCAAAAACGTGCATGTAGTGAAGAATTTAGCGGTGATCTTTAGAGCTTCGTCATTGTTTTTATTCTCGTTGCTTTAGTTAATTAAAGAGAGATTTTTAGGTTAAGCAAAAATAGGAAATGTGGTGGATGACATAATCACTTTCAAAATGATGAATGGTGGGGGAAAGGAGCTTCTAAACGTGCCCTAAACGGGGCTCTGCCCCATTATTTTATTTATTTTTATTAAATATCAAAAAGAATAGGAGAAATTATTCGACTCGTATTTTATAATGGTTTTAATTTAAAATATTGGTGTGTGCGCAAAAAAACATGTTAAGACAGGTCACTCGTTATTTTATTCATGATTGCACCACCAAAATAATTTATACAACCACACTGAACTCGTACCCGGATCTATATAACCTTTAAATGTATGCAAATAATGTCGTTATTTAAAACGTGGTGAAGAATTTGGATGGGGATGTACTCATTCTCAAATGCGGAATGGTACTCCATAAGGCGTTCTGAACGGAGGTTTTGCACGCATTAGGTGATTAAATACTTCGGAGATTTTAGGTTAAGCAAAAACGTGCACGTGCTGAAGAATCCCCGAGATTTTTAAAAAAATATTTTTGTATTAAATATATAATTTTAAAAAAAACACACAAAATTTGAATGTTTTATTTATATTAGTTTCACTTACCAGCTTATTTTAATTACATGCTAATGAGTTCATATATTTTCATACAGTTTGATTGATTCACTGCCGAAACAAAACATTTTTTACACAGCTGACAATACTGGGTGTCGTTTTTTCAATACAATATCAGTAACTATTTACAATACAGCTGAATACTGAAATGTAAAGTAACTTTCACACATTTACCTACGTGTACTTAAATTTAATTGAATTCTAAAAAATATATGCATATCTATGACAGGCAACCCAGCATACACCAATTATATATTCTTAGTGTAAAATTTTATTGTTAGGTGAATAACCAGCAATTTATTATGTAATATTTATTGGTACAAGCATGGTAATAATAATTTGCAATGTGCAAAATACCTCTTTTTGTTGTTAAAAGACCGATTTAATTAAACACTATAAAAGATTGTGAATTAATTATTCTAGTTAAATTTTACAGTGCTAGAGGCACTAATTATTATTAGTACTAGATATAGGTATAACAAAATTTGTATTCCAGATGATAGTATGTTCAAAGGATATTATTATTTAAAAGACTCTGTAAACATGATTAGTGAAATTATTAAAGTTAAGGAATGTAAAGCAAAAATTTGTCCATAAAAGCAAATATGTTTTCTAAAAGATATGCATAACTTACGGATCTAAACGTTTCAACATCTCGCAAACTGAGATAAATATTACTTATTTCTTTGCAAAAAACGTTCATATAACGCCCTTTAACAACCGCGTTCAGTAAAGTGTATGGTAGTTAATGACCTCGGCGATTGTGCTATTTATAGTATAATTATAACAACATATTCCCATATGTAAATTATATGGTTCTGGTTTATACCTAAAAACAACTATTTTGCATTATATTTTGTTGATCCTGGCAGAATAAATTACAAGTATAGCTACATTGTTAATACATTTTTATTTTCAAACTCGTTTTAATTATTGTAGAATTTAGTGCTTATAAATAACCTACTTTAATTCAATAAGTTATTCTTAAATTAATAATTATTGTCAAGAGAAATATATACACATATGGTAAATAATTGCAAGAATGTCTATAATATATCCGAGTTTTAATTCTGTTAAATGGAACATATGGCAACAAGGTAACTTCAAAACATTTTAGCATAATTGTCAATTACCAAAATTCACAATTTTCATCTTATATCAGCAAATGTTATTAAATTGATGCTAAACAATAAAAATAATACCGTTATATTTCAAATCATTTTAATAGAATTACGCAATGTTAAGTCGTTATTAAAAATTAATTTAAACAGAGTTTTATTGTTATCGCCGTCTGTTGAAGAATCGTAGCAGAATCTGAACTATATCGCTTTTACAAAGCATGTATTCAAGATCACATTTAGTTAGTTTCAAAAACTTTTCATCATTGTATACGACTTGTTTTAACTTGCAGTAGGTATCAATGACCGAATCAACATTACCACCCGAACATGGTTGACAACTTTAAATTTTATTTTCCTATTACTTTCAAGGTATTAAACATTGGTATATATATATATATATATATATATATATATATATATATATATAGATTTAGCGACATCAGGCAACCTTTTCTTAATCTTTGTTGGGAATTAAACCACTCATAGTTTTAAAATCATCTTTCTTTACGTTTCGATCCATGACCTAGGATCGTTGTCAAAATTGTCAAAACCACAACAATCATACAGGGAGTATTTATCAGGCAACATATTTCTCGCATGGCTATGACAGCTTTTGTGCTGTATGTAGAGTAATGATTAACGTTATGCTCTTTTGATTAATTTGCAATTTACCGGGCATGCATCCTTCGTTAAAAGTGAAGGATATTCCCATAGATAATTTGAATAACAATCTCTCACCACCAACACACCTCTAATTGGATTTTCCTTAAATATATTGCTCAAATTCAACAGAGTCGCCTTGCCAGAGATCATCTCGAGGTTGTTGATTTGTTAATGCTGTTACAAAAACTAGTGGGGGGTTTATCAGACGAATAACTAGGTGATGCTCAGTATCACAACACTTTAGCATTACCTATTTTGATGAATGTGCCATAAAAGCTAGGTACTTGGATAGATCTCGCAGTGAGTGGAACAACAACGATTGTGACGATAGTGGTGCGAAGTTTTCAAGTTAACATGGACAATGTACTGTACGATTTGTTCGAGAGTGAACAACGCATTTTACACCAACATCTGAAACATGCCATAGTATTGAATGATGTAGACAAAATCAAACGTATACTGTTCAGAGTAGGCGTTCATGTTCCCTTTAAAGCCTTCAAATGGCTAACGCTGACCAATGATACATCCATTGATGTAATGGACATGCTGTTTAATCAACAGAGTAGGTGCGATCAATTTGTATCAAACTTCATTGATGCTTGCAACGGCAAAACAGAGTTAAAATGTCATCAGGTGCGCGGTGTACTAGACGCAATAGAGAGTAATTATAGTTTGAGCGATGTATATTTCCTTGAAGAATTACTAACCAACCGAGCTGTATTGAGTACGAAGGCATATCCTATCATGAATATAAATGCAACTATAAATCACTGGTCACAGCGATTGACGATATGATTGTAGATGTTGTATATTTCGCACAACCTATGGTATTAAAAAGTATTGAAGTTAATTTTAAAGTATAAGGTAAATTATAAGTACCAACCTAATGTAGTTGGCCCTCATAGAACAACATATAACTGGCTCCTCAAGAATTTGGCAATGGAGGGCTCAAAACAGCAACCAGGATGGACGTGTGGTCCGGATTCGGGAAAATGGCCATCAAATAGTATAGATGATTATAAAAAAGTGTATATGCTATTAAACTTATTGTTTTAGTTTAATACTATTTTTTGTATGTAAATCATGCCATCTTGGTAATCCTACCTGATGCGCTATAGATAGCACTTATTAGATATAATGGAGGATGCTATTGTACGTGTCGCATACCTTTTACAATAAATGTATATACCTCGAGTGTTGGTCAAGTACGGGAGAAATTGTTAGCTGAGAAGGTAATGTGTTTTACCTGCTTGTTATTTACACATATTCACGGACATCGAAATACTCAAGTTCAACCAAAACAGCGAAAATCAACCTACATCAACGTTTTGCGCTTCGGGCATGAGGAATTATAAACAACTTTCTTGACGTAGAACTAGTTTAGTAATTAGTAGTACATAGATGTAATTTGTGTGCGTGTGTGTGTGTGTGTGTGTCGCTATAATAAATCATATAACAGTAAAAAATTTTTATTGATGAATGACATATGATGGTAAACAAACACGTAACAGCAAATCTACAAAATATGATTTTGGATATCCAACTATTATGGCTAGAATCTAAATTTAACCATTTCACATATACTTGATTTTTAACTCTCTTCAATACTTTTTCCACTAAATATACATCCGGATAGTGTGTTCGTTGAAGTTCTTTTGCATAGAAGCCGCCTAATATTGGTTGTCCTCGACTATCGCGCAATAGGTACGTTAAAGGATTAGTCAAATGCACTTTGTACACGGTAAAAATTTCGTTAGACCAATTTGGTGTGTATCCCTTGGTAAATTGACCTCTATGTTTACTAATGCGAACATGATCCCCAACAGAAAATTTTTTACTCTTTAAGTTAACTGTTTTGATCGTACTGTACACTGTATTGAAAAGTTTGCGTTCATTGCGTTTTGACACATCTACAGGTCGCATGCTGATTGTTCGATGTTTGGTGTTGTTATATGCAGTCACGAGTGAGGATAGTATATTCAGCCATCGATACGAACCATTCAAACTAAATTGTTTCCACATTTTTGACTTTAAGGTACGATTAACGCGTTCTACTACGCAAGCTTTTTATTGCTGTACACACTATAATGTGTAATCTCATATTTTTCCATTAAAGCCTTAAATGTTGAATTATAAAATTCTTTTCCCAAATCCGTTTGAATGTACCGTGGAATACGATGGTCTTTGTTGAAAATTGATTGAAAAGCGTTTGAAACAGCCTTACCCGTCTTGCGCTTAACCGGTACGGCCCATAAGTATTTAGAAAATACATCGATAACAACTAGAATGTATCTAAATCCTTTATTCATCTTTGCATATGGGATCATTTCCACCAAATCGGCTTGAAACAGCTCGTTTAATCCTTTTGTGATTACATGTCTTCTAGGAAAGTTAATGCGAGCAGGCTTATGTAACTCGTGGACGATTTGCTCCTTTACAGACATATTGCTAATATATGTGTGTGTGTGTATGGTTGACGGCTATATGCGTGCGTTTTAAGTTTCTCTTGCAACTGTTGAATATCTGCTTGAATTCGTGCAATGTCTATTCTAAATTGTGCTTTCACTTGTTGAATAGCAGCGTCTAATGTCTTATATATGCTATTCATAGAATCATCTATCCGTTTGGTTACGATTTGTGCAACATTAGCGTTCACAGTGGCTGGAACAAGGTTACGCATCATCTCTTCAAAATGGTTAAAGTCTGATCTTGTAACATACTCGCTCGAGAATTGTGTTATCATACTGTTTGTTGTCTCCTTCACAAGCGTGTCTATATACTGCTGAATAGTGGAACCACTTCCAAGCGTTGGTTCGCCCTCTTGCTGGTGTAGCGTTGCTAACCGCGATTCTAAGTACGCTTTCGTGACTGCATCATCATCTTCTTGTGGTGTAGCGACGCGCGCTAATCTCATGTTGTCAAAATCGTAGTAATCATCATAAGAAATATATGAAGCACAGTTAGACGCATGTCCAAACTTGTCGATAACCATCGTGATAATGAATAACAAGTCGCACAATCTACGCTATTATACGCAATTCGCGTAATTCTTCCATAATCGATGTAATTTCGTTTGTGTGACCGGTGTTACCTGCATCTTGCGAGGCGACCAGAAGCTTGAGCCGTTCGCACAGTTCGTTGGGATCATCAAAGTATACATACTCTAGTGGCTTCTCGTTATAATCCATGAGTAGACCACGACCACTCGGGTTTATAGTTTGCTGTCGTAAGCTATACATTGCATTACTTCTTTTTTTAATGTCCGCATAATCGTTAATTTCTTTAAGTGAGAATTTACCCAAAGGATTGAGAAGGAACAGTTGCTCGTACAACCCTTTGCTACCGTTGTAGCAAAATCGTTACACACCTTTTCACCAATCCCGAAGATAATGTCCGAATCACCAATCATTAATTTTCCTGTCTCCGGATTAAAACGTACTTTATCCCTGCGCAAGTGCTCCGTGTCATTGTTATAAATACCAGTAAAGTTGGAAAACAGATTATCGACATAGTATCTTACCGATGGTAAGAATCGTTGTAAGTAGGTCTGATGTTCTTCGCTGTTTAGGTACCGTTCGTACTCTGTATGGGTCTCTGGAGTGTTGCCGCTACTCTCCGATTCTTTGAAGGTGGACTCCACAGAGTGGACTGGGCTATGAGGATTGTGTTCCCATGCCTCCTCTATTGGTGGTGCGGCGATTGGTGTGGAACTGCGCACCTGATCGAGAAATTTAGGGCGTCTTTTAGGAGTAGATTGTACGTCATGTTGTTGTGGTAACCAGTGCTGGCTTTCGATCTTGGACTCCTGTTTAATATCTTTCAGCAGACCGGTCTGAAGTGTTTGTAAACGTTTTGTAATAGGTGCATAGGCTTTACTTAATGCAAGCTCCTTTTCAACCACACCTGCTTTTAGCGCTTGTAATTTCCTCTTGACTGCCTTTCGTACTTTTATGAGTTCTCGTTTGGTTTTCACGTCGTCTGCCATCGTCTAGAAACGGGTAGGAAGTGATATGCTATTTATGTGCTTTATAAGTATATATAGGTGTCAAAACCTTTTCGGTAGCGACCGTTCTGCAAATTGACATCTTTATTGATCACCAGGAACCCATACCGATCTCGCCAGCATACGCCGCACAATTCTTTAAACCGGTTAAACGACATATCCGTGTTTACATGGTCAGCGTATACGTGTTTTAAATTGAGTTCGTCTTGTTTGAATAGCACTAGGACATTAGCATTGTCTCTAATCAATTGTTTAGGTATTTTGGAATAGGTCTGACATAGGTAAAAACAATCAATGGCCTTATGTCGACCTAAAGAAAAATATTCTCGCATTACATTTTGTTTATCGCACGACACGTCATCGAAAATAAATATCGAAGTAGGTTTTGCATCCGCTGGAGTAACAATTGCATCCCATTTGTTAAACGCAAAATATCCTATTTCTTTTATTGGTTGTAATAACCTCTCTAGGTACTGATACTTTGGTTGATACAAGGATTTTGAGTAGAGATAAACGTTTTCAAAGCGTACACCATTCGGATGTTTCAAGAGACCGATGACTACATTAGTTTTACCACAATTGGATGGACCTGTAATGATACACCGTATTGTTGATGGTAATAGTAGTCCATGCTTTTGCACGTTAGTGTTGTTGCTGCAGTTGTGGTCCGTAATTGGCAACGCCAATTGTTGCTTTACCAGACGCATTCTATCCATATACTAAAACGTAATTGCAGTATGGTAAGCATTTAAGCGACTAATTCTACACGCATGACCAGTCTCCTTTAAACCTTTCGACTGACAAGATTAATGAAATCCTATCGTGGCTACGGGTTACTCAATAGTGCTATCAATCGTTTACCGGTAGAATTACATTTACCAGGCTATCGCTTCTGTGGACCGGGTACTAAGCTTCAGAAACGCCTCGAGCGTGGTGATATAGGTCGTAATCCCTTAGACGAAGCCTGCAAATTACACGACATCGCCTACGATCTTTCTACAGACTTAACAACCCGACACCAAGCTGATCGAAGTCTTGCCGAAACAGCACAAAAACGTCGTACTGCACCCGACGCTTCGTTAGGTGAAAAACTTGCTGCGTTTGCTGTTGGTTCTGCAATGAATGCCAAAGTTAAATTTGGTATGGGTCGTTGCAAGAAAACGATAAGGTGTAAAGGAAAACGACGTGGTCAGCGTCTACGTACAGGAAGTGGTATACCATTCAAGCGTTTAATTCGCACCATTTGGGAACGCATTAAAAACGTTCGTCCGACTGATCTTATTAAAACTGCTAAACTTGCAGTGGCACCGATTAAAGATATAACAGATGAAATTCTTGGCATCCCACGTGTAATCCCTGTACCCAAAACTGGTGGTTTCCTACCTTTGATACCTATTTTTGCAGCTCTTTCTGCAATTGGAGCGTTGTCGGGTGGAGCAGCTGGGATTGCAAAAGCTGTCAACGATGCTAAACTTGGACAACAACAATTAGATGAAGCGAAACGACATAATATGGCACAAGAAGCAGTGACACTTGGAAAGGGTCTCTATTTGAAACCTTATCGCCGTGGACATGGACTGTACCTAAAGCCTTTTCTTACACATGGGCAAGGTTTGCGTAAACAAAGACAACGAAAAAAAAAACTCAACGCATTCGTTAAACCTACCTATGCGAGCGTTGACCAATGTTGACTTGAACAAATACATAAAACGTTTACCAATATCCCACTTTCGTGGAATACTTATGCGCAATTCACTTCCAAACACAATTCGTTGGCGAGAATGTGGTATTCTTAATCATGATACTACACGTGGTGTGGGAACTCATTGGACCGCGTACAAAAAAGATGGTTCAAGGGCAGTCTATTTTGATAGCATTGGTAATCTACGACCTCCGAGGGAACTTGTCAAATACTTAACCTCATCAGGACCATGCACTCTCTATTATAATTATGAACAATTTCAACCGCTTAATACTGTTACCTGTGGACACTTCGTATTGAAATTTTTACTGCAAAATAGTCCTCCGTTAAGTTTCTAACAACATTATATATTATTTGATTTTAGTGTATTTTTTAACTGTTTTGTATAAAAAATGTTTAATTAAAAACCATATATTGCAAGTGTTTCAGGAATTTGCTTTTTATTACCCCATCCCAACTACGAATACGACTAGTTGTTAGTTTATCGTCAACCACTGAACATGTACACATTTACTTTAACTGGAACTGAATCTACGCTCACCGCAATCATCAACCCACCAATTGTTCTTGATGATGACCATGAATACGTTATTGGTCTTACAAACTTTGATACATATTTTTCAATTCCCAATGTAACGGAAGCGAACAATAAATTTTACATTGATGACATCGTGCTTACTTTACCAGAAGGAACTTATGAAGTGGCAGATATTAATAAGTTCGTACGACGTAATCTGAACGATCCCCGTGAACGCACTTCATCCAAACGTTATCTTATTGATATTCGAGCCAATAATAACAGTTTACATACAGAAATCAAAGCATCAGGTATAGTGGATTTTACACAACCAAATTCACTTGCTTCGTTGCTGGGTTTTGAGAAACGTAAACTACCAGCTCTCACTACTGCTATTTTGGACCATCCGGCACAAGTCTTTCCAATCAATTCAATATGTATTGAATGTAATCTTGTGGTCGGATCGTATCGGAATAGCAAACCTGTACACATTTTGCATCAATTCTTTCCTGCAGTTGCTGCAGGGTACAAGATTATTGAAAACCCCGTGAACGTCACCTATATGCCACTTAATACACGAATCATCGATCGCATCATTGTTAAAATAGTTGATCAAAACGGTAATCTCATCACTTTTCGTCGGGAAACTATCACGATTAGACTTTATCTAAAGCGTCTTTAAACAATGGTTTTGCGCTATGAGCATAAACCACCAAAACCTATTAATAGACGCATTGTCAGCACCTTTACCAGTTACAAGACACCAGTGCACCGATTAACACCGGAAAACGTTAAATTTCTGCAAACATTAGGACTCAAAGTGCTACATAGCTAAAATGGATAGTAATATTTTAAATGTTACGCAACGTGCTATATTTGATACAACCATCGTCAATGCCGACAAACATATGCATACTCCGTACTCAATACCACGTATGAGAAGAACGATGTTATACGGATTCCAATAGAAAACGAAGATGTCTATACACTACCATGGGACAGCGTAATTTATATTGAGGGTACAATGAATAAGTCAGATGGTGGCGTTTCGCCTACAGCCGATTTTGTCAACAACGGAGTTTTATTTTTATTTGATGAAATTCGTTATGAACTTGGTGGAAAGACTATTGACCGCGTACGTAATCCAGGTATAACTACGACTATTAAAAATTTCTTATCCTACGATTATAGCGAAAGTCGTCGCTTTAGAAACGCCGGTTGGTCCCCCATCGATAAACTTGATCTCGTTGATGCTAATGGTCATTTCAACGTATGCATTCCCTTGCGCATGGTTTTAGGATTTGCGGAGGACTACCGAAAAATTCTTTTGAATATCAAACAGGAGCTTATTCTTATTAGAAGTAGTGCTGACGATGCAGCTATATCGAATTCTGATACCAAAGAGTCAATCAAAATTACTATTACACATATATCATGGCGGATTCCACATATAACCGTTGCAGATGCAGAGCGCTTAAAACTACTCAAACATATTCAACGCAATGCCACCATGGACATAAGCTTTCGCAGTTGGGAACTACACGAATATCCAGAATTACATACAACACACACGCATACGTGGGCCGTGAAGACGGCTTCTCAAGTGGAGAAACCACGTTTTGTTATTGTCTGCTTTCAAACCGATACATCGCGCAAAAGGGCGCAGTCAGTTCGACCACTGTAAGTTGACTAATATGAAATTACATCTGGGTTCATCTATGTATCCTTACGATAATCTTAACATTGATTTCGATACCAATCGCTATTCTATACTATATGAGATGTATGCACAGTTTCAACAATCGTACTACGGGGTATCAGCGAGCCGATATTAACACCCAATGAATTTTAAACGCACGCTCCACTTGTAGTCATCGATTGTTCCCATCAAAACGAAATAGTGAAAGTGGGAGCGGTTGACGTACGATTAGAATTTCAAATGAAAGAAGCGCTTAAAGCTCACACTACAGCGTACTGCCTCATTCTACACGATCGTTTGGTCCGCTACAATCCTGCAACCAGTATTGTGAGTGAAGTCTAAAATTAATAGTCCATTAGTTGTCGACGTTCAAAGGTTTAAAATTGCACATAATAACTTTGTGTTTAAAGAAATGGCTGTTTTACAACTATCCCTATTGAATGGAGTTGCAATAACATATGTGCTGAAACCACCATATTCTTGGAACTGTCTATCAGCTCGCTTCAAATACCAAAAGGTATGGTTAAGCAGAAACTTTCACGGTATATCTTGAGATGATGGCAATTTACAATGAATTTCCACACCTAAATGTTATTAACCTAGAAGATTTAGGGTGTACTCCTCTACATAAATTAAAGTATTACACCAATTCACACAAGTGTTTCTAGCATACCACACGACATTCGTCATTCAATTGCGCAACCACAGATGTAATTGTACTCAAAAACTGGTTTGTACATATAACCAATTATTCATTTTAATAAAGAATAATGTTTACATTAAGTAGTGTTTTATTTGTATATTTTATACCTACATACATACATATTCCTTGAGACTAGTAAGATGTGTTTCAAAAAATGTCTTAAAATAAGTTTAATTGTAAAACTTACTAACGAATCTGTAAGTATCATATTGAAAAATTCCTCTTAACGGATATGTATTTTGCATTTTTTATGCAAACTTTGTTACAATAATACAATTAAAAATTATATTCTACTACCGAGGTATTAAATTTTAAAGTATGTTATAGTTGTGTAAACATAAAATGCATTGCATAGGTTTTATCATCAAAGTAGTACATTTTATTTAATCCCACCTGTAAAATGATTAATTTCTTAAACCTAAGTTTCATAAAATTTATTCTCCAAAGATCAACCAACTATAAACCAGAACTATTAAATTTACATAAATTTTGGTGTTATTTTAATTTAAACTATGCTCATAAAAGTCGTTTATATATATAGCACCAACATTGTTACTACCTATGAATATCAAATCTTTAAAGGAATTTACAGTCATGATTAATTAATAAGTGGTCTTTTCATTTGTACACATTTTGTATATGTTGTTTTAGTTCCATTGACGACCTATTATTAGTAATCTGTTTATTATTTTATTGACGATATGAATTTTAAGATTGGAAGGGAACGATAAGAAATCTTCCTCTGACATTTATATGCACTCCGCATAGTTGTTTAAGGTAGCAAATATAAATAAGCTGTTTAATGTGTTGTAGAAGAATTTTTACCATTGTATTATCGGTATGTATAAACTTACTTACTTAATGTGTTTTAAACGGAAGTAGAAATTATGAATTTTGGTAATTAACAATTATGCTAAAATGATTTGAAGTTATGCGATTTCCATATATAATTTACATATATCGGTATGTTGTTATAAATATCACAACCTTGAGGTCATTAACTACCATGCACTTTACTAAACTATAATTAATAAAATCCCCGTACATTTAACTAAGATACATTTTTCTTAATGCGGAAGTCTTATCTATGTTTTATTCAAATAAGAATCTGCTACCGCCACCTACAAAAAGATAGAGACAATTAAAGAATGTAAGTTTTTGTAAATAAAACATTAAAATATTGTGTTTCTTTTTAATATTATATATTTAATACAAAAATAATTTTTGGAAATTCTCGGGAGATTCTTCAACACGTGCATGTTTTTGCTTAACCTAAAAATCTCCGAAGTATTCAATCACCTAATGCGTGCAAAGCCTCCGTTCAGAACGCCTTATGGAGTACCATTCCGCATTTGAGAATGAGTACATCCCCATCCAAATTCTTCACCACGTTTTAAATAACGACATTATTTGCATACATTTAAAGGTTATATAGATCCGGGTACGAGTTTAGTGTGGTTGTATAAATTATTTTGGTGATGCAAACATGAATAAAATAACGAGTGACCTGTCTTAACATGTTTTTTACATATACACACATATTAAATATATATTGAAATTGCTAAATGTAAGCAAGAACACCTCTTGATATATGATCAAATTAATTTTTTTATTTGAGAGTCAAAGAAATCGTTATGAAAGGTGGTATAATTTGCATACCAAGAAGAAAATAGTCTTAACATGTTTTTGCAAACACACCTTATGTTAATTAAATCCATTATATTAAAAGTTGAATGATTTGCATATATATTACCAGAGAGCTATAATTTCAATAAAAAAACACGAGGTTATATTCGACTGCGAATTCTTGTTATTTTTTTCTTGGTAATGAAATCGTGAACAACATGTTTTTACAAGATTTTACATGCAGACTTTATAATTAGATCCATTATATCACATTTCATATATTTTCTAAATGTTATTCGCTACTTCATACAAAATACAGCTTTTGAGGAAAGCTAAAAAATTCTTTACCACCTGCACGTTTTTACTTAACATAACAAAATTCTTCATATAGGTAAAATCACCACTTCGCTATGTTCTCGGCTACCTAGTTTCGGCTACTTTTCCAAGGTCGTTGTGACGTCATAGCCTTTTATAAATAAAGAACAATGTAATACTATTCTAAAATTTTTATTCTGGCATTATACATAACAAAATTTAAAAATATTTAATGCCAAGAATGGAGCCATTTAAACTTAAATTTAATATAAATTCAATTGTTTAACATGGCTAACAACCAATGCAAGAATTAAGATATACAACAAATTTGTGTGTCAGATAACAAATCCTGGTGTTAATAAACAACTTGGAAATTATATACTAGATTTTTTTACGTTGTCCAGATGCACATTTAAGAGCAACATTCGCGTCTACTTTGACCAAAGAACACGGTATTACGCAATTGGAAGCGACAATATAAAACTGTACAATTGGAAGCTATGTCAGTGCGGAACGGGTGTATAATCCCTTAAAAGACTGTTTAACCTTATTGGAAGATAGTAAGTTATACTTCCTAAAGGTGCCAATGTACTCGGTATCGCTAAAATGTGGAGTAAGTTATCGGACAAGCTTCAAAATAGCTGCTGTTTAGTGTATAATAACCTGCTACAGTACATGTATTGGGGGGAACGGCAATACAAAGAAATTGACGGGCTTGCAAATTAAGTTGTCAGAAAAACCAGAGAAAAGGGAAAAATTGATAAAGTATGTGCTTTCAGCTTTTAGTTTTAACTATTTACCTGTAAATTATTTGGAGATAGTAGAGTAGGAAGACAGCCAAGATAAAATAAAAATCTTACACAAGTGCTACATTAAAGCAGGTAACATATTTTACACAATCTGTAACACCATATTCTACAATTCCAAAAGAAATAATCATTTCGGTATCGGGGTTGATAAGTACGCCTAACATTCGCCCAGAGGTTGTACGACAACGCGTAAATATTGACAGTAAACTCTCTCCGTCGACGCTGCAGGAAATTGACCAATTATGCACGCCATACGCTGTAAGTGGAAGAAAAAGACAGAGCTGGAATTAGAGGAAATGCATGCAAAAAGGCGAAAGTTGGACTAAATAGAAGACACTGCGACAATACGCGAACAATACAAAGATGTGTTAGACAAAGAACATCTTATTAGAGAAAGAGGAAAGGATTAAAAGATTATTTTATGTGCCGATGGACTGACTTGGATACATCCGCGTTCTACAAGCTGTATGTATTTGTGGTTAGTAAGAAAGGCTCTTTTTAGAATTTTAGAATAGTATTACATTGCTCTATATTTATAAAAGGCTATGACGTCACAACGACCTTGGAAAAGTAGCCGGAACTAGGTAGCCGAGAGCATAGCAAAGGGTGATTTTACCTATATGAAAATGAAAATAAAGAACTTTTAAATTTTTTAAATAAATTTTGGTAGGAAATATTTAATAAATAAGTATATGTTAATGAAACACATATTTTCTAAATGATATTGGTGCTAAGGAAAGCTATTTTATTAAGTTCTATAGTTTGAGAGTGACGTAAAACCTTGATGCTACACCTTGAGTTGTAAAAGTTAATACATAAGCCTTGATATAAGATCAAATCAAATAATTTGAGAGTCAAATAAATCGTGATGAAAGGTGATATAATTTGCATATATTTTAAATTCATACGGGTATAATTAAAAGATTATATGTTAGATCCGACTGCAAGTTCAGTGTACTTGTATAAATTATTTTGGGATGATGTAACCAAAAGGAAATATACGACATACCTGTCTTGAAATGTTTTTGCAAACACACACCTTATGTTAATTAAATACATTATATTAAAAGTCGAATGTCGACGTGATTTACATATATATTGCCAGATAAAAAACACGTTGTTATATTCGACTGCATGCAAATTCTTAGTATTTTATCGTGACATTGAAATTGCGAGAAGTGAACGACTTCTTTTTTACAAGATTTTACCTGCAAACGTTTAAAAATTTGACCTCCATCATATAACATTTCGTATATTTTCTTAATTTTATTTTCTACTTCGTACAAAACGCAGCTTATGAGGAGAGCTAAAACACTCTTTACCACTTGCACGCGTTTGCCTAATATTAAAAAAATTCTTCACCGCGGCGTTTTAATTTTTAGCTTAACCTACCCAGAAAAATACGAACCAACACGTGAACTCCATTTTCTACACACACAACATTTTTTTAAAATTTAATATTTAATATTTAACGTCGGGAACGCTGCTAAAAAGTTTCTTAAGAAAATATCTCCACCCCAGCGCACGCGCACCACCCCACGACAAAAATCTAACGACCCCGCCGAACGCACACCCCAAAGACCTAACGACCCCCCGACGCAACAAATTTACACACAAAGACAATTTTGTTCTCAAAGCGGCGTATACATATCTTGCTGCACGTTTTGTTTCCCAAAGCGGCTTAGCTGTTCATATTGTTCTCGAATCGGCGTATACATATCTTGCTGTGGATCTCTGTTGCCAAAGCGGCTTAGCTACCCTACTACGACAGATGGGTTATAGCATATAATGGAGGGAAATGCAAATGTCAGATATCAGTTAAACTTGGTAACTAACGAAGCAACAGGGATAAGTTCGATGCTATAAGCAAGAGTGAGGTAGAAGATGTTTGTATAAGATATAGATTTTAAATTGGGAGAGTAATTAAGAAATGTTATATGACGTTACAGGTTGAAGGCAGACGCATGACAAGTCTGTGTTTAAGAAAGGGTACATATGTGAGTGGTATTCATAAACGAAGCATGAGAGAGCAAATGTTCGTATATGAGATTAAGAGAAATGAGGCTAGGTTCGTTTTACGTTGGGAGGTATGAATCTAATGAGAATTGATTTCTGTTGAGGTTAGTTTCGGCGAAGCAGACTAATGGTGAGACGGTTATAAGTGATTTTTGCCCTAATTTGTGGGATACGAGCATTAAAATTCCAGGAGAGTAAAGACCGTTGATGTTTACCTACAAAATTATAGCGAATTGTGGAAGGATAACTTGGGGTTGTTAGAATTCGATGTTGGTTATGATTTTGAGTTTCGAGAAGTATGGCAACAGTTAGCAGGTTACTGAGAAAATTAAGTAACAGGGGGTGTTTTTGGTTTATATAACCAGCTTGAAGGGGGTGAGAGGCTCTCTTCTTTTCTTCGCTCATCATCAACGTTTAATTCAAGTAGTAGTCAATATTATTTTGTGCTTTCTAAAAAGTTATTATTACACACAAGTTGGTGTGCGGTAATACTAATACTTATTACAAATGTAATGAGTTTACAGTATCTCTCTCACAAACAATATTTTACAGACACTTCACAATTACTCTCTACACTACTACTCTAATAAACAAATTTTTAAACATATGTAACTTATTCATCAATAAATTCTTTGAATATTTTCATTAGAATTAGTACTTACACATTATTTTCTATTTACATCCCTTTTAAATCATGTCCTATGGAAAGTCATCTAATTTAATATTGCTTTAATATCATATAAACATGCTGAATATTCAGTCTGTTTATTATATTATATAATCACATTCTTTATGTGAATTTGCAACCACAAAAATTATTTAAATGATGTATACACAAATCTGGTATGAAAATTTTTAATTTTTAATCTAAAAATAGTCTTTTATGAAATCACTCAACTGAAACAAAAATTTTTTAGATCTGACTTCATTACAGTCGGTTCCTTTTGAGTTTTTTTATGGGTTGTTTTTACGTTACCGGAGTTCAATCTTCAAAGACTCAAAGTTGATTTTCCAATTCTTTTAAATCAGTATCAAATCATTTAAGCAGTATACTTCCATTTTAAACTGCATTTAATTTTCAAATACTATATTAAACTCCAGTCTGCACATTGTATTAAATCATAGGTCTTGCATTTTTAAAATAATGTATTTTAAATAATTATTAGCTGCATAAATATTTTTTATTTTATGTACGAAACTAATTATGTAACATTATAACTATATCAAAAGCATGCCCAGATTAATGTTTCAAACAGTACTGATGGACTGATCTCTTACTGCCATGTGCATTGGTCTTATATTGACTAACCCATATTTGACATAATCTTCCTGGTGTGCTTGCATATATGGTAGTTTTTTAGTACATTTTATATAGAATTTTTTTATGCATTTTATTATTTGATATACTTTGATTTAATAATATGAAATTTTTTTAATAATATATCTATATGCACTAAATGTAATCATATGAAAATTACGATCTGTCAATTATTGAATATGATTGAAACCTTTCAGAATATTTACAAATGTGATTTTCCCTTATTAAATTTAATTGAAATTTTTTAAAAATATTTCTATGCATTAAAGGTATATGTACATATGCTTCCTCAATTTTCCAGGTATTATTCCGCATAGCTGTCTGGTTCTGAAGTGAACCGCTGTCAATTTGGAGACATTTTGGCAAAACCTCATCTGCCATCTTCAGGCTCCATAGGTCAAGCAGTGAATGAAGAAGTGTTTCTTTGTCCTACTTTATGTACTACTTAAGAGGACATACACCGTAGCACTTGCTTGATTTCTGGCGTGGCCCCATGCAATTGGTCCTACTGTGTATTATGTAGTTGTTCTGCACCACTGGTTTAACAAAATATTTCTTTTTGATGGTTTAACAATGCGCAGACTAGTAGTTGCTGGTTTTCATGCCTACGGCAGTGTTTCGGAATAATTTCTTGTGTTGAGACTATATAGGTGTTTTTCTATTTCTCAATGATTTATCAGATTATTCTTGAGGTATAGTGTTCAATCTTAGCTAGCGTTTTAGTATTCTTGAAGTCGATGTGACCTGTATGTTAATGTGCTGAGCTAGCGATGAGGTTTTTTCGTTCTTCTTTATTGCATCTTTATGTTCTTCTTTCCTAACACTAATTCTTCTATTTGTCTGCCTAATGTAAGATTTGTTGCAGTCTGAGCATGGTAGACTCCTTGGTCTTTTAATGGGATCTGGTCTTTGGGATTTCTTACGATTGCAATGATTTTTCTATGAGTGTTGAATGGGGTGACTATTTTGTGTTTTAGTAGAATTCTGCTGATTCTGTCTGTTGTCCCTTTAATGAATGGTAAGTATGCAGTAGTTAATGGTGACCCTGGCTCTGGTTTAGGTTTACCAGTTGTTAGTGACCTCTGAACGGTTTGGTGTGAGTATCCATTCTTCAGCAGTGCTTCTCGTAGCTTATGCATTTCCTCTTGTTTATTTGGGTCGTCTGTTAGACTTTGGGACCGTGTAACTAAGGTTTTTACAGCAGAGTAGGGTAGTGTCATATAATGATGTGACTTGGCATTCAAGTATCTATCTATGTGTGTTGGTTTTCTAGAGACCGTGTGGCTATGTTGTTCGTTGTCCTTTTGTTTCACTAGTACGTCCAGAAACGGTAGTTGGTGATTCTCCTCTACTTCCATAGTAACTTTTTATTTTTAGATGTATACCGTTATGTTCTAGGAAATAATTGAGTTGTTCTTTTCCATGTGTCCAAATCACAAAAGTGTCATCAATATATCTTAGCCATAATTTGAGTTTACATATAGCAGTTTTTAATGCACGTACCTCCATATCTTCTATGAATAAGTTAGGAATTACTGGTGATAATGGTGATCCAATAGGTGCTTTTTCAACTTGTCTGTAGCGTTGTTGGTTGAAGGTAAAATATGTGTTGTTGAGACAATGTTGTGTTAATTTGATAATATGGTCTTCAATGTTATATTTCTCTTTCAAAAGTATCAGTGTGCCCTCTATTGACACGTTGGTAGACAACGATACCACATTAAAGTTCACTAGTAGATGTTGCGCTTGAACTCTTTCCGTACTGAATAGTTGGATATAATATTTAGTATTCTGAACATATGAAGCTGCACACAGTAAAAACACAAGACATTTATATACATGCGCTTAATTACAAGTATATGAAATTGAATTCAGTAAAAATTTGCTTCAATTTTAGATAAAAAATTTAAATCTAGGGAATAGTCTTGTAAAGCTCGTCTTTAATCTGCTCGCGTAGCTCGATGCACTAGTACATCTATGACTTATCAAACTTATTAATGTTTATTACGAGGCAGAGTACTTTCATTAAAGACCACCCCAAAGCGGGGTGGTCAAATTCTCCTGATTTTTGTCGCATAACCTCATACAATTTCTCGCACTCATTATGCAGGTTGATGTCAGATGTGATAATCACATTTTTTGCTTTAAACGATTTTACATCGACAGTCTTCAGATCAATATCCACATTTTTGGTATAGAAGTCATATAACTCGAAATTAAGCTCTATACCGTATGCTTGTATAACACTGTAAGAACAATTTGCTCTTTCTGTAGATGGAAAACTCAGACACTCTGCTGTCATTGTTGTCGAGATTCTTTACGCCATAGGTAACCAGGTGGTTCTTAAACACCATGCTAGTTATTTTGATAGTATCGCCTCTCTCGATGGTAGCAGGTGCAACATTCTCTTGCCTGCTGCTCCATAAATGACCCACATACGCAGGTTAAACTACATCCTCATCACACGCATTGCTTTAAATACTGCCATTCAATTGTTGGGGGAGTTTGATTTTACGACCGTTTGGACTTATATCCATCGATGTAGTGGATGTTACATACTGCTGCATTATCTAGTGCCTATAGGTTATGCATTCTGGTAAAGGCGACACCAAACCCGTATATTCTCAACACCAGGAATGATTCCCAAAGACTGCTGCAGGTTTGGAAACCAACAATTACTAGTTTACACATTATTGAACGATTGGAAAGGAATATTTTATTAAATCAGCTGTGCAGAACAACTACACAACACACACCAGGACCAATGACACAGAGCTGCACCTGAAATTAAGAGTGCAACGGTACATGTTCATTAAATAGTATATACAGTAGGACATGGAAACTCTTGTTTATTCACTGCTCAACCTATAGAGCCTGAAGATGGCAGATGCGATTTGCGGGAATGCCGCCAAATTGACAGCCGTTTACTCTAGAAGCAACCAGCTATGCGGAATAATACTTGGAAACTTGACGAAGCAAGCAACGTTCACAGAAACCTCAAGATTAACATACATATACATATATATATATATATATATATATATATATATATATATATATATATATATATATATATGTTACACTGCTTAATCAATATTCAAAACTATACTATACAAAATAGGTGCTATAATGGGAGATCTTGTAGAATAAAAATGTGGTTACTGTAAAAGGGTGGACTTCAATGCATTAATTGTGGTAGAAAATTTCATAACAGCTGTGCTAGACGAGTGGGTAACTTAAAAAAACTTGATGAAGTTAGTGTGATATGCTGTGGGGATTTACAGGAAAATAGCAATTCTTTGCAGTCATCAAAAAATCAAATTGTGTTACCAATCCCTGAAAATCCATCTTTAAATGATTTAATAGTTGTAATCAAGGAGATGCAAATTTCTATGGACTTCATATCTAAACAATTTGAGCAGCAACGTCAAGACAATGATTGCATCAAACTATTTACTAAACAATTGGCTGCTATAAAAGAAGAAAATTATAAGTTGAAGCAACTAAATGATGCTATCGAAATGAAGCTGGATGATATTGAGCGGAAAAATCGATCTTACAATGTTGAGATACATGGTATTGCTGTTCTACCTAATGAATACACCAACCTCATAGTACAAAAAGTGGCAAAAACTATTGGTTGTGATATTGAACTTGCCGATATAGACATTTCACATCGGTTACCTTCTAGATCAAATGGGTCATTGGTTATTATTGTAAGATTTCTTAGAAGATCTACTAAGGAGATATTTTTGGCTAGAATAAAAGGGAAAAGTGTTTATGTAAATGAAATTGGAATCGCAGAAAAAACTCAGGTTTTTATTAACGAAATTTTAACGGCAAAGAATCGTAACTTGTTTATACTAGCCCGAAAGAAAAAAATCGAGCTACGTTGGAAATTCTTGTAGACACGTGATGGTTTTGTATATGGCAAAAGAGATGAGCAAACAAACAAATGTGATCAAAATTACTTTCGAAGAAATAATAGATAAGCAAATGTTACTATAATATTCTGTCATAAGCTTGGAATTTGAATTTTTTTCCCTTTTTGTCTCAATGGCATACACTACGTTAAATATTTTATATATAAACACTAATAGTATTCGTAATAAATTATGTGACATTGAAGCTATTTGTAATTTAAAAAATAATATTCATATACTAGCAGTAACTGAAACTTGGCTGTATGCTAGTGAAACACAATACTTTAATATACTAGGGTATCATTCAAGTTTTGCATGCAGAGACTCTAGAGGTGGGGGTGTCGCTCTTTACATTAAAGAAGGTATTCAATTCAACATAATTAACTCGTCCTTGTATAATTGTGAAGTGTTACACATTAACTTAGTTCAAACACACATTCACATAATAGTGATTTACAGACCACCTTCTAGTGGGTTTCAAAATTTTTTAGAATGTTATCCAAACAAAAATAAAAATGTATAGTGATCGGTAACATGAAAATCGATATTGTAGAGAAGGATTTAGAATCTGGAGAATATCTCAATGTGGTTCATATGAATGCCTTTAAGATAATTAATGACTTAAACTGTCCCACTAGAGTGGGATGTTATAAAAGCAGTATAATAGACCATGTTGTTGTTAACTATGATTTAAATAGTCGTATTAATCTTGAAGATCATTCTATTTCAGACCATAAAATTATGAATGTTTTAATTAATTATCCGGTAAAAACTAGAAATAAAACTACTATTAGAAAATCTAAAATTGAGTATGAAATTTGGAAGGAACGACTCCGATTTGAACTAATTACCAATGATAAACAGATAAGTACATTCACAGATTTAACTCATTTAATAGATACAACGAAAGCCAGTTGCGTAAAATTCAAACAAATAAAAATAGGACAAGGCAATACTTGGATCTCTTCCTTATACATTCAAAAATGAAAGAACGAGATAAGGCTTATAGAAGGATGAAATCGATATTTTCTGAGTAGGTAGTAGCTAAGTTTAAATAACTAAAAAATGAGTTAAATATTTTAGGGTGTAAATTAAGGACACAATGGACAGAACAAGAGTTTCGGAAAACAAACAACAGATTATTAACAAATTTATAAATAATTGCAACTTCTCTAAACCTAACATAAATATTGAATATATAAACACAGGAGACAGGATTATAAAATCTGCTCAAGACATTGCAAATGAATTCAATTCTTACTTTAATAGGATTTGGTCTGATATTGTCTCAAAAAACAACACAACCACCAATATAGAATTTAGGGAACAGTTATGGGATAAATCAATTTTCTTATATCCAGTAACGACAGTGGAAGTTTTAGATATTATAAAACATTTAAAAAATAATGCCGCTCCAGGTGTAGATAGTATTTCAAAACAAGATTTGCTTAGAATCTGTAGTGATGCATTATTAATAAACACTACCAAGTTAATTAACTGCTCCTTTTGTAGCGGTATCTTTCCAGAGACAAAGCGGGTAGTCGGCACGAGATGGGTAACTATAGACCAATTTCATTATTAAGTATATTCTCAAAAATCATAGTCAGCAATAAAAGAAAGGTTTATGAAATTCATTGCTACTTCTTATAATTTTGACAATTATCAGTATGGTTTTTTGCCTGGGAGTAGTATGCTTGGGGCAACTACTGACTTAATTGAACTAATAATAAAAGAATTAAATAAAAATTAATATATAATTCTGGTATTTATTGACTTACAAAAGGCTTTTGATACTGTAAACATTCCTATTTTATTGGAAAAATGGTATAAAATGGGAATAAGAGGTGTTGTATTTGATCTAATAAAGTCATATCTAGTAAATAGGCATCACTTTACAGTATACGAAGGGCATTAGTATAGGTGTACTACAGAGTTCTATTTTTGGTCCATTAATGTATCTGATTTATGTACACAGTCTACAATTTGTGGAGCTATGGGGCAGATATTTTATGTATGCAGACGACACTGTAATCCTCTATTCGGGGTATGATTTGTTTCAGCTGCAAAATCTAATAAATGAAGATTTAAAAATATACTCTAGCTGGCTAGTCCATAATGAACTTTGTATCAACCTAAATAAAACTGTGTATATGCTGATAAAACAAAAGAATAAACCAGAAGGTTATATTTCAGTTTTTTAAAATAATGTACACATTCAAAGAGTAGAATCTTATAAGTATTTTGGCTTAATTATAGACAGCCAGCTAACTTGGAAGTCTCGTGTTATGACAGTAATTAAAAAGATCGCTTCTATGACGGGAGCAATAAAAAGATGTCAGTTTGTTTTTAATATTGCAACCAAAAGATTAATTTATAATAGTTATATAGTACCATTCTTCAGATATCCAATAACATGCTGGAGAAACTGTTCAAAATATATAATTAATCCACTGCAACGAATGCAAAATAAAGTCATTAAAGTGTTATTCGGAATTGAATACTACACTCCTACTGAACTTGTCTATGCAATTTGTCATTTGAATTATTTTTAAATTGTGTATCTCAAACAAACACTTAAAATCTAATTGTGCTTTAATAACAGAAGACAAATTACATAATTACAGTACTAGAATATCAAATAGATTTAGAACAAACTTATTAAAGACTACAAAAAGTCAAACATCACCCATTTATTGCAGTGTGTTGGTTTACAATGAGACGCCTGCATTATTAAAATTGTCTAAAAAACTAATATTTACCAAACTTTTAAAGTGCTATATTTCTGCTTATAAAGTTCCATGAAATGATATGCTTTTATCAGTGTTAAATGTTATATGTTAAATGTCGAATATGCTTCAGGAATTTGTTACTAAAGTAACAGATTTTTTAATTTAAATATTCCCTACACATTACTGTTTTGGAATAATATTTGATATGCTTTAAATGTCATGTAGAGGTATATTAACATAATTGATTACTTAAACATAAGAAATTGCCTTTATACACTTATCTTAGTAGTTCAATACAATTAACTGGATGATTGTGCCTTCATCACTAGTTCCTTTTTAATTTGTATTTATTAGGCCCTGCTACCAGTGTTTTTCATTGTTTTGGGGTCATAAATAAAGCAACTTATATATATATATATATATATATATATAATGCTGTGATAAGGGGTTGTTTAGGGGTGTATTAAGTCATAAGGGTCGCGTAGTAACTGTAAATAGCAATAGGAATCAGAAAACTGCATTTATTTAGCAGGAAAATAAATAATTCGCACATTATAAATACCAAACATTTAACACCCTGTATAAGGATCGCAATTAACTTTAATCAATGCCAGTAAGCATATCTTTCAATAAGAGAATGCGTATTTAGCAGAGAAATAATTATACATGTAATTAAAATACGTCAAGAAGCGTTCAATAAGTTTATAAAATAGATACGCCTGAGATAAGATAACACCTAGTAAACCTTCATGCAATTACGCTTGTAATAAAGAAGGAATGATAAAGCGCTTTGATAAGAAATGCACTTTCAAAGATAAGTTTTAAATACTAGGCATAAACGAAAACATGTGAATTTACATCACTCATATTACATCAGTTATTTGTTCAATTCTCCAAAAGCTATATCTACACAAAACAACAGACATAAGCTAAATTAAAGTCCAACAATAATAACAAAACAGGCGGTCAAAGATCATAAAATAATAGCAAATACCAGCATGATATGTAACTTCAGAATAGTTTCGTCAGAAATCAGCTTGAAAACTAAGAATGTCCAAAACAAACATGGTTGGTTACAACACTTTGTAAGGCTGTTCGGATAAACCAATCCGAATGTAGATAGCAAAAGCTATATAACGCCATGAGTTGATAAGAAAGGGCAGTCTCAATTTGAAGCACGTCAAACCTGCAACACTCTTACTTGAATATTTACGCGTCAAATCAATAAATTTTAAATTATATTATTGTGAAAAGTGGTGTTGTGTAATAGTAGTTGATGACGAATTACGTTGAAGATATACTGGGTGGGCCATAAGTCACTTGACACTACCAGTCACTCAGTATCAATTTGACTCTAGTAGTAATCTGTCAGCTGTTACAACAAAACAACAGTATTATGTTGAGGTTATGTTAAAGTAAGGAGTTGTGTGAAGTGATTGTAGTTGATTAAGTTTTGTAATTAATTAACTTAATCATTTAACATAATAGGTTAATAATGAATAGTAAGCTTCCAATAAGAGAACGCGTTTTTATTCTTCAGCAGTGGTGGTTACATGATCATAATTACGAAAATGTAGTAGAGTCATTTGTACAGCAATTCTCAAAAAGTAGACCATTATCACGACAAGCCATTCATAACTTAAATAAAAGGTTTGAAATGGGTCTGTAGCGGATCTTCCTCGATCAGGTAGGCCAAAATCTATTACAGCAGTAGAAAACGCCATGACTAGCGCAAAGTTTAGTGCAATCGCCATCAAAATCAACCCGAAGAGCGTCTAGTGAGCTTGGTATATTAAGAACGAGTGTTAGAAGAATGTTAAAAGCGGTAGGGCTGAAACCATATCGGTCTCCTTTACTGCAAGGTTTGAGTGAAGATGATTATGACAGGCGAATTGAATTTTGTGAGTGGTACGTAATAAGACAAGGCGCTGACAATACATTTTATAAATCCATTTTGTGGAACGATGAGGCAACATTCAAACTTAATGGTAGAGTGAATAGACAATTGCATGTACTAGGCTTCTGAAAACCCACATTTAGTCATGCAGACTGGATTAAATGCCCTTGGAGTATGTGTGTGGGCTGGAATCTTTGCTGATGGACTAATTGGCACATTCTTTTTTGAACAATCGGTCAATGCTGTTAATTACCATGATATGTTCAGGAGGTAGTTGTTGAATTGGAAAACAGTCCTGCATTCGAACAACTACAACCTATTCGTGAATAATTAATTTGGCAACAAGATGGAGCACCTCATTACGGGAACAGTGTGAGAGATTTCTTGAATGAGACTTCTACAGAATGGATAGGTAAACGAGGTACAATTGAATGGCCTGCGCGTTTACCCGATATCACCCCAATGGACTTTTCAATTTGGGGAATTGTAAAAAGACAAAGTTTATTCAGAGAAACCAACTGATCTGCAACATTTAAGAGAACGTATTGAATTTGTATTTGAAGAATTATCTACCACAAGTATCACTGACACTATATGCGCTTCTGTGCTTAAAAGATGTTATATGTGTATAGAAAATAATGGAGGACACATGGAACATTTACTTTAGGTATATGTACATTGTACACATTTATACTTAACATATACTTTATAATACATTAATACTTACTATCGCATTGCATTTTTGTCAAGTGACTTATGGCCCACCCTGTATATGAAAAAGCTTTTGCCGTTTTGCAGAAAACGTGAGTAGAAATTTGTTAATTAATTTAAATTAAATGTTTATAATAATGTAGGGCTTCGAAAGTGTATCTAAGAAACCTACGAATTCTAAGTGTGATATTAGGAAGAATTTAAGAAATCCAAGAAATCCAATCTAAGAAATCTAAGTAAGGTGGATCTAAGTGTGGTATTCAGAGATCCAAGTTGTATTTAAGTGGAGAGGTCTAAGGCATATCCAGAAAAATATAAAGTAAAGCATGAGGTGAATTTTGGAAATAAGGAGTAATAAAACTATTGGTTCAAAGCACGTGAAGGAGTACAAAGCAGAGCATTGGTTTTCGATTGAAGATAATAAGAGGGGGTGTTGATCCACAACATGCAACAGCAAATCAGAATATCACAGTTCAGGGTTAACTAGTATAAGGAATCTTTTCAAATTTAAATTTAAACACCGAATATATGTTTTTTCTCAAATTTGTTAGGAGTCAACAAAAATATTTAATACGTTGAAATTTACATGATAAGGATAAAAGGTCTTGAACGTTCCAGATTTTTTTAGTAAAAGGTGTCGTTTTGGTGACTTTAAATTAAATTAAAGGGATATAATATTTGGGATAAATGATCCAAATAATATTAATTGATGGAAGGGTTTATTTAAGGGATTACAAAATTGTGAAGTGTAGATTTTATTTCCTTTCATTATACGATTATTGATTGACTTCGTTTTATCAATTCAAACAGGTACGAATTAAAGGGGTAAATTAATTTGATCATCGTAACGTTGTGAACTCTGTGTGAATAAAACTGGGCTAGCCGTGGCATAATTAAAATTAGAATATTAGAAAAACACAGAGCGGTGGTGTTTAACAGGAAACTGGATGTGTATTACATCGGTGTGCGGCATTACAACCTATATATATATATATATATATATATATATATATTTATATTAAAAAATAAGATGAACCTGTAAATAAACTCTTATAAAAATAATAAAAGCATATTCACCTATACAAATCGGGCTAACAGTTGTATAGCCATAAACAAAACAATAACTTTATTATTTCACAAGGCGAGAAAACATCTACTGACCGGTTTCAGCTTTCTTAAGCTTCATCAGAGCAACTTAGTTTCCATAGAATTGTCGGAAACTAAGTCATTCTGACAAAACTTAAAAAAGCTGATTCTGGTCAGTGGATGTTTCTTCTGCTTGTGAAATAATAAAGCTATTGTTTTGTTAATGGTTATACAACTATTGGCCCGATTTGCATAGGTGAATATGCTTTTATTATTTTCATAAGAGTTTATTTACAGATACATTTTATTTTTATTTTGTTGTACATTGCGGACTGCAAATAACTTGTCCTTTATATATATATATATATATATATATATATATATATATATATATTGATGTGATTAGAAGTCATCAAAAGGTCAAATAAATAGCATCATTTTGTAAATATTCAACACTGTGAACATGAGCAAGATAAAGAAAATTTTTTAGAAAAACTTAAATTATATAAATGTTCATTTTCCTAGTAACGTACTTATTTAAAACACTCGATATATTAAATTATAAAGACATGAACCCGTGATTGAAAAAATTCATTCTTATTACATAACAGTATTTTTAAAATAGATAATGGTATTCACAATATTCTGCATATAGAAGGAGGTGTATTCAAGGAGCTTCATAGAAAAAGCACTCAACGAGTAAATGTAATTATTGTGATTGTGTTCCCAAAAGATTTCGTTTGATCGGGTTCAAATCTTCTATAAAGATTTTAATGTTATTGTATGAAAGTGCATTTATTTTACGCAAAGTCGCCTGTAAAATATTTTAATTTTAGTCGTATTTCAACGAAAGCACATTAAGAGATGGTATTTTCCAAGTAACATAAGAACGTGTTCAATGAACTTTGAATAAATTCCATTAATAGAATAGGTAAATGACATCGTCCACTGTATATGCTGTAATATAAGATAAAACAATTAATAACAGCCATAAATCTTGAAGATAAGACAACACGCAGATAAATGGGACTAATTAGTAACCTGAGGCCATAAAACGCCACATTCTGTAAAGGTTACATCATTCAGGACGATTCTAGATTCTATGTAGAGGACGGTTCCCTAATTTTCAATGAATTAAAACCTAGGAGTAGCGACCATACTGGACTCGAACCTTCTGGACATAACATTGCAGGGTTTGATCCTATAAAAGGCAATGCAAAACAAATACAGCAGTCAGATGTTTAATGCTCATTTTAAACATCATGATGCCGTCAAACTTACATATCACGTAGTAAAATTTTAATAGTGCTTGTTTTATAGCGACAGAAAAGTATTTAAATGTAAGTGAGATTTTGAAGAACGTTAAAATGGTTTCAAAAATGGAAAATAAATCAACAATGAATTACTGCAAGATAAAGTTTTAATTTGAATGAAAGCATATATGAAGCTGGAATTCTATTTTGTAAATTGATGATAAAATTTTAAATGATTTGGATAATCTTGGTTTATGGATTTGGAATGCAGTTTTGATGCTTAATGATATTTAATGGAAAAATTTCAACTATATGGAAAAAGACAACCAATATAATTTATGCGATGAAATAAAAATCATATTTTAAAATTTTAAAAAGGACATTTGTAGTAGTTAGTTATGTGACTTAAAATTTTTGTATGTAAGTTTTTGTGTGAGAGTTGTACAAGTGCATAATTTGGTTTGAAGGTGGCCGATCTTTGGTAGGTTTTGCCATTATATACAAACTTTATTAAATATAACTGATCAAATATGTTTAAATCCGATTTTAAGGAGAGGTTGTTAAAATTATCCAACTTATTTTATACAATTTTTGTATATAATAAAATAAATAGGGAATGGTTTGTAAATGAAAACCCTAATTAGAAAATGAATATTTTGGACTTTATTTTAGTGTAAGTGAGTGATTTTCCAGTAGTTATAATTTTCTTTTTTTTATATTAGATTTAAGATTTTGCAAGTAATGCAAAACTGTTGTGGTAGTTTTGGACGCCAAATTTAAAATTTGTGCTGAAAGAAAATTGTTCTCTAAATGTAAGATATTATATGTTAAAAGGAGCTATCGTGGATGCAGTACTTGTTATATGAAAGATTGTTTGTTAAAGAATATTTCACGTCATTACAAGCTTGATAAGCTTGATGTTTGATTTTAGTGGTTTGATTTAAACAGCTAGAAAAAATAATTTGGCCTACACTTTTACTAAAATCATTTTCAGACCACAGCAACGTGCTGTGAATCAGCTGCCCTTTTGCTGGAAGCTAAAAATAATGCTATCATATTTGGTTGATACAAAATGTGAATTCGTGCCCTTTTTCCTCTTTGGCTAGCTCAGCGACAAATATGCCGTGGATTTTGCAAAAATGAAATGAAACAAAGAAATCTCAAGAAACATTTATGAACAATCCTCTATACATTCAAAAGCATCTTTCATTTACACGCATCTCTCTACACACCCAGATATAACTAATGTTTATAAATACAATTTACAGCTCAAGTTTAGCAAGAAAAATTATTTTATCACTACTTACATATTAGAAATACTCTTCACCTAATTCTTGTTAATAATTAGATAATTCCAAAATATCTTATGTGTAAGTCACAAAATTCTCTTAAAATTATCTGGATAATTTACATATCCTTGTATCACCCCGTCTGTCAGTGTAATTGATCAACGATCCTGGGTGGAAATTTTGTAAGGATTAAAACGCTTTTAGCTCTGACTTTAAAATTGCTGAAATAAACTAATCCATTGACAAATACCTAAAATAAGAACTTACTCTAGCTAAATCTACTCAAATATTCTTCTAGGTTACAAAAACAACGTTATACATGCAGTTTGGATCGTTAAATTCTTCTTTATGACTATGCCTGTCTTTGCTTATAAATTCCATTGGAATTAGCTGCATTGAAAAAATTTTTAGAACTCCATTTTCATTAATTTTCCATCCATCGAAGTATACATCTTTTAAAGTACATTTATTTTTAATAGATTAAAATTAGCGTTTGGCCTTTCACTAATATTATTTATATTGAAGCAATAAAATTGTCATTGTACTCTATACAATAATTATGACTCATAACTTATGTCGAAACTTCTATGTTGCATGTGGAACCCCAACAGAATGGATTACCAACCTTGAATGAATTTACATGTACGATACTGAAGGAATGAACGATCCCATACTAATTCATTTCCGTCTCTATATAACTAATAATCTTAATATGTCATCGTTCGATTACCTTCTAAAATATGCTCTTGAAGAATTAGTCACCCATATGATGCAATAATTACCCACATTTTCGCTTCCTTATCTGTTTAATGATTAGCGCTATTAAACTCGTTATCTTATCTGTTTTATAGCCCTTCCGATAGTAGTACGTTCCTCGAATAATTAGCTATGCTTTGATGATTTATAGCTTTTAAAACACTTATCGAAGGAATGACTTTGTTCATTTTGTTAATGTAAATGGATTCACCATAAAGTAAAGTTTAATGTGGTTTCTGGTGCCTTAGTCGTGTTCCCATTGAACAAAGTCTTGAGATTAATCTGATATTAAATTAGACAGTTTAGACCCCTGGTTTGAGTCACTATGAATAATAATTATAATAACCTACATATATACAAATGCACACACAACACACACATGAATGTGCTCACTCATATGCACTCAAATGCATGCATGCCCACACACACTGCATATGCATTTGCCATTTTTTAATCATCCCACCAACGTTGATTCACAGTCAATAACTTCTTAAGCATTTTCTTGATTTTGTTTATAGCCAGTTTGTAATTGTATGTGATATGATATTTAATTTGAAATAAAACGAGTCATTAGTTTTTAAATTGTTTATTTAATTTTTCAGATAATTCCTAAACCAGGGGCAATTTCTTGTCCGTTCCAGCTAGTCTCATACTGGAAATGTGAAGCTTCACATACATCTTTAAAAATAGATTATAAATATAATTCTCATGCTATGAATACTGCTTCTTCTCTGTTAAATGTAAATATTGTTGTACCTGTTGATGGAGGCGTTAAAAACATACAGTCTAAACCTACTGCTCAGTGGTAAGTTTATTGGTTATACTGTTACAGTGGGTAATCAATGTTTAACAGGTCATCAGAAAGCAACCGCCTTTTATGGAAATTCACAGAGTTATCACAGCATTCTGAAAATCATGGAGTAGGTTCTCTCTTGGCTCGATTAGATGTGGAATCAGGTCCCAGTACTCCATGTACTATCTCAACTCAATTTAATTGTGAAGGTACAACTCTGTCTGGAATTGATTTTCAGCTAGTTGGTTCAGGTTATCGCCTTTCATTAGTCAAAAGACGTTTTATTTCCGGTAAATATATATGTGATGGAGAAATGAACTACAATTCTGGAACACCAACACCGCCATCCAGTACAGTTATTGGTGAATGCTAAACCTTTTGCATATCATGTGTTAACTTCATTTCATTCTTAGTTCAATTTTAGTTCTATTTTATTCGTATTTTGCATGTTATCAAACCTATATAGTCTATGAAACTATTTTATATGCAATTCTTTTAATAAATACTTTTATTAATTAAATAAAATTTACCATTTTTTCAGTTTAAATTTTTGTTTTGCATACAATCAGTTGTGGTTTTTATATAAGTTGTAACTAATGCAACTAGTTAATAAACATTTAATTTAAATTCTGTCTTAAATTTTTTCAAAAGCATGCTGCATTTCATGTAAAATAGAAGGTAACTAATGCTAGTAATGCTTGGAATGAGGGTATTAATTTCTTTCATTTTTTGTAAAAGCATTACAGTATGTGAAAGTCGTTATATTCCTAGAATGCTGATAACTATTTTAGCTTAATAAAGGTAATAAAGCTATAACCTGAATTGATGTCAATTGAAAGTGGAACTTTATTATTGTAGAATAAGGTTCTTAAAAGAATTAATAACAGAGCAAGAAGTTGCATATTTAAGACATCTCGAAATACTTTTGAAACCTGAACTATGTAGAATTATGGTATTTAAACATTTATTATACAATAATGCTAATTTATTGGTTTTATTCAAACAAAATGATTTAAATTTAAAGGGTATATAATGCTCATTATAATACTGGCATGAAATTTGAAAGTTTTTGAGAAAGGACCTCGCACAATTCTTATGGAAAAACTACCCCGATCAAATTAGCTGAATTTTTAGTATGATGTAGTTCTTGACATCCTGATCAAAAGTTCCAATTGGTTCAAGGCCGACAAATGAACGATTTCCGAAAAACGGGGGGTCTAAAGTCAATAACAGTGTCTATTCGTAAATAATATCATTTAAGCATATCGTTTTTAAGGAATGCTATAGTGCGCTTTTTACCTACTTAACCTCCTAAATTCAATAGTAGTACTTTCTTAAATATGACCTCCTGCCCCTCTGCCCACCCTTCCAAAGGCAAAATTCTTAAAAAAAATATATTTTTTGGTCTCGACTAGGGAATGAATCACTGTAAGTCACGTGACTTCATTTTGGGAGTCAACCCAACCTCCCTCCCCAATTAGTATCAATCGACTCTAATCGATTCGCATGTTGCGTAATCTCAGCACATTTAAACACACGCCCATTCATAATACTACACACAAACATATTTGTACGAAGAAGATATACAAATGCTTATACAATCGTACAAGCGTAACCACGCACACATGTGGCACGAACCACTTTCAATCACTTTTACGACCTATCTGTGACGTGTTTTTGCATTTAAACTCACAAATGTTGTCTATAGTTATAATAAGACATGTGTTGGTTTTTCCATGTTATATTTCACGATTTGTGCTTAATATTTTCTTTTTCGAACTAATAAGATGTGCCAAAAACGTGAAACGTATTCTTTTATTAAATTGAATATTTTACTTGTTCTGAGAAAGAGAGAAAGAAAGATACAAAATGAACAATCGTAATAGGAATCATTGTTACGTATGTGATCAAGCTTTTGCTGCACGAGTAATGAAACGGCTCATTATGTTTAACAATCAGTAGAAAATTCAGTTATGCATAATCCATCGAGAAAATCTAAATAAACCTCCAGCTGAAATAAACAATAATTCTCGTATTTGCATTAACTGTGATAACATTTTAAATAGAGAAATAGAAGATCTGGAACACGACCTCAATGGTTTAAGACTCAATGTTCTAAAAAAGCATAGAAATAACTCTTGCATAATTTGCAATCATGCACCTGCACAAATACGTTATTTATTTTTAAACATCAGGATTCAGATATTTATTGATAGAAATATTTATGTTTCTTGTCCAGTTTATTCTTGTGAACATCATTTAGATGATAAGGGTAACGTTTTGACAGTTCTGTATCAAGGTTAACAATTCATCAATCGACCCTATAGATTAAATGGCACCGAAGTAAATAATTTTTTTCAAGAACTTCGTGGAAGGATAAATGATAAAAGTCGAACTGTTTTTGATGATATTAATGCTTTTAGTGATGATGAGTTTTCTGTAATAAATCCTATAACAAAAGTACAATTTGAAGAAATGTTTACATTTTGTGTTCTTATTTCAGTCAATGATACATTGAGGTATATTTCTAAAAAAGATTTATTATTATTTTTTTTGCGGGGGAGGTCTGGTTGACTCACAAAAGGAAGTCACGTGACTTACAGTGATTCATTCCCTAGTCGAGACCGAAAAATATATTTGTTTAAGAATTTTGCCTTTGGAGGGGTGGGCAGAGGGAGGGGGTGAGGGGCCGGAGGTCATATTTAAGAAAGTACTACTATTGAATTTTAGGAGGTTAAGTAGGTAAAAAGCGCTCTATAGCATTCCTTAAACACGGATATGCTTAAATGATAGTATTTTCAAATAGGCACTGCTATTGACTTTTGACCCCCCGTATTTCGGAAACCGTTCATTTGTCGCCCTTGGACCCATTGGGACTTTTGATTACGACGTCAAGAACTACATCATCCTAAAAATTCAGCTAATTTGAACGGGGAAGTTTTTCCATAAGAATCGTGCGGGTCCTTTGTCAATTTTTGGAAAAGCTTACGAATTCTTAGTTATTGATAAAGAAAATGATTTAAACAGCAATTGATATAATAAAGAGTTTTATTATTTCATATGTATATACTTCAAATACTGCTAAATGCTTAACATTAAGCAATATACTTTTAGAATAGTGTATCGTTTTGCTTGAACTAGTTATTACAGATCGAGTTATTTTAAGCTCATTCACTTATTAAATCTGTTTTATTTCAAATTACTTCTAGCAAATTCAATCCTAGTATTGAACATCTTTTGGACAGAATCATAACTACTTAACCACCCTTTTCACATGGATGTGGTCAAATCCATCGCATTTTCGCTAAAGTTGATATATTTTTTTAACCTTCAAGTAAATGATGCATGCATTTAATTATGTCCCACTTATTAACATTGTAATCAGATTGTAGGGATACTGATAGAATTTTATCAATTCAGGCACTGCTAGAATAAATGTGCAAGACGTGCCGTTTCGACCATAGCGTGTATTCTGATGTAAAACTTTTAATTTGGTGTTCATTGTTATGCCGTTATCGAAAGGGAAGCATATGGTGCAAATGATTCTGAAAAGTGAAAATGTTGATGATAATGAAGTTAAAGTATTAAATTCGGACCCTAGAATTTAGCGAATGAATAAACAGAAAGACAAAATTACCAACAGTGAAAGTGTGATTGACATTGATATGGAAAATATTAAGCAACAATTTAGACGATTACAATACATAGGAAGCGATGGTGTTGCACTTTGGACTCTGCATTCATAATCAATTCAAAGAAGTAGGTGTAAGAAAAAAATATTTTGCTGTATATTTGGGCCAATTCGTAAAGAATTTACATGAATTTGCAATATGGCAGTTATTTCAGAAAAAATGCTCAATTCTACTGTCACTAACACTAATAAATATATAAGTAAAATGTGATCCAAATACGATCGGTAACGACATACAAAGGACATACTGAAAGCAGTTTTGGGAATGCTTCAGTGTTGTGTTCCAGACACGAATGTAAAACAATTATTGTCTATAAATGACTCTACAGTAGAATAGTAATTCTACTAATGATATGAATTAATTGTTTTTTGTTCTTACTTAGAGTGCGTAAATTTGACAATGTTGAAATCTGAGGAAGAAAAAAAGGTGTTCATAAGTTAGTGCCTATTGGTGATTTTTTTGAGGATTTTGACATCAACCATTCTAATAATTACACAATTGAGAAATATACAACAATTGATAAGATGCTACAATCGTTCCGTAGAAGGTGTTCTTTTAGGCAGTATATATCCTTAAAACTTGCTAAATATGGCTTAAAATTTTTTGCATTAGTAGATACAAACCCTTGTTATATAGAAAAAGAAGAACTCAGAGTATTTAACAGATGGCTCAGAAATGTAGTAACAGTGTCGTAGTTGAGTTATTATGGTGATGTTAGGGGGTGCATTTTATAAGTACTCTCACACACAATAACAGAAAGACGTAATTTACTTATAAAAAGAACTGTTTTATTGCAGGAAATTATATAATTTCAAAGGATAAAAACAGCTGATGTAAATTGCAAAAGTCAAACCAGCAGAAAACAAAACGTCCTTGAGACTTGGGCTGTGTTCTACAACGCAAGTGTAGGTGGACGCAAGGTAATTACAGATCGGTTGATTATACAAAATTTCACACCGTTAAAACCGGAATACCGCAATCCCTAATTACATATAATGAACTTTTTCAAACCGGTTTTTGCTCTGTGCGCATTATTACGGGTTCTTCTTATAATGATTTGCCTCTACTCACAAAATGGAAATTTATGCTGGAAAGCAAAGAGATGAAATTTATCAAACTATCAACAAACCTGAAGGCATTAGTTTGAGACTTTTACATAATTTATGGGGGTCAGGAAGAATAAGTGGTTTACATTTATTCCTCTAATACAAAAGTTATATTATAAACTAATGTTAGATGTTGACCAAATGAACAACAAGTGCTTAAAATATTCTTGAACAATAAAGCTAGGCCAATGTTTGGTTTTTCAAAAGATATATCATTGCATTGTTGTAAATCAAAGAATAAAACTAATATAATTGCTTCAAGTGTACACATTTTGATGTTGCTATTGACAAAAGCTTTTCAAAAACTTCTAGAAATTGTCGATTTCTACAATCATACTAAATGTGGCGTAGATTTGATAGACCACATCAAAGTTAACTATTCGTTTGTCCATTGCGTTTCCATTGGTCTTTGACAATTTTTCATGCCTACCTAAATGTTGCTGGCATAATGAGTTACGTATAAGAAGAATTTGTCACAGGAAATGTTACTCATGTGTACATTTCTAAGGGTCTTAGTAAAAATTAACTACTAGAGCAACTTCAAAAATGAATATCTTGGCATTTAACACCCGTTAAGAAAATGCTAATTATGGATATTTTAAATTTACTGTAATTAACTTGCGAGCAAAATGCTCTAGGTATTTGTAGCCTTTGTGATGAAAAAGAAAATGCTTAAGCAAATCTAGATGTTCAGAATGTGGTCAATTTATGTGTTGAACATGTACAAGAAACATGATTAAGGTGATAACAAGCTAACAACAAGCAAATACTTGAAAAATAAATCATTTAATTTTATTATTTGTAAACTATAACATTTGGAAGTTTTGCATCTGGTTTAGTTATTTTGGATATTCTTTCTTATGAAATATTGTATAATTAAACTCTTTAAACATTAATAAAATTTGTATTAATTTGCTATTTTTTGTTATGTAAAGATAAAAGTGGTCGTTCGATCATAACGTGTGTGCTGATCGAATAATTTATAGTGTTGGTTCTGAAGCATTAAGTAATCGTGTCCAAGCAATTACCTTAAATCAAAAACGATCTGACTTCCTTGTGTTTACATTTGGAGTCCATCAAAATTTTATACAGGGTGCACTTACGTTTTTAGTTTATACGTTCCCCTCCACTCTTCATCACTGTTAGTCCTGTTTATAAGTAGGTGATTCCTAAATTGATAAATCTTATATAGCCAATCAAGTAGTAACAGCTAGTCAGAAATTTAAATACACTCTAACAAAACTAACCAGACTAGTTATGAACATTGTTTGCATCGTAATGCAAAAAAAAATCCTGGGATGCTATTTGGAAAGAAAAGTGATGGACTGCAAGCTTTATTGGAATTAATATTACAATTAAAAGTGCCACTTTACCAGTGCTAGCGCACCTAAGAACCATGGATTAATACTAGACCACACGCTATGCTTTAAACAACTTATACGTAAATGTATCCAGAGTACTTACTGCTCCTAAGACATTCATCAATATCGTAATAGTTTGGATTGTCAAACTAAAGTTTCACTCTACAATACTTTAGTCTTATCTAAGTTTGATTTCTGTGATAACATATATGAGATGTGTATTACTGCTAAAGGTGCAAGAAGGGTCCAAAGAAATCTGAACTCGTACTTATGTCTTATATTTAGTTGTAAGAGGTGCGAAGGAAATCCTACAAACTAAAAGTACCAACTGACCAAACATGTGTAATAGATGCCTTATACATGCTTTCTGTTTGTATCATAAACCTATTGTAACGAAATGTCTACTTTACCTCTACAACAAAATTATGTACCAAATAGATGTGCATCACGTAAATCTGAAGTTCATGATAAAGTTGGGCTTACTAAAAATATGTACAGATGTGAAACTTAGTATTTTCTACTGTATTTCCAAATTATATAGTTTTCTGCTCTCAGAATTAAGCGAAATGACAGTCAGATTTTACAAAATGATAAAACATACATTCGATTTTTTTATCTTTTTTGTTCTTGTTATTAAACTTTTAATTGAGATTAAATTTTATTCTAATGAAATGCTCATAAATGTTTGTGTGTGTGTGTGTGTGTGGGTATAAGTGGATGTGGGCGGGCGGACAGGTGGATGGGTGCATTGTTAAAGTATACCACCTTAAAGGAGGGTACACCTAATCGAAGTCAAGTAATTCAAATGAAATCAGTAACCCAGGGTAAAAAGTAGATGGAAATGGTGGCTAAGAGAAATGGAAAACTCTAAGAGAATAAGCTAACTGGAGGTCAACCCTGCGGGGTTATGAGATGGTGGTGGGTTAGGATAAACAGAGTAAATAGTCACCACTTTGCCTGAAAAAAATGGTCAAAAACGAATGAATGATGGTTGGTGAGGACACGATCAAACAAGTAATAAAAACAAAAAGCACAAATAACTCAATAATGCAAGAACTAATATACATATATGGAAAGTAGTTGGTAACTGCAAACACCTTTGGATACCTAATATGAACAAGAAAATTGATTTAAGGTTAGTAACCTAAAGATTAATCTAAACACTGGAACATAAATTACTGCAATCTGCACCTGTAATAAAAGGAGATAATATACATAAATAAACGGCTTGTATAAATCAAAATACTAAATATTTTTATATTTTGTTGAGTTCATTTCAAAGATTAGATTTAGAGATACCTAGTAAGAACCTCTGCATTACGTGCATACCTTGTATAGTTTCATACTTTATAAATTATTCAGATACACCCTTGTGAGACAATAATACAGATTAGTTCTCATAAAAACTTTGTATAATTTCAAAAATAGAATTTACTTGTTGACTTTGTTTTAAATAATAATTATAATTTAAAATATTCACAGTTAAACATTTTGTGCAGAAGTAGCTTTGCACAAAAAAATTAATATCTTAAGAATGCACCAGTGGCATTGAGTTAAACTAAAAGAGTACTAAAGTTTTTGGAAAAATTTGACAGTACAAGTTAAATTGAAATGTTTGTAATTTATATCTGTAGTAGAAATTTAATATGCTAGTAAGATTAAACATTAAAAATAGTAACTTAACCAAAAAGAATTTTAAATTTTGTGAGAAACTAGATAATGATTAAATACTTACACGAATTGAACATTGACACCAACAGTATTGCTCTTACATAAGCTGAAATAATATAATTCAAATGCATATAGTTTAAAGTTAATAAGTAGATGATTCCCAAATTGATAAATCCTATGTATCCAATCAAGTAGTGACAGCTAGTCAGAAATTTAAATACACTCTAACAAAATTAACCAGACTAGTAAGGAACATTGTTTGCATCCTAATGCAAAAAAATTCTGGGCTGCTATTTGGAAAGAAAAGCGTGCACTACAAGCTGTATTGGAATTAATATTACAATTGAAAGTGCCACTTTACCAGTTCTAGCACACCTAAGGACCTTGAGTTAATACTAGACCACACACTATGCTTTAAACAATGTATAAGTAAATGTATCCAGGCCACTTACTGTGCCTAAAACATTTATCAATATTGTAATAGTTCGGATTGTCAAACTAAAATTTTACCCTACAATACTTCAGTCTTATCTAAGTTTGATTTCTGTGATAACATATGTGGGATGTGTATTACTGCTAAAGGTGCAAGAAGGGTCCAAGGAACTCTGAATTCGTACTTATGTCTTATATTCAGTTGTAAGCGGTGTGAAAAAAACCCTACAAACTAAAAGAACCAACAAATCAAACATGTGTAATAGATGCCTTATATATTGCTTTCTGTTTGTATCATAAACCTAGTGTAACAAAATGTCTACTTTATCTTTACAACAAAATTATGTACCAAGTAGATGTGCATCACGTAAATCTGAAGTTCATGGTAAAGTTGGGCTGACCAAAAATATATGCAGACGTTGTGAAACTTAGTATTTTTTACTATATTGCCAAATTATTTAGTGTTCTGCTCTCAGAATTAAGTGAAATGACCATAGTAAGATTTTACAAAATGATAAAACACATTCAATATTTTTATCTTTTTGTTCTTGTTATTAAACTTTTAATTGATATTAAATTTTATTTTAATGAAATGCTCATAAATGTTTGTGCATGTGTGTGTGTGTGTGTGTGTGTGTGCATGCATGTGTGTGTGAGTGGGTGCATGTGTGTGTGCATGCGTGCGTTGTTAATATTATTATCATATATTAAAATGCCATTTCGAATGGACCTGCAACTTGCCGAAGTTCTAAATTACTAGAACAGGTGAAATGGCTTGCGTGTTCTAATGAGCTAAAGAGCCAAACTACAGGTCTAACCAAAGTAGTAGGGTCGTTAGTGAGGAACCAGACTAAGACAGGTCCCTGAAAGAGGGCAGCAGCTCTTTCGGTACTTAGATTGGCAGAGACCATAGGGGTCAGTATGGCAGTCTAAGACACACTACTGCGATGTGGAAGGCAACGGGAAACCACCACATTATCTCCCAAGTACACAGCGTACTTAAATTGTAACAAATGATGGCATTCTCTGGGGTAAAAGATTCCGGAGTTAAAATAATCCCCCATTCGGATCTCCGCGAGAGGACTACTTCGGAGGATGCGATCGGAAAATTAAAAATAAGAGTCGGAAACACTCTGCGGGTCGGAGCGTGGAATGCTAGAAGTATGAAGCAAGTAGGTAAGCTAGAGAACCTAAAAATCGAAATGAATAGGTTATCACTAGACATAGTAGGGATTAGCGAAGTTCGGTGGCCAGAGGCTGGGGATTTTTGGAGTGGAGATTTCAGGGTAATTCATACAGGTGCAGAGGAAGGAAATTTGGGTGAGGGGATAGTTATGCGGAAAAAATAGGATACTGTGTAGAAAATTACTTACAAAAGAACGAAAGAGTACTCATGGTTAGATTAGAATTTAAACTGGTAAACACAGTAATAATACAAGTATACATGCCCACCTCTAGCTAGTGACAAAGAGGTAGAAGCCATCTACAAAGATATCGAAGACATATTAAGATACGCAAAAGGACATGAAAATTTAATAATTACGGGGGATTTTAATGCCGTGGTAGGTGAGGGTAGGGAAGGAGCGGTAGTAGGTTTATTTGGTTTAGGCACGAGAAACGACAGGGGAAATAGGCTGGTAGAATTTTGCGACAAGAACAATTTAATCATCACAAACACATTATTTCAACATCATGCTAGAAGATGATATACGTGGAAGATGACAGGAGATATAGGAAGATATCAAATAGATTACATTCTTGTTAGACAACGGTTTAGGAATCAAGTAAAAGACTGTAGAAGCTACCCAGAAGCAGATATAGATACTGACCACAACATCGTAATTATGAAGGCCGAACTTAAATTTAAGAATGTGAAAAAAAGAAATGGAAAAAGGCACTTGAACTTAGAGAAACTAAAAGATAAAGATATTCAAGAAAAATTCGAAAAAAAGCAAATGAATTGCTCAAAGATATCGGGAAAATATCTGATACTATGGAAGTAGATTAAATCATTAAATCCAGCCTAGACATGACGGCCAGAGATATTCTGGGGTATACACAAAAACAAAATAAAAAACCATGGATAACAAAGGATATCCTGAATTTAATAGAAGAATGACGAAAATACAAAAATAAATCAGACGAAACAGGAAAACAGATACAAAGCCATAAAATGGGAAATTATTCGAAAATGCAGTAAAGCTAAAGAACAATGAATCGATGAAAAGTGCAAAGAGGTACAAACGAAGATGGAAATAGGAAAGACAGACGAAGCATACAAATTCATTAGAATGAATTTTAGGGATATAAAACCGTATAGCAAAAATATAAGGGACGCACAAGGAAACGTCATCATAGAAAGTGTAGAGAAAGTCGGTAAGTGGCAATAATATATAGGGAATTTATATGCAGGAGAGGAACTAACTGCTTTAGAACAGGAGCCAGACATTGAAAATGGTGACTTGGGTTATCCTATACTTAGAGATGAGTTTGAATTAGCATTAAAGAGTCTAAAAAATGGTAAGGCGCCGGGTACAGATAAGGTGCAAGCAGAAACTCTAAAAGCCGCTAGACAAGCAGTAATAGAACGTCTCTTCCAACTTGTAAGCTATATGTACGAACCAGGCGAGATACTCAAAAATTTCAAACGTAGCATCATAGTAACTATACAAAAAAATGGCACGGATAGATGTGAAAATTTTCGAACAATAAGTTTGACAGCACACGTGTCAAAAATATTAACTAGAATTGTGCAAAGACGAATGGGAAAACGGGTGGAAGAAATACTAGGAGAAGACCAATTTGGGTTTAGGCGAAACAGGGGAACACGGGAGGATATTTTAGCTCTGAGAATGATAATGGAGAAAACAATAGAAAAAGGGGAAAGCGTGTATATCGGGTTTGTAGATCTGGAAAAAGCATTCGACGATGTAAAATGGAAAAAAATGTTTGAAATACCCAAAAAGATTGGAATGAGTTATAGGGATAGACGAATAGTACATAGCTTATACAAAGAGCAAATAGCTGTAATAGAATTAGAGCAGGAACGTAGAGAAGTAAACATTAGGAAAGGGGTCAGACAGGGATGTGTCCTATCCCCATTGATTTTTAACTTGTACATAGAAGAGGCAGTGAATACTGTCAAATGCAGGAAGACATTTGGAATTAATATGCAGGGACAAAAAATTAATATTCTTAGATTTCCAGATGATATATCGGTATTAGCGTCTAGCAAGGAAGAGTTAGAAGCTGCTCTTAATGAAATGGAAACGGTTCTAACAGAGAGATACGGTATGAAAATTAACAAAACTAAAACTAAAGTTCTAGTATGCAAAGGTGGGGAGAATAAATCAAAAACAAGAATACAAGTATGTAACACGAACTTACAAGAGGTTAGGATTTTGTTGTGTACTAAGCTTCACTTCGGAACGCATCCTAACGTGAGATTAGGCGGCAATTTTGGGGTTAAGTACTTTAGTCAATGGTGCACACGAATTGTAGAATTGTTAATAAATGTATATGCTTATGTCTTCTTTTTACGGCTACACCTCGCAACATATCACTGGCGACGAGATAAACAATTTAAATTAGTCAAATTACCGGTAAGCGTAATTAATCCGTATAATTACGTATGTAAAATCGTAAAGTCGATGTCATTGACCCGCAGTCGTAAAAGTGCATCCAAGTCGAAGTCAAAGTCCTAAAACTGTGAAAATGCCGAATACCACAGAAACTACAATCGTAAGGTCAAATGCATATACAGGTGTCTTAATTGGTAGCATCGAACCATATGACGGCAGTATTGATATTACTACTTATCTAGAAAGAATGGACAATTATTTTAGTTGTAACAACATTACATCAACAGATCAAAGGCAAGTGCCATTATTTTTAACAATGATTGGTGCTAAAACGTACAGCATCATAAAAGATTTGTTGTGTCCTAACCCACCTATTCAAAAAACTTATGAAGAATTAAAGTTTACGTTAAAGGATCATTTTAGTCCTAAGAAGCTCGTTATAGCAGAACGATATAAATTTTATCAAGCACGTCAGGAACCAGGTGAATCAATCACTAAATTTATTGTCAAAATGCGTAATCTATCGGGAACATGTGAGTTGGGAAATTTTTTACCACAAGCTCTGCGTGATAAACTTGTTTGTGGATTAGCATCTGAAGCTATTAAACGGAAACTTCTATCAGAAGATAATTTAGATTACGATAAAGCAGTTAAAGTCGCCTTAACGATGGAATTGTCTGAAACCCAAACTAAATTATTAGAGTCGTCGCAAGAAATACACAAAATATATAAAAATCAAGGTGCTATAAAAAAAACAATTCACTAGTCCGCAGCAGCTAGAACCAAGGAAAGTCCAAAAGTCAGTTGAAAGAGGTAGAACTTCTTTTAATAAGTGTTACCGTTGCGGCAGGAACCACAATTCACACAAATGTCCAGCAGTGAACTGGGAATGTTTTCATGCAATCGCAGGGGCATACTTCAAGGTATGTAGGTCATCCAATCGTCCCAGTCGTACAGTCAATTATGAGGAGATCAACACCCAGAATATAGATAACGATAACGAAGAGAGTGAAGATGTCGAAAAACAGATGAGTAAAATTTTATCAATAATGTTTGTAGTAAAATAGTAATGATGCATTAGTCTTGCAAGTCCATATACAGGATAAATCAATTAAAATGGAAGTAGATACTGGTGCTAGTGTATCTGTAATGTCTGAAAAGATTTCCTAAGTAATTTTGTTAATCGTAAACTTAATCAATGTCCTTTTAGTATTAATACTATTGCAGGAAGTCAGTTAGAAGTCAAGGGACAAACGTTAGTAAATGTTAAATTTAAAATATAACAACTAACTTACCATTAGTAGTAGCTAGGTCAAATACAAAATTCTTACCTCTATTAGGTCGTAACTGGCTTAATCAATTAATACCTAATTGGCAGTCTTGTCTTGTGCCAGTAGAGGAGGTTGGTTTTGTGGATCTACAGTCACAGAACGTCACACCAACAGTCAGGTCCCTAGAAAAGACTTTTCAACAGTCTTTGATGGTGATGTTAGTCAACCTATAACAAATTTTAAAGCGTCTATAGTATTGAAACCACAGTCCGTGTTGTCAATTCATAAACCTTATAGCGTACCTTATGCTATTAAACCACAAGTCGAAGCTGAACTAAAACGTTTAGTCGAATGCAAAATTTTAGAACCAGTCAAGCATAGTAGAATGGCTAGTCCAATAGTTATTGCACCAAAAATCAGGAGGATTCGTATATGTACGGATTTTAAGAAGTCATTAGACCCGTATGTTGAAACCGAACATTATCCATTACCACTTGTTGAAGATGTTTTGCAGTCTTGCAAAGATGGAAAAGTTTTTGCTGTCATTGATTTGTCTAACGCATTTAATCAATTACCCATATCTAAAGAATGTGAAGATCTTGTCACAGTAAATACACATTTAGGTCTATTTAGATACAAACGTTTACCTTATGGTATTACAACAGCTCTGTCTATTTTCCAATTCACTATGGATCAAGTCTTATACGGATTGGAAAACTGTAGCTGTTATATCGATGATATAATTATCGCTGGGAAAGATCTGGCGGAACTTGACAAAAATGTTCGTCTTGTATTGGAACGTCTAAAGAAATACAATATTAAAATAAACAAAATAAAAGTCAATTCTATAAAAATGAAGTCGAATTTTTAGGTTTTGTCATAACAGGTCAAGGTATACGACCATTGCAGTCCAAGGTAAGTGCCATTCAAGAGGCACCTATTCCCAAAATGTACAGCAGTTAAAAGCATTTTAGGATTGATAAATTTCTATTCAAAATTTCTACCAAATTTGTCAATGATACTAAAACCGTTGTACACCCTGTTACAAAAAATGTTATATTTACATGGTCAGATGCTTGCAATGAAGCATTTCAAAATAGTAAGAATATGATTAATAATAATTCCCTACTAGCCTTATTTGATAACAACAAGGAAACATTCATCACAGTAGATTCATCGTCATATGGCCTAGGAGCCGTATTAAGTCAGAATCATGATGGAGTTGAAAGACCTGTATGCTTTGCTTCATGTACTCTAAATCCAGCAGAAATAAATTATCCCCAAGTCCAAAAGGAAGCCTTAGCTGTAATTTATGCAGTTCGTAAGTTCCACAAATATTTATACGGAAGAAAATTTGTGATTAGAACGGATCACAAACCTTTAGAATCTATATTTGCGAATAACAAACCTATACCTACGTTGGCTCACAGTCGAATTCAACGTTGGGCCTTAATATTAAGTGCTTATGATTATATAATAAAGTACAAAAAAGGTTCGGAAATTGCTAATGCAGATGGATTGTCCCGTTTACCATTGCCCGAAGGAACAAATGATTATATTTTTTATTTTAATCACTCCGAATACTTACCCATACTACCGGAAGAAATCGCTAAAGAAACAAAAAAAGATCAAGTCTTGTGTACAATAGTCGAATTAATCAAACATGGATTTCCAGAAAATGGTGATAACATCTATAAACCTTACTTTTCTCGTAGAAACGAATTGAGTCTCGAGAGTGAATGTGTCACTTGGGGAAATAGAGTCGTTATTCCAAACAGTCAGAGATCTCGAGTTCTTGAACTTCTTCACGAAGGTCATCCAGGTGTCGTTCGGATGAAAGCTCGAGCACGTTCTGTCTTATGGTGGCCAAAGATTGATCAAAATATTGAAGAACATGTAGAGCAGTGTGAACCATGTCAACGTTACAATGCACATAACATAAATGAAAATATTCATTCATGGCCTAAAAGTTCCAAGAATTGGGACCGAGTACATATGGACTTTTTTAAGCTCGAAAATACAAACTTCTTATTAATCATGGACAGTACAACAAAGTGGATAGATCTATATATTATGCGCAGCACCAACGCTCATGCCACTATTAGAAAATTGAGGCATTCGTTTGCTAATTGGGGTTTACCACGATTGTTAGTAGCAGATAACGGTCCGCCGTTTGATAGTCAGGAATTACAAAACTTTTGTAAGTCAAATGCAATAACATTAGTAAATACACCTCCTTACCACCCTCAATCTAATGGTAATGCAGAAAAGGGAGTTAATGTCTCTAAAACATATTAAAGAAATGTTTACTAGAAAATTTACAACTTCATAGCAATTTGGATATTCAACATATTGTTGATAATTTTTTGTTCAATTATAGGAATACACCTACAACTACTACTAAAGTATCTCCTGCTGAAGGGATGTTAAGAAGACTTCCAAGAACTAAAATAACTATTTTGAAACCAGAGAGAGGTTCAAATAGAGAAACAGAAGTTGATGCTTGGAAAAAAAATAATGACAAAGGCATTTGTTATTATACCGATAGGGAAGCCGTACTAGTTTATAATAAGTTAGGCAAGATCTGGGAACCCGGAAAAATAATGAAACAATTGAGTTATGTAACTTATCTTGTAATGGTACACAATAACGTGAAGATGGTTCATGTCGACTACCTGAAACGAAACAGATGTCGAACGATTGAAGATAAACTACCTCCGGTCATCACCCTAGATGAAGATAGCTCACCTATTAGTTATCAGTTGCCAATCTTAGCTGATGGTGTGACAGGGGTGACTGTGGATGATGCAAACAAACCTGATCCACGCTCTAACCTAGAGGATAAAACGTCTCCAATTAAATCACCTATAAAGGTCCCCTCGCCAGCTCTGAGGAGATCTGATAGAGTTAAGAAGCCAATAGTTAAATTAGATTTATAACTTGCCTGATGAAATATTTTGCTTATTATGTAACTATGTCTTAATGTAAGTAAGGGGGAGTGTTGTGTACTAAGCTTCACTTCGGAACGCATCCTAACGTGAGATTAGGTGGCAATTTTGGGGTTAAGTACTTTAGTCAATGGTGCACACGAATTGTAGAATTGTTAATAAATGTATATGCTTATGTCTTCTTTTTACGGCTACACCTCGCAACATATCAGATTTCTGCTACCTAGGAAGCCAAATAACGCAAGATGGGAAAAGCACAAAAGATATAAAACAAAGATTAGCACAAGGTCGTGCTACATTTAACAAGAAAAAGCAACTACTGTGCTCAAAGACCACAAACATAGAAACAAGGAAAAGATTGCTTAAAACATATGTGTGGAGCACAGCACTGTATGTCTGTGAAGCCTGGACAGTAGGAGAAGCGGACAAGAAAAAGGTAGAAGCCTTTGAAATGTGGTGCTACAGACGTATGATGAAGATATCGTGGACAGACAAAGTTAAGAACAAAGAGGTACTAAAAATGGTAGGGGAAGAAAGAAATATGTGGAAAACGGTAAAAAATAGGAGAGATAGGATGATAGGCCACATACTACGGCATGAGGGAATAGTGCGAAATATATTAGAAGCAGAGATAGGAAAAAAGAGAAGAAGAGGCAGACCTAGGTTAGACTACTGCACACGGATAGTAAAAGATGTAGGCTGTAGGGGTTTGAGGGAGATGTGTAGGCTAGCCCAGAATAGAAATCAATGGAGGTACGCATTCAACCAATCCCAAGATGGATAAACTAATGACAAAAAAATAACTGTGCTTAAACATGATGATTATTATAAGTAACTACCTACAAGAATTGGTTGGGCAATATTCTCGAACAATGTTAAGTGTGTGAAAGGATTTACTGGAAAACCATTATTTCGGGAAATGTCTAAGTGTTGGGGAATCTTGGTAGCCACAGGTTGCTTAACCCCCTTCACTGAATCTCGGTGAAATAGGGCATAAAATGAGAAAACAATAGAAGGGGAACGAGCTGTATACACATGCTGTGTGAGAATTTCAGGGAACTATGTAGGCTAGCTCAGAATTTAAATAAGTGCAGGTACGTGTCCAACCAGTTTTGTGACGGAAAACCTAATGACGAAAAAATAAGCGCAGATAAATCTGATGATTAGTATAAACAACTAGTTGTTACTTGCGAAATATCCTAATGTTGACTGTGCGAAAAGATATATTGGAAAATATATTAAATCGGTAAATGGTTAAGTGTTGGGGGAACTTGGCATCCACAGGCTGCTTACCTCCTTTCACAACCACTGAAGGTTGGAGAAATAGGGTATATAATTCTAAAACAATAGAAGGTGACCGAACGGCATCTAACAAGAAAGAAGGGGGCCTATGAGGAAAGACAACAAACATAAAACAAGAAGAAAATTGTTGAAAGCATATGTGTGGAGCACAGCACAGTATGCCTATGAAATACGGGCAGTCTGAAACGCAGACAGAAAAACGATAGCAGCCTTTTAAAATGCTGTGCTTCAGATGTATGAGGACGATAGCATGGACAGACAAAGATAATAACAAATAGGTTATAGAAATAGTAGGGGAACAAGGATATCTGGGGAAAAAGATAAGAGAAATAGAAGGGCAGAATATGTTCTAAGGGATTTTTGGCAAATAGTATGGGATATATTACAAGCAGAGATAGGAAAAAAAAGTAGATGTTGACCTGGATCAGATAGTGATAGATGCAGCCTGTGCAAATTTCAGGGAAATCTGTTGGTTAGTTCAGAATAGGAAACAATGATGGTACGCGTCTAACCAGTTCCAGGACTGAAGACCTAATGATGATGATATTAAAATGCTTGGTTTTACATTATTGCTATCAATACATTATATGTATTATCTACTGTTATCTTATTTGTAAATGATTAAATATACTTGTGTGTGGTGTGTGTGTGTCTATATATATATATATATATATATATATATATATATATATATATATTATATTATTGTAAGTTAATGACCTTGCTGTAGATTTATTTATTAGAGTTGTGGGTTTCAGGTCTGCTGGATTAAAAGTACTCTTTTTTATCACCTAAATTTTCGGATATATTTCTATCCTTTTTCAAAGGTGCTACAATAAGAAAACGCTATTACAATATTAATAACTAAAGTATCTACTAAATTGAGGTTATTAATAAATTGGCGTTGTATAAATATAAAAGGCAAGCACAATTCTACAAACTAAAAACATAAAAAAAAAAAAAAATAAGTATAACATAAAAAATTTCATATTTCTGTATACAGTGACAATTTTTTGAAAGTTTGATTTTGTATACAAAACTTTGTTTTCTAATTATGTGCGAAAGGTGTTGCTAGATTTTCTAAGTAATAAGTATGTACGTGTATGTGAGTGTAACAATGTCGATTACATAATTTGGTTGGAGTAAGATGTAATAAATATATTTATCTTGGTGTTGTATTTGTATCTGAATTATTATCGGACTGAAAATGTAATAAATATGTGTATATAGTACTCAAATTATTTATTTCTGTTCTTTTATTCATGGTGTTAGGGTATCTGTAAATGTAGCACATTTCTTGAAATTCTCTTTTGCTTATTGCTACAATATTTAGAATTACTGGTTCTGAAAAGTTAATTCTATGAAATTATTTAAATTTGCATGGATACTCAATGCACATGCATTAGGTTTAACGCGGATGTCACTTCTGTGTTAACCTTTGTTTTAGATTTTGAAGTTTGCCCAATGTATTCTTCATTGCAGTCTAAACAGTTAATTTTGAGATTACGTTTCTCTGATTTAATGGTGAAGTTTTGTCTTTAATTTTTGAAAATAAATTATTTAGTGTAAGTATATATATTTTTAAGAGATTTAACATAAAAATTGCAAGAAAGAATATACTTACACTAAATAATTTATTTTCAAAAATTAAAGACAAAACTTCACCATTAAATCAGAGAAACGTAATCTACAAAATTAACTGTTTAGACTGCAATGAAGAATACATTGGGCAAACTTCCCAAAATCTAAAACAAAGGTTAACTCAACACAGAAGTGACATCCGCGTTAAACCTAATGCATGTGCATTGAGTATCCATGCAAATTTAAATAATTCTCATAGAATTAACTTTTCAGAACCAGTAATTCTAAATATTGTAAGCAATAAGCAAAAAAGAGAATTTCAAGAAATGTGCTACATTTACAGATACCTTAACACCATGAATAAAAGAACAGATATAAATAATTTGAGTACTATATACACATATTTATTACATTTTCAGTCCGATAATAATTCAGATACAAATACAACACCAAGATAAATATATTTATTACATCTTACTCCAACCAAATTATGTAATCGACATTGTTACACTCACATACACGTACATACTTATTACTTAGAAAATCTAGCAACACCTTTCGCACATAATTAGAAAACAAAGTTTTGTATAAAATCAAACTTTCAAAAATTGTCACTGTATACAGAAATATGAAATTTTTGTTATACTTTTTTTTTTATGTTTTAGTTTGTAGAATTGTGCTTGTTTATATTTATAACGCCAATTTATTAATAACCTCAATTTAGTAGATACTTTAGTTATTAATATTGTAATAGCGTTTTCTATTGTAGCACCTTTGAAAGGATAGAAATATATCCGAAAATTTAGGTGATAAAGAGTACTTTTAATCCAGCAGACCTGAAACCCACAACTCCTAATATATATATTATATATATATATATATATATATATATATTGTTGTGATATCCCCTTTACAAGCCCCACAATTGGTCGTAATTAATATTACTGTGGTATCCCCAAGATTGGACGTGCCATTTATTATTGCTGTGAATGCCCTTTAAATTTTCTATAATTTGTTCTGCCTTGGCTAGCTCAAAAACACAACATGCCCTACTTCACGATTTGTGCTTAATTAATATTGCTATGAAATTTCTCTCAAATTCCATGAGTGTCCTTACTTTTGTTTAATTGGTCGTATTTTCAGACGTATTTTTATATCTTCCTTTTAGATGTAATTTTAGAAACATATTCAGATATTTAATTTAGATGTGGGACGATATTGACTTAGATCAGTGTCAAGATATTAACTTAGATCTGTATCAAGATATTGATTTATATCAGTATCAAGATATTGATTTAGAGTCCTGAATTGTAAAATATTAGAATAAATTTTATTTAATAGTTTAACTTATGTCTATGTGTAGATCGGCTATTATTCGTTGCACAAATTTGGCACTTTCAAATTTTTACTTATACTAAATTATAAATCTTTCACTAATTAATACTGTCACGTAAATTTCTACTGCATACGGATGTGATTTGTGCCTTGTTATAGATGAACTAAATATTTATTCTTTCCCCATTGTATTTATAAGTCCTTTTACCAATGCCTTAATTGGTGCGCGTCGCGTGTTTATTGATAATCTCCGTCTATCTCTGTAGTACCTTCGTAATTCTCAAATTCCCTGGCTTTCATTGCTGTTCGTACCATCCATTCCACACATAGACATTCAATTGTTAAATAAATTATAAGTCAATTGCAACAATGTAATACAAGGATAAACCAGACAGGTTATTAACAGTTCATGAGAACGGATATGCAACTTTGTATCCGAGACGACAGTGAAACTGCAGGTGGCAGATCACTGACGGTTAAGATATCGCAATTACCTAGAAATAAGATTGAAACAATGTAACAATGTGTAGAATTAAGAATAAGCAGACATGAGATCTGCAAGTTTCCACTGCCATGTGAGGGGGTAGGATTATTATGAAAAGCCCAGGAGCTCAAGGACCCGGCAGTCAGTCAAAGTATTCAGTTTTAGCATTGCAGTTTGCGTAGGCGACTCACAAATTAGTTCAAATAATTAATTTATTTTGGTTTAAAGTAAAGAACAGTTTGTCAAAATTCCACATTAATTTTGGTATTAATTAAAAATAAATTTGTTAAGTTTTGGAAACGTTTTTTAAAAACGCAGCTTCCAAGGCCCGAACCTTAACTCGCGTAAATACATAAACGTCGGGTTAGAGCTTTGTATATTTTTAGTTGCAAGTGCAGCGCTCGAGATTTTTAATAATAGAAGTCTACGGATAAAATCACGCTTAACAAACAATAGTTAGTCGAAGGAGTTTTTAGAAGTGTAGACGTTTGTGATACGCACAGGTGTTTTAATTTCCTTTTTCAAAGAAAGCATTATTTTACATCTTCAGAAAGCATTATGTAGAATTTGGATTACGTGAGGTAGCAACCTTAAAGTATTGAATAACGTTTGATGCGTTAAACAAATGCATGCTGAATTATGCATTAGTTAAAAGTGCAGTGCGGATCAAACACGATGGCGTTTTCTTTTACGCCGTTTGAAAATTCAACAATGAAAGAAATTCTGTAATTAATTGTAGTGCAATTGTTAGGTAGTGTTAGGAACTTAGTTGAGAATCTCTCCAGTTAACGTATCATCTGTGTAGAAGGAAATATAAAAAAATATTGCAGTAAGTGTTTAAATATTTAATTACAATTTGTCTTGCTCATATCCCGTATATGTATTAAGGACGTTTATAATTATAATTATAATTATCAATTACATAAACCCCGAGTAATTCAGGTATATATACAGAAAATTTGAGACGCTAGGTTGAGTACGAATAGGGGTTTCCAAAAAGCTGATACGAATTTTTAAGTAAAGAAGATCGGTTTCAGAAATATAGCAAATTTTAAGTAAATAAAGGAAGGTTTTGAAATTGAACCTCACCTTGGGTATGCTCCAAAATTTATGTTACGGTATTCCGCGCAAACACGAAAGAAAACAATAAAGGTCAGTTAAGAAATCGTTTACGCCGAATACCGCAACAAAACAGGGACAAAATGGTAGAATTCGGGCTAGCTCAAAAACGTCATAGAAAGGCGTGGATGAAATAGAAAGAACACATTGGAAACCTTAGTAAAACTATATTGTCAACATACAATCTCAAAAGACTATTTACCAAACAACAAAGAATCCAATAATTTGCGTAATCGTTTGTTACATCATGATGGTAAACAAAGCGTCATAACATAAAAATATAAAATTAGTAAGCAAATGTAGCATCTTAGAATCTAGATACTTACTTAATGGTTCACCTTAAATATATACAAAAGAAAATTAAACATAAACTTTACAGTAATTTTAGGAAAAGAAATATACATAAGTTATACATTCTGCATTGTGAAGTGCACCTCCTCAAGAAATAGTGTAACATTAAACTTATACACCCTACCTTAAATTAATCAAGTGTTAACTACTTTTAAATTGATGCACAAGTTCTTTACGTTAATATCTATGCAAAAGGCAAATGAAACAGTAGGGCTGTAACACCAACTTTAATTGACTAACTTTAAACTTGAAGAATGATTTCATAGTCGCTTGTGCATTGAGAACGTGAGTTTTGTAACATGGCGTTGCCAATTTACTGGATAATCATGAGTAATAACATTATGAATACCAAATGAAACGTTTATTCTTCACAGCAGCATAAAAAATAACGAAAATAAAATGCTGTACCTTGAGCTATCAGTTTTGTGCTGGTCTCATCTTATGGAAAGGAAAATGCGGCTGCATTTCTCTATGGACTGGGTGCTGGAACCACCAACTTAACTCATACAAGCACAGAAAGCATTGTAAAAGCGCGACATTACCACATGTCTTTTCAGTAAGAAGATGTTGTCTTCAATGTGTCTTTCAAAGTACGGTCTCTATTTTATAAGGCAAGAACCATGCATGGGAGTAGATATTTGGGTTTCAAAGATATCACCGAAGAATCAAGTGTGCAGAATTCCCAGACAACTGCAGAAATACCAACTATAACAGCTTGCCAACAAGGAGATAACGCATTTAGCAAAGTATCTTTAGACAAAGGAAAGCAGTCTTATTACTTTGAAACATCTTAACAACTGCAGGATACCAGATAACGAACCCATTGCAAGTGTTCACTTACTGGGCAGATGGTTAAGGTTCTTATCTTTTAAAAGAAAGCCATGCATTTATGTGCAACTGTAATTAAAATGTAGTCACAGCAGGTAATAGAATTTATTTGTAGCGACTTTGTAATGTGGAGTTTTCTAAGCAGCTGTTTGATTTTATAAGGCAAAATTTTATATAGAGTAATTACTTGAGAAATTTTATAAATTAACACTAATTTCAAATGGTAGTAAATCGAGCTTGTTGTGAAATTTTAGGGTGTTTTAAATGAATGCAGAAAAATTACTTGCATGGCTTTGAACGTAACAAGCTCCAGAATCTCTCCAGCTTCCAAGTCAGCCAGGATTGTTCTGCTTGTTGAAATATCATTGGATTAACCTTTTTACTTTTTTTATTTATTATTCTTATGACCTTAGCACAAAGACGCTGTGAGTCCAAGATGATTATCTACAGATAAAAGTTTAATATTTTTCACATTCTGCTGTAGGTAGTGTGTTTTTAAGCAGTCTGGCACAATGTGGTAGTGGTGTCCTCGCACCGTACACCTTCCACCTCCTACCCCCACCTCCTCCAACCTCCTATATTCGATCTTTCACTTTCCACCTCCCTCATCCCTCCTACCGCCTTTAACCTACCACCTCCCGCTTCCCAACTCTTGAATCCCACCTCCTACCCCAGGCTTCCCACCTTCACCTTCCATCTCAACACTTCTTACCTCTTACCTCCCATCTGACTACTTTCCATCTCACACCTTCTATCCACCACTTCCAACCCCCGACCTCAAAACTTTCCATCTCACTATACTTACCTTTCACCTCACACCTTCCCACCTACTACCTCTCACTTGATCACTTCCCACTGCCACTTCAACACTTCCTAATTTCACTATTTTACACCTTCAACCTCATCACTTCTCACCTCACATTTCCCACATCTTACTTCACACCTCCCACTTCCCACCTCTTAAACCATTCACTTTACGCTTCCCATTACTTAAGCATCCACATCACACCTTCCACACCCCTACCTTTCAAACCATCCTTCTCGCATCTCCCACCTCCACAACTCACTTTTCCCAAGCCATCTTGCTGCAATTTTTTAAACCACCCTGTATATAACCTTTTAACTTATAAGCTCCCTCTTGATACAATTTGTAAATCATTTGGTATATAACCTTTTAATCCAACACAACTTAACCTAGTTTAACCACTAACGTCAGTCACACTAACCATTTGGTTACAACACTATTAAGTAATACTATTCTCAAAGGAAAAATTAATTGGCAACCTCTTGGACACAATAAATTTTGAAAAATATTACCTTTATTTTAGTCAATAATATTACAATTAATAAAGCAATATTTTATTACTTCTAAACTGGTGCTACATAAATCAATTTTCAGTAGAAGCTCCTGTTTTATTTTTTATACCAAAAATTTTCAATTTTAATGTATATGTCACATAGTTCTTAGAGAAAAGTGTGTAGGTGTTATAAAAATTGTAAGTGGAAATGCGACAGAAAAAGAAGGGGTTAAAATGTTTAGAAGGAGAGATTTGTGCGAGCAATTTTTTGTTTAATGATAGCAGCAATGCAAATTACTTGACAGTACTGGAAATGATTATACATTACCCTAACCAATACTTAAAATATGCTGGCGTGGGGCGATCGTTCACGCAAATGTGTAGACATTTGACTATTTCTAATTCACTCGATTCCGGTTATCACGGTGAGTGCTAGTTAAGAATACATGTACATATTTTGTGTGGTAGGTAAACGTTAAAGTGTACGTAAAATTGAAACAGCTCCAGAACGTTTCCCAAAGTGTAAAGACTTATCAAGTGACTGTAATTCACTAAAGGGGGCGAAAGTATACAAATGGATGTATTTGCATGACAAACATTAATACTGCTCCAATCTATCATTAATTGGCTGCTTACCTTGCAAATGCATTCACCATCGGAGTCGCGCGAAGCTAGAGCATTGTTCCTAATTGACGCAACCTGGTCGGGTACGAACACTTTAGCACTCGCGGACAGTTAAGATATTAGCTGTGATGCCGGCAAAAGGCGATTCAGTACTCTGTATGTCGAAATAATCATATCACTTCGCCATATGCGTAACAAACAACAATAAATGATATAGCCATTGAAACTGTGAATCGTTGACCTCCAACGGTATAAAGTTTGAACATATTTAATAAAATTATAATATTTGTTAGTAAAGTTTGTTTTACTTATTTGTAACATCCACACCAGCAAAAATTATTATTAATAAACTTTTAGAATTATGTTGTTTTCATTCTTAGGTTTAACGTGGTAGTCCGCGTTAAGATTAAGAGTAACAGGGTAAATCTTCAAATTGTACCAAGATGGCAAAAAATGTAATAGTTGGATCATAGTGGTTGGTATAGTGTAATGGGGAGGGTATGGTGTAGGCTGTTCCTTAATCATCTTAAATGTTTTCATATTTAATTGAACTACTAAGTTAATCTTTAAATTAAAATGATATCTGTATATTTAACAATACTAAGATATGTACAAGTACATATATCGATTGATCCGGTAGTCTAGTGGATAAAGCATATGCTTTGCATACAAGCGCTCCGGGTTTGAAACCAGCTTGGAATAAAACTTTTTCTCTATGAACTATGGTTTGAGAGGTTGGGGTTAGGAGTTGTGAGGTAGGGGGAAAAGGCAGAAAGTGGTAAGGTGGGAAGTGGTGAGGTGGGAAGTGATGAGGTAGGAGGTAGTAAGATGGGAGATTGGACTTAGTGAGCTTGGTGAGATGGGACGTGAGGAGGTAAAAAGTGTGTGGTGTGAGGTGGGAAGTGGAGAGGTGAGAAGTTGGAGGTAGGATGTAGGAGGTGAGAAGTGACGACATGGGGGTGGGAAAATGAGAGGTGGGAAGTGGAATGTGGGAAGACACCACCACCACACTGTGTGCCTGATTGCCTACAAACACACTGCAGTTAAAAACGCCATAATGCAAGATCTTACTGTTGTATATTCATGTCGTCTTACTGGATTTGAGCTAACCTTCAAACTTCTGAAAGGTGTTTGCTGTTTAGATTTCACTACCAACTTTTCACTAGCTTAAATTTTTTGAACTATCCCATCATCAATATTTGCACATCAGACACCACTTGGACATCTCGTGCCTACTATTTCCGTTTTTTCAGATATGGTTTAGCTTTCCGTTTATCCAATTTGTATAGTTTTACTTATCACCTCTTGAGCAGAATTTGTATGACTTCATTTCAAATAATATCATTTTCGATATGTAATTTAAAGGTCAAGTTTTTAAGCAAATTCTTCATCTACCAGTATCTTTTATTTGGAGGCTTTATTGTTTACATAATCGTAACGTCAGTACGCCCTTAAGTAGCAATCTGATCACCGATAGAAATTTGGATGCGTATAAGTACTCATAACATCTTCTCACCACTTTGTATCACACTGAGTGATATCATTCTCTTAGTTACTCCCATTGACAGTAATAGCCAAATAAATATTCCGCTTGCTTTCCCATCAATGTATGTAGTATAAAAATTATCTTCGAGAAATGATTTTCTTTCCCTAGTAAGTAATTCGAACAGAATTACTTTCCCCATTCCAGGCAAAATTATTCATGAAAGTAACTGTAGCTTAAAACAACAAACTATAATTTCGGTCTGTTACCATGCACCGCTGAATATAAATTATTAGCTTAGCTAAACTTTGATTGAATCAGGCAATGCTGTAAAACCATGACATTTCTAACCAAAAAATACTATCGGAAACCACTTTAGATAAAAATTTGTGAAGTTTTAAAGTCTTTGTTATGTTAATCATGTATGCAGTTTGAAGATTATTTTTAATAAATATGATGAGTAAATCAGTTCGAGCGCCAAATTTTCAAAATGCAGAAAAAGTTTATTTATTATATATAATTGCTAACTAGTATACACCTATATTAGAAGACAAGAAAACAGACAGAGCTTCTTCGGCAAAAAAGGATAAGTTGTGGCAGGCAATTGAACAAGAGTTTAATGCATCTTTTATTGCCAATATACACAGAAGTGCAACTTGTTTAATGAAGTGTTACAAAAACAGAAAGAAAGAGTTGCAAATTTTTGGCAGATGATAAAAATAGATCTTGCTTACCGAAGGAGGCTTTGGTCCAAGAATTAACAAAGAGGATACGGATGATATTATTAGTATCTATTCTGAATAAAAGAAAAACATCAGAAAGATTGAATAACCTATAGGGTAATCATGCAGACGCTACTGCTATCAAATTAAATCAGTTTGATCATAATTCACTTGTACATGAGGTTGAGAAGGATGACGTGAGTGATGAAAAACTACTACCAGTAAGATAAAACATTTGTTCAACAGGACATGCAAAACATTTTATTTTCAATGCGCTCCTAATTTATTTCTAGCACAAGCAGAATGCAGTGCTTCAGGCACAGTCTACTGGGCCCAAAAATGATTTTGTTAATGCAAATGATTGGAAGGATATTCCCAATGAATCGCAGCTAGTTGTTGATGAACATTACCATTTTCAGAATCAGAAAAATAAATGGTTAACAAAGAAAATAAGAATAATTTTGTTTTAAAATTCTGAAATTTATTAGTTTTTGTTAGGCACCGAAACAAAGTATAAATCGAAGACGACCAACAACAATTATTAAACCGCTTGCCATCCGATTTGCAAAAAAAATACGACATACTTCTGGATTAGCGAATCAAATTAATTGATGGTCATCTGAAGCACATAAGGCCATCAATGCACTTAAGCTCAGAAAACTTCAGTTAAAACCAGAAGTTCTTGAAATAGAGCCATGTTGCAAAAAATTGATGTTATTAGTTGATAAAGACTTATAACCTACATGGACTTATTATTTTGTGTATTGTATTTTAGTGTTTACTATGTGAATTGTTGAATCTTTTTTTTAGAATTATACAATATGTAAAAATGAGTTTTTATATATGATTTATTGACTTGTTTATTATGTAAATAAAATGACCTGCACATCATCTCAGTTGATTTATAGATTAGACAAAAGTATAGAAAACAGCAAAAAGAATTTAATGAAATCTTTTCCTTATTTATTTACAAATTAACAAAAAAATTATTAATAATGTCATTTCTAAAATCATGGTTAAGATTTTGATAAAAAAACAGTTGGAATTTGTCTCTGATCAAGGTATTCTAGTTCTTTATGGTTATGCCTTTGGGCGGTGATGGAATAGTTTCATGCTTTATTGAGGGAATATTGTGGAAAACTGCAGTAGCAACAATCACTGTTAAAACATTATCAATTTTACACAAGAGTCCATAACACAAAGCTGGAAACCTCTTTAATATACCATTTGTTCTTTGTATGGAATTCCTTATACATGCAACAGGTTATATAACCGCAGAACTTGTGTTTTGGGAATTGCGAATGGAGTTAATAAATGTGGTTTAAATGGATAACCACAATCGCCTAAAAATAAATTCTTTAACAATGAAAACTTGATTGTATTATATTGATACCTGCCTAAAAGAACACAATTTTTAAATTCACCAACATCGAACCAAGTCCTCAATCTACTGTTAGAAAAAATAGTAGCGTCATGGGCCAACTCAAGCCATATAACTACAATATTAATTATTTTTAAGTTGCTATTACACACAAATTGGACATTAATTGAAAAATAGGATTTTCGGTTCATATTAATCTCTCCAACTCCTCCACCAAAAATTAAATAATATCAAAACAAAATTTATATTAATGTTGTATTAACAATTTACCTGGAGATTTATTTTTAATGTGAGTGTAGTCAATACACTCATTCAGTTTGGCAGGATAATGTTTCCCGTGGATTATCTGCCATTTTGATAAACTGATCTTGTAGGAAAGGCATTGCTTCTGACATTTTCTTTATAATTCTATACACAGTGTGTTAGTCCATATACATCATGTCACCAACGTTTATCTGATGCACATTACTACCATAAAACAGAAGTGCTGTCAAAGGTTGGTTTATTGAAGAAACACTGTTGTTCCTAAAAATTAATTTATAGGAGTTTCTTACAAATCACTGTCGAATTCCAAATTTGGTTCTATCATTTATAATACCGCAACTGTAAATTTCTTCGTTAACTTAAATATACAGAAAAAGCTCAGATCATCCATGTCTTCAATGTAATTAGGCCTTATATACAACTGACACAAAAAACAAAAATCAATAATGTCAACTACATCTGCATCATCGTCTATTAAAAGTTGTAACGTACCTGGTCGCAGCTACAAATCTGTACTCTAACCTACCTGCGGATGAACAAACGCTCTCTCTTGACAATACCTGGCCTCGTGATCTAGTCGTCTATGGCTGTGGCTAGTGACACATCTATCCGCGCCTCTCTTTTTTGGTATAGTGACTATGATGTTACGTTTGAAATCTTTGTGTATCTCGCCTGTCTCATACATATAGCTTACAAGTTGGAAGAGACGTTCTGTTACTGCTTGTTCAGCGGCTTTTAGAGTTTCTGCATGTGTCTTATCTGTACCCGGTGCCTTACCATTTTCAGACCCTTTAATGTTAATTCAAACTCATCTTTAAGTGTAGGATATTCCACGTCATCCTTTTCAATGTCTGATTCCTGCTCTAATGCTGTTAGTTCCTCTCTTGCATATGAATTCCTTATATATTCCGGCCATCTAACCACTTTCTTTACATTTTCTATAATAACGTTTTCTCTCGCGTTCCTTATGTTTTTGCTATACGGATTTATATCCTTAAAATTAATTCTAATTAGTTTGTATGCTTTGTTAGTCTTTCCTATTTCTATCTTAGTTTGTACCTCTTTGCACTTTTCATCAATCCATTGTTCTTTAGCTTTCGCATTTGCGAAAACATTCTCATTTATGGCTTTGTATCTCTGTTTTCCTGTTTCGTCTGATCAATTTTTGTATTTTCGTGTTCTATTAAATTCAGGATATCCTTTGCTATCCATGGTTTCTTATTTTGCTTTTGTGTATACCCCAGAATATCTCTTGCCGCGATGTCTAAGCTGGATTTAGTATTATTCCATTCTGTTTCTACTTCCTTAGTATCAGAAATTTTCCCGATATCTTTCAGCAATTCATTTGGCTCTTTTTCAAATCTTTTGTGGCTATATTTATTTTTTAGTTTCTCTAAGTTAAAGTGCCTTTCTCCATTACTTTTTCTCAAATTTTTAATTTTAAGAGCGGCCTTCGTAATTACGATGTTGTGGTCAGTGTCTATATCTGCTTCTGGATAGCTTCTATAGTCTTTTACTTGATTCCTAAATCGTTGTCTAATAAGAATGTAATGTATTTGATATCTTTCTATATCCTCTGGCATCTACCACGTGTATCGTCTTCTAGCATGATGTTGAAATAATGTGTTTGTGATAATTAAATTGCTTTTGTCGCAAAATTCTACCAGCCTATTTCCCCTGTCGTTTCTCGTGCCTAAACCAAATAAACCTACTATCGCTTCTTCCCTACCCTCACCTACTACTGCATTAAAAGCCCCCGTAATCATTAAACTTTCATGTCCTTTTACATATCTTGGTATGTGTTTGATATCTTTGTAGATCGCTTCTACTTCTTCCTCACTGTGGCTAGTGGTGGGCATGTATACTTGTATTATTATCGTATTTACCAGTTTAGATTCTGATCTAACCATGAGTACTCTTTCGTTCTTTTGTAAGTAATTTTCTACACGTTGCCCTATCTTTTTTCGCATAACTATTCCCACATTAGAATTTCCTGGCTCTGATCCTGTATGAATTACCATAAGGTCTCCACTCCAAAAATCCCCCGTCTTTGGTCACCGTACTTTACTGATCCCTACTATGTCTAATGCTAACCTATCCATTTTAATTTTCAAGTTCTCTAGCTTACCTACTTCCTCCGTACTTCTGACATTCCACGCTCCGACGCGCAGAATGTTTTCGATTCTTTTTCTAAATTTTTCAATCACATCCTCCGAAGTAGTCCCCTTCTGGAGATCCGAATGTGGGACTATTTTACCTTCGGAATCTTTTACCCCAGAGGATGCCATTGTCTTAAATACAATTTAAGTACACTGTGTACTTGGAATGTAATGTGGTGGTTTCCCATTGTCCTCCACATCGCGATAGTGTCTTAGAATGCCATAGCGACCTCTATGGTCTCTGCCAATCTAAGTACCCATAAAGTTGCGGCCCTCTCTTGGGGCGGCTCCGTGGCGTAGTGGTATGTGTGTGACTACTACGCCCAAGGTCCCGGGTTCGAATCCTGACACGGTCCGCTTGAAAAATGTTAGGCGAGCATTTTTCACAAAAATACACCCTCGTTCGGATGAGAGGTAAAATGGAGGTCCCGTGTGTGAGTGTTGTCACGCACGTTAAAGATCCCTACCTTGCTTGGAACAGCAAGGGTTCGGCAAAATTCCAAATTTTGCAGGTAAAAAAAAACTCGCTTCCTGGCCAATGTAGTACCTTCGGGTGGAGCATTGGAAAATCAAATGTAATGCCCTCTCTTGGGGACCTGCCTTAAGTCTGGTTCCTTACTAAAGACCCTACTACTTTGGTTGAACTTGTAGTTTGGCTCCTTAGGTCACTGGAACGCAGAAGTCATTCCACCTTCTAGTAATTTAGAACTTCTTCAAGGTTCAGGTCCGATATAATTAATTTTTTTATATATAAATATATATATATATATATATATTACTCAAATTTAGACCAGGGTAGAAAATTAATTAATTAATTTTCAAATAATTTTAATCACCGTGTATAAGGAAGCTTTGGGAAAAAGTACGCGTAATTAAATGCCTAGTGTGAAGATTTAAATCATTCAATTAGAATGTAGGGTTTGTATAGAATTTTATTAGATAATACGCGTTATTAAAACCGTGGAGCATAAAAATTTATTCGTTTCATTAAAAATAAGGGATTTAAATTATTCACTAGACGCTTTCTATAAAAAGAAGCAAAATTAAAATGCTCAACGTGTATTTAATTTAATTGTTCCAAGAAACAAATAGAAATTACGTGCGAACTTTATATTAATTAATTCAATTTTTAAGTAACGGGTATTAAACAAAGTGTACAAATAATAATTAATATTTAATTAGTATTCGCTAAAAATTAAAGGGTAGAAGTCAATGCCATTCATTATTATTTTAATTGGAGTTAATTGAACCATTAGTAATACATAATATGCATAAAAGCTTTTAAAAACCCAATAATACCAAATATGAGACACGTTGCTAGCATACAAATCTATCAAGAAGGTTAAAATACGTAGAATATCCAAATCGTAGAAGTATTACGATTGAACACCTGCGTATTTTTAAATATCAAAGTTCCAATAAATTTGTTTGGAATAGATAAACATGCAGATTCTACGTATATTGGAAACGGTCGGATAAACCGTAGCTTATATTAACGAGACAGGCTAGTTGAGGAGTTATTTAACTCAAGTAAGTCACGTCACGGGTCCACGTGGATTCAAATAACCCATAATAAAGAATATCGATTTGTACCACTCAGATCAGGTTAGAAAGAGACCGATAAAACAGGTAAAACAGAGACACAGATAATAAAAGGCCGGATTTGAGCAACGTCACGAGGTTTACGATTGGTGCAAATAAGATGCAGATATGAGAGGTGTAAACGTAACGATTTCTGTATAAAATTAATTGGTTGTTCGCAGACGCGTTGTGTGTCGTGTGAAAAGTTCTTAGATTTTCAACTGGCGCGTGTGCAAATTTTTAGAATCGCTGTGCCGGACTGTCGAAAAGGGAACATAGAATGCGAAATTCTGAAAACTTTCCGTTGCGGGACAAATCCGACGTGCAAGCGCGCTATTATATAAACCCGTGTTTATAGGAGTTTGGCTCTCTTAGATTTTCGACGAATTATAAATTATGAATTTCTTTGCTATTTTTCGGGGTGAGTAATCTAGTGTTATTCGTACACGTGATTGGATCCACAAAACAAGATTTAGATATACATAGATGAGTTCCTGAAAAGCCCTGAAACTATTTTAGATGAATGGTGGTGTAGAAAAATTTTAAAAGCGGCCAGAATCTGAGGACGTAAACATAACCCAGTTGGAATGGTGAAATTAGCAAGGACGATGTACTTTGAAGCCACGAGTGCAGTAACCTTCAGGTAAATTATACAATTTTGTTCGAGCTTTGATGTTTTGGTGTGTGTTGAATATCTTTATAATTTGTTTGATAAAAAAAAATGAACAGTAGTGAATTTGTATAAACAACAAATTTTAATTTTAAGGTAAAATTTTCTTGTTTAAGTAGAAAGGAGTATTTAGCGGTTTATGTTTTGATTATGATGAAAATTTGGGTCTGTCTTTGAGCTCAATTAGACTAACCTGTTTAATTAACGTCAAGGGGTGGGAGATGCTCCCTTTTATTCAGACTTAGGTCTGCACATATTGTAACTTAATTAGTATGCATCCTACCAGGACTTTAATTCTGGATGCAAATTAAAAATGATGACAAATTTAAACTTGAAATTTTATGATACTGAAATTTATGCTGCAATTTAATTTTAAAATTTTAATGTATTATGAATATTGATGTAAATAGAGTTAACGTTGATGTTTGTGGTAGGAATGTGTTTGTTTTTTTTTATGAATGAGGATGAAAGTTTTAACTAGGTGAGCAGCCGAGGCGGAAAGAGTAAAAAGAGGCGATTATCAGAAGAGATTCAAAAGGGCGAGAATCACAGCAAATCTTGGTGCCCAATATTCAAGAGGCTCGAATATTTTTTCTTACTCTGGTGAGGCTTTTTGTAGGTTTCACAGCATAATCTTGACGGCCCAACGCTGGGGCTCGATTCTAAAACCTTAGTTCCCGAATAATGGTGAGGTATCACAGCATAATCTTGACGGCCCAACGCTGGGGCTCGATTCAAATTGGTGAGGTATCACAGCATAATCTTGACGGCCCAATCTGTGGGGCTCGATTCGAAAACCTTAGTTCCCGAATAATGGTGAGGTATCACAGCAATATATATATATATATATATATATATATATATATATATATCGTTACCTGTTTTCTTGGATGAAGATTGGTAATTACTTAAAAATTTCGACTAATACCATAAACTACAGCTTCGTTGCCATTTAGTAGTTGTTGTATCTATAATTGTGTGATTTCAATGATTTTTGCTATTTGCATTGTTTTTTCTAAAGTAACATGATCTTGCAAAAAATTATAGGACAATTTATTAGCTTTAATCTAACAATAAATATCATGTGTGAGATCAAGTTTTAGCTTACCAAGTTTGCACAATAACTGAGGCATTTTTAAGTAGTTACAAAATGTCCATTTGTTGATACCTTGTGAGAAAGTCTTTCAATTGTTAAAATGGTTTTTGGCTTACAATGCTTGTCAAATTTTGATACTAGGTCTTGATACTTACACGTATCCATATCCATATCAAATGAATTAAAAATTTGTAATGTCTCTGCGACTATGTAATGTAGAAAAATTGCAACTTTAAAGTTATCCTCTCCTTGATATTATACGATAGTCTTCATGTATATTTTAAAATGGCTGATACCATAATTTCCAATTTTGTGATAAATTTCCTACTATACTTAGCCCAGACAACATATTACTTTTTGCAGGAATAGCAGTTGTTGTAGCTGCTGTTGATAGTGTAGCCATTTTGGTTGGTACTTCTGTTTTCATTATATATATTTTTCTTATTTAATTGGGATGTGAAAAAAAAGTTTGGCAATGTGGTGATTAATCTTTAACCTTACTTTGTAATTGTTTTCTTTAGAGAGTTGGTAAACCTGACCCCATGTTAAGTCGTAATAACTACAATATGGCTACTGAAAGTCTTTCATTATATTTTTAAAAATTGTGTACATACTGATTATATTTTTGTAACAGCTTATTGATTTTCTTAACATAAAATATATAACAGGTATGCATAACTCGCAAGACATGCATTGCCAGACGGTGAAGTTGCTGACACCATTAATTATAAAACTGTTATTATTACATGTTTGGTTAGAAAATCCTAACCCTAATCACCTTATTCATTCGTCCCTTAATAAAAGTTCCTGCTTGAATTTACAATATAAAAAAAATCGTGTTTTTTGTAATATTTTTATATGTAACTTTATGCTAATATTACCCACAAGTTCTAAGTGATATTTACAGTAAGTAATCAAATTTAAATTTTGATTTGCAAAATAACGTTTATAATATCGAATATTTATTATAGAGAGCGCTGCTCCTGAGTTAACCTCAAAATACAAACTTACCTTTTCAGTCATTAGAATGATCACACATTTCCATCAAAACTAACTAGGTTTAGTAAATATTAGAAGAATGTTTTCGTGTTGTAATTAGTTTATCCGGCCTACTTTGTCGGATGTTCCAAAACATACTTTTGCAAATGGGCCTTGTTGGAATTTGGGTTCAAATTCTGTATTTGTTTTATAATCAAACATTTTTTGTACTTCCAGTATTAAGTTAGGGTCTAGTGATGCGGAGAAGAATGACAGTAGTAGTGTTTGTAGTTGTTGTTTAAAAATACAATATGACAGCAGTTTTGATATGAGCATTAAGCTCATGTTCTTATTCAATTTCAAATAAAAAAGAGAAAAGAATTCAGCAAATTATAGTCCGCTTTGTGTTTTTTCTTACATAGTTTTTTGCCTCTTCGAGCCGGATTAATGTAAAACTTGTAAAATCATATCATCTGTCAGTGCTGTCACATATGCAGTTTCAGCATGATTTGAAAGAAAGTGACCAAATGCTTTGAAACAAAGCAAATCGAATCAACAACATTCGGTTTGTATGGAGAAATCTTCAATATATACAACTACTTAAAGCTTAATATGGTAAGGAACGAGTAATGCAGATTACTTGCCGCATGTTGTCAACTACCAAACAACCAGGTGTTGTATCTAAGGAAATCGGGAACAGCGCAATACTGCATAGCAAGTCATTTTCATAAAGGGTGCGCATTAATCAATTTGCCTGCACTACATCCTACACAAGTAAGCTAATTTCTACATTAACCACAGTGGTGAGCTCGTACCAGAAAATTAGTGTCTGGTCAACAGCTAATGTGCAGAAGTGTCTGTTACATTTCAATTTGCTATCATAGAAAGCCTAGTTGCAAGGCATCAAAGGAAACATCCAAAAATGAGTCTTAATTTCAATTCATTAGCGTTCTAGCATATCAATTTATGTGCACCAAAATATTTGTAATCAATTATTAAACCACACATCTTTTTCTAATACAAGTGGTACTAGTTCATGTGAGCTTTATAGTCAAATTTGTTACCTATTTTAAAGTATTCAAATAGAGATTCATTCATATTAAATTTAAAATAGAAGAACAAATTTCAAAATTAAAGAAAAGGAGAGCGCCTCTGTAAAGACAAAACTAACAAGCTTCAATAGGTTTGTATCAATATTTGAAAACAAAAATGCAAAAAAGATTGAGATAAAAGAACTTGTAATTAAAACATCTAACGCAGAACCCTTTCTGTGAAATTTTGAAAATATACAGGATGAAATAGAAGTTTTAATTGAAGGTAAAGAAGACTTTCAGTTAAAATTTCTAATACGTGATGAGTTTCTTGATAATCATACTAGAGCAACAGCTCAAGCCAAGTGTTTATTAGAAAGTTTCTGCAAGCAGTCATCATCATGTAGTGTAAATCATCAGGTAAAACAATAATTTTCAGATTAGTTATAAGCTTCCAATTATAGATCTTAAGAAGCTCAATGGAAATTATCAGAAATTTATGGAATTTAGGGACATTTTTACTTCAGTCATTATTGACAACCCTAATTTAGGCCCAATTGCCAAGTACCAATATTTGAAAGCAAGTTTAAGGGACGAACCATGCAAACTAATAGAATCATTGCCAGTTTCGGCAGATCATTTTTAAATTTCATGGGATAAAGTAATTGATCGTTACTCTAACGAACAAATACTAACCAAAAATCATGTAAAAGCTTTATTCAATGTTCCTTGCCTTGCAAAAAATAGTTCTTGTATAAAACAAATAATTGATCAAATTTCAAGTCATTTAAATGCCTTAAAGCTGTTAAAGCAGCCTGTAGACTCCTGGGACACTCTATTGTGTCACATTGTTGAAGAACAACTAGATGTCACATCAGCAGAGGAGTGGGACAAAGAAAAATCTGCTTCAAAACCAAAGCTTAAATATCTTATTGAATTTCTTAAAAGACATGCCAACATTTTAGAGAACAGGGAAATTGATATGCACTCAAATCAAACATTGAGCGATGGGAACGTTAGATTCAAAAGCAATTCATATAATAAGCAAGGTGTCGATAGTGCTTGTAAGTTAATTAGTCAGTACAAATTTAGTCCACAATCATTTTTCGTTCAAAATGATGTGTGTTGCTATTGCAAAAGAAGTAATAAATTGTTTAGGTGTGCCTCATTCACAAGGTTAGATGTCTCTCAAAGAATAGCCCATGTGAAATCAAATATATTGTGCTTCAATTGCCTGCATGCTGGGCATGCTAGTGTTTCTTGTTCTTTTAAAAAGTGTAAAAAGTGTGACATGAAGATCATGTCTTAATGCACATAAAAAGAGAAATGACCCCTATAGCAGCGCTAATTCTCAAACCTCAGTTTCTAATTCATCAAACTTAAATACGAATCAATGCTCTCAAAATGAAGTTGCTGCTGCTACATCGTTTAACCCAGGCATGCCTGCTACTTCAAAGCACAAGAGGTCTAATTCAAACTGCCCTCAATCACCGTAAATTAATGAGAACCAATCTTTAGTAGAACTGTTTTCTCATCTAAACTAAGGCTTGTGTCTACAGTGACTTTACATGTGCAAAAGCAACAAGGGAGAATTCAAAGGTGCAGAGCTTTGTTAGGTTGTGGTAGTCAATCTAATTTTATTTCCTCAAACTTTGTTAGTGCATTAGGATTAGACAAGAAAAATAACTCAATCTCTGGGTCTGACATAGGTCAAATTAACTCTCAAATAAATACTAGTTGTGAAATGATAGTTCAATCTATTCATTCAAAATATTCAGTATCTCTTTCGTGTCTAGTAGTAGAAACATGCAATTTTTCTCCACATTCAAAGATAGATATATTTTCGTGGAATATTGCAACTAACATCAAATTGGCAGATCCATATTTTAATATACTTTCTAAAATTGAAATATTGATTGGCGCTCTTTTCATGTATAAGCTTCTGTGTGTAGGACAATTTAGACTTGGTAGATCTATGGCTACCCTTCAGAAAACCTTGTTTGAATGGAAGGTATCAGGTCTCGCGAGTCAAACTGCTCCTTCAAGGAATAGTCTGCATTGTGGAGTATCTCAAGTAGAGCTTAATGAAAGTTTAAGTAAATTTTGGAAATTAGAGGAAATCTCTAATAAAAAACCATTAACAATCGAAGAAAGTCAATGCGAAAGGCATTTTGTATCAACTTTCAGTAGAAATGCTGAAAGAAGATTTACGGTGTCTATTCCTTTTAAAAATAATCTTCAAGTCTTGGGAGATTCGTTTTCTGTCACAAGAGCGATTTCTAAAATTAGAGAGGAGACTCGATGCAAACCCTGATTTAAAGGGTATGTACTCAAATTTTATTCATGAGTATATTCAAATGGGCATGCGGCCAAACTCCTTCATTCGAGTGTACCTATTGTCAAACGAGAAGTCTGTTGCAGTCTATCTTCCTCATCATGGAGTGCTGAAAGAAAGCAGTACTACCACCAAACTTCGCATTGTTTTTGAAGGTTATTGTAAATCGTCTTCAGGCATCTCTCTGTTGTACAGTGATCTAATTTCAATTTTGCGTCGTTTTAGGTAGCACGCGTTTGTAGTGTCCTTTGATATCGCAAAAATGTATAGAAATCTTTTTTTAACAGCGATGTTTTTAAAGAATTTTGTGGAGATTCAATAGATCCGACCCTCTAAGTGTATTAGAGTTAAATACCATCACTTACGGTACTGCATTAACTTCATTTTTGGCAACTACATGTCTTGTTCAGTTGTCAAGAGTATATTCTATACCCTGAGGCTGCAAGCATGATTGCCAAAGATTTCTATATGGATGATCTTCTAAGTGGTTCTGGCAATCTTTCAGATTTGAGTTCAAGTTGTGCTGAGATAAATAAAATTTTTCTTTCTGGCTGTTTTCCACATAGGAAATGGGTCAGTAATAACTCCAATGTTTTCAGAGAGTTGCACTTTTCATTGGAAGAGTCCAATTGTCTTCAAATTGGTGATAGTGCTAAAACTTTAGGCCTTTTGTGGAATCACAGTGAAGATTGTCTTACATTTAGTATAAATACCTCTTCTTCTTGTTCTTCATGCATTGCTGTGTCAAAGAGATATATTTTATCAGAGTTCTCACAAATTTTTGATTTTTTAGGGCTTATATCGGCGTGTGTAATAAAGGTCAAAATCCTTATTAAAAAAATTTGGTGTCTTAAAATTGGTTGGGATGAATCGTTGCCAGCTTCAATAATTTCTGAGTGGATCTTGTTCTGAGATCAGTTGCATGTCTTAAGTGATTTGAAAGTTACTAAAAATTTTAAGTTACCAAACTCTACTAAAATACAGTTATATGACTTTACGATTCTTCTGAGTCCGCCTATGGAGCTTGCATGTGTATGAGAAGTGTCAATGAAATTGGACACATTTGTGTAAGACTTATCTGTGCCAAGAGTAAGGTTACTCCAATAAAAGTGTTTCTTTACTTACATAAGAACTTTGTGGAGCTCTTACCTTAGCTCGTCTTTTTCAAAACATTTCTGAATCACTATTTCATTAAATAATATTTTTCTGTGGTCTGATTTTACTGTGGTATTAGGTTGGAAGGCGGCCCCGTGGTGTAGTTAGTATGCGTGTGACTACTATGTAGGGTAATAAGTTGGATTCATATTTTCGCCAATTTTTTGAAAACTTTGGTAGCCAACTGTGTTAGTGAAATCATTTCTTTAACTAACCCTAATAGTTGGCATCATATTGCATCAAAACAAAATCTTGCCGATCTATTGTCAAGAGGAATAAATTCAACTGTTATCTTACCGTGCCCAATGTGGTGTTCAATTACCCGAAACAGTTCATTTTTTTGCTATCTTGCAATAAAGCCATATCATTTCCTTTTGAGAACTTCTCAAATTATAGTCGTTTGAGATGGTGTGTCGCATACGTTGATCATCAGTTGACCGGTCCGCTTCCAGTGGAAGAGCTGAATAATTCCGAGACGTGTATTTTAAAGACTGTGCAAAGTAACTTGTTTCAACCAGAAATATTAATCTTAAATGCAGGAAAACTTATTTCTAATAAAAGCAGCCCCATATTGATAAGTTGGGTTATTCTAAATAATTTTGTTGTAGCGCTCTTTCGATACCTCTTTTGATATTTCTTAAAATAGTTCTTTAAATAACTTCGTAAAAGTTTCAATTAAATATTTCTTACAACACTTCGTTAAAAATTTTCAATTAAATACTTCTTAAAATGCTCCGTAAAATCTTCAATTAAATATTTATTTTATAATTCTCCTACAAATGTAGAGGAAGAACTTTTAAGAAATCGTTTTGTATATCAATTGTAAGGCTTCTTCGTATATTCATTTGTTAGCATGATTCCGCCTTATCTGGTGTTATAAAAATAAGGCCGTCCAAATGTTGTGTTTCAAGATGATATTAATTCTATTTTTGCATCTACGAGTACCAAGTTATAGTTCATTCACGTCAACGTTGCTATAAGAAAATATCGATCTAGTATGACCGTCCTTCAACCTTACTAGAATAGTTGGATTTAATGAAATGTTCTGCAAGGAAACAATGTGTTTTGATTTTAAAGAAACGTTCTACAAAGTACGTAGAAATTTTTATGGTTTGGAACTAAAGTCCGATAATTAATTGAAATGGTCTTTTTAAAGTTGCAAGTGTGAAATTACAAGTAATTAGGAGGACAACTACATGATGGTAATTATTTTGGTACTGATCTACACATATTGGAACGTCTAAGTCTTGTATTAGATTTTGGTTGGTCCCGTTTGTGCGTATCAGAAGAACGCTTTAAGTTCATATGGTCCGGTCCAAGGATCACGCAACTGATTGTGTGCTGTACAACATGTGGAGCCTACGTCAATTGTTTGCCGAAGAACGTATGTATTAACACCTGTTTTAACATGCTGTAACACCTTCACGTAAACAACATCTGTTGAAACGAGGTAAGAGATTAGTATTGTTCTTACATCACGTCTACAATTGGCGATCTTTGATACAAGGCCGCTTCAGAAAGTAACTTTGTGATGACTTATGACCATTAATCTGTTTAACAAACTAAAAAGGACTTTGATAAATTTTTATTGCCAATATAATTGCAGTGTAATCACAGTCACTATTTTTAATGAAATTAAGCAAACCTAAAGAGTTCTTATTAAAGTTTCATTTATGCATGATTTTACTTACAGTTTCTGAACGCTGAATCAATAGACAATTTAGATAATTTTTTATACATATATGTAACCCGAATAACAGATCTGGTATTTTTGGTATAAATTCAAGTTAAATTTTGTAACAAAAGCAACACTTAAAGTTTTTGATATTTCTTTTGAATTCATAATGAAATTTGTATTATATTTTCTTAAACATAAATTTTATATTTACAATTTTTTATGAAGGAACAACTTTTAATTAAAGAATCAACATTTAATTTTCTTAATTAATTGTTTTATTCTGAACAAGTAAGTTCAGAAATAGAGTAACCAGGTATATGAACAAATAGCATAAAGTGGTAACCCCTATTTAACAAGAAGCTTTAATAGCCTTTCAGAATTTGAAGCATAAAATCTGTGTTCATAATACTGTTTGCCTGATTAATCTTTGCTGTTTTTTATATGAGGTAACAAGAGAATACCTCTTGTGTCCTCACTTTTGTTAATTTAATTAAATTTTCTTTACAGCCTCTGCGTTAGCAGTTAATACGAGATTCTTCTCTAAGGACTCCCAAGTCCCCCTTAGGGAAACCCTGTGTTTAAAAATTAATGACTTCGTGGCGCCCTACTTAAACCCCTGTTTTGTTAAGAATCAAGCCCTAGTAAGAAAATAATGCTTTGTAAAAAGAACCACGACCAATCCTCATAAGCTCTGCCCAAGAAATAGACCCCTAGCATAGTCGGAAGATATTTGCGTCCCATTATTTTAAGGAAATCCTTCCTTAAAGTTAACTGGTCACATTTGGGGATATAAAAATAGCCCCTAACTAGTAAACAACCACTAAGTTACATTTTAGTATAAAAAAACATCCATTTTACTTCCATCTGGTCATATAATGTTCAAATTAATAGCTACATATTTTCATAAAAAATCTCTTCATTGCGGTTCTTAGCAAATGTTGTTTAATGAAAGAAAAATACTGGCCTATGTATGGTAGAAATTTGGTAAAAGGTGTCTTTAGGAATTGTGTTTCTTGTTTTTGTACTCGACCATCATGTTTGAATCCAATTATGGTTAATTTGCCTGAACATCAAGTTAACATAGCTTTTCCTTTTTTAAAAACTGGAGTGGATTATGCTGGCCCATTCACGTTAAAGGATTGCAAGGGTCATGAAAGTAAAACCTTTAAAGGTTATGTTGCCTAATTTGTGAGTCTTGTCACTAAGACTATTCATTTGGAACTCATTAGTGATTTATCAACTCCTTTATTCATGTGCACGTTGTGTTGATTTATAGAGCATAGAGGAAAACCACGTGTCATTTATTCAGACAATGGTTCCAATTTTTAAGGTGCTTCTAACGAATTGAAAATGTTGAAAGAGTATTTCCGAAAGGATTCAAATGCTATTGTTGATGAAGGCTCAGAGAAAAACATTATATGAAAATTTATACTTTTTTATACTTTGCATTTTGGTGGGTTGTGGGAGTCGGGAGTAAAAATTATAAAAATTCATATGAAGTGCGTACTACGGCACTCTTTATTAACTCATGAAGAGTTCAATACAATTTTAGTGCAAATAAATAGAAGGAATGCTTAATTCGTATCCACTTACTTCTTTATCAAATCACCCTGATGACCTTAACCCAATTACGCCTGCCCACTTTTTCATCGGTCGTGCAGCAGAGGAAATCATAGATCCAAATTTGACCAATATTAAACAAAACAGACTCACTTTACATCAAAAGTTTCAATACTTAAAGCAGCATATATGAAAAAGGTGATTATTAAAGTATATTGTCAAACTTTAGTGGCAACAAAATGGAACCAGTGCCATGCAGGTATCAAAATAGGTGCAATGGTTCTCATAAAGGATAAAAACCTGTCGTCAATCTACACCCAGGATTTGATGGCATCAATCGTGTCGTCATAATCAGTACAGCCAAAGGGCTTTTGAAGAGAGCTGTTTGCAACGTATGTCTATTACTTAGTATAAACAGCACTGAAGATTAGTTTAATGCACTGTTATGCTAGTTTAGTTTATTTTGTTAATTTAGATTGTTATGAAGCATATTTCGTTTTGTAATTGTTCTTTCATTTGTTGAAAGTGTGTCTTCAAGGTGGGGCAACAAGTTGGAATTTGAGTTCAAATTCTGTATTTGTGTTATAATCAAACATTGTTTGTACTTCTAGTATTAGGTTAGGATCTAGTGATATGGACAAGAATGACAGTGGTAGTTTCTGTAGGTGTTTAAAAATGTAATGTGACAGCAGTTTTAAAATGAGCATTAAGCTCATGTTCTTATTCAATTTCAAATAAAAAAGAGAAAGGAATTAGCAAATTATAGTCCGCTTAGTATTTTTTCTTACAGGCCTCTCTTTTACAGTAATAACAAGCTAAATTTGTTTTGATACATTTGTCTACCTGATATTATACGGAACCACACCTGTAACTTTTGTAATTAGAAATATGTCTAATATTGTGATGATTTGAACAATTTCAAAATATTTTTTTGTACGCGTTTATAACTTTTATTTGTAGATGTATCCTGGTATAGATTTTCAGTTGATTTAAATGGCTGAGTTGCATCCCAGAAAGATGTTTGCTTGGTGATGATTATCTCCAAAATTTGATCAATCGCCAGTCCTTAATTTCCAATAGACGAGCCTGGATAATCTGTGATTGTAAACCAAAAACAAACTGGTTGCAACGTGCCTTTTTTAGTAGTCTTGAAATTTACAAGTGGTTGCAAGACATTGTAAAGCAGTAATATTTTGCTGAGCTTTCCCACTCTTGCTAACGATTTAAAAAATCTAAAATTTTCCATAATCTTCAGTGTTTCTGGATTAAAACATAATTTCATTAATTTGTTATTTGATCGTACAACTTTCTGCTGCTTTTTTCAAGAAACACCTTATTGCATATCAGATTATATGCTTCAAAACCCATGCAGTGAAGTAATAAGCAACTCATTTAGCGTGAGCTGCTGTGAAAACCTCGAACACGCTTTTCAAGCACATCAACCAGAAGTCAATTTTTTTTACAATTTTCAATAACAAACACTGTATAAATTGGGTCAAAACATTCGTATTTGCAGGCTATGTAGTTGGCAATTTATGTTTAAAAAAACCAAATAATGAAAATATAAAGCTCGGTTTAAGCACCTTTTTCGCAATCACAAGGCCAGGTACATAACCTTACTATTTGCCCAATCATGTTTTACTTATATAATCTGTATTTGTAATTTCTGTATTCATTATTGCAGTATTATCGGGCGCTGTATAAAAGACCAATGGTACAAAAACTTCTTTATTAATGTATTATAATGTACGAAATATATAATAGGAAATGTGTAATTACCTTCATCCTTATATATACACACCCTTGTAGTGCATATCCAACAGCCATTAAACGCAAACTGTGGAACTCCTTTTTAAGATCCTTAATTGTTTCTAAACACTAACAGATACATACCAGTATTTGCAACAGTTATGATTACTGTAATGGATGAACTATTAAAGCACAGAATTAGTCACTAAATTTACAAGTCAACTAAATAAGATCATGTATTTTAGAAGTAGTAAGCTAAAGTAAACTGCATTAATGCATATTTATGATTTCGAAATATCATATTGAAAAGGAATAACATCTATAGAGTATCAAACTTTGGTGCTGTCAAAATTTAGACAATTTAGCACCCACCTAGCACAATTAAATTGAGGTGTTAAATTACAATATTGGAAATTAAGTGGAAGATTACCAATTCTAACAAAAATTATCAATACTAATTGTGATAATTAACATAACCCTGAAACAGAATGTTTTTTCCAGTAGGTATATTTTGTTACGCTTAAATTTTGGCTGTATCCCATTAGATTTGCAAGTAGAAATAAAATATTTAAAATAAGGTAATTCACTCAACTTGTTTTGGTAAAGAATGTATTTGATGCACAAATTCATTTCTTATTTATTTTTAAATTATATTTTACTAAATATGTACTTTCCTATCCTAACCTATTACACAGAAGTTATTAAAATTTTGTTAAAAAGCTAAGTGATATCTGCTAAGCTACTCTGATTATTCACGTTTATTTATTGTTGTCCAGCGTGGCTGTGGAACTGAACACACATGTTGGTTCCTGCTTCACTTAAACTTATTGAATTTGACATTTGTGAAATCAAAATAATTTTTGGAGAGATTAATTTTTGAGTAAATATTTCACCTTCATTTTAAATAAACTTTTAACGCAAGAATTGTAAAACAACACACTGAAATAAATTTTATCAACACAAAATACTGTCATTTTTCCATAATTCAAAATTTGACAGTGAAAATTTAAAATATCAATCAACAATACAAAGAAAGAATCGACATAGATGTTTGATTATGCAGCCATCCACATTACAATAGTTGTTAAGACATCCGTTAGCTTATGCAGAATAAAATTTACATTCCTAATAACGGTCATGAAAATTTTACAACATCCAATGACGGATTTACAAGCTATATGTGAAAAACAGCCTGAGAATTCAGTTAAAATAGCAAATATCAACAGTCATCTTCTTGATCTGAAGCTTGTTATTATACAAATTGCAAGATGGCAGATCTATATACTAAATTTCACTAAATTTTTTATTTTAAGAAAAATTTTGTGTGCATGTATTTGGAAGACCATCACAAGCAGACTTGTTATTTAATGAAATTTATTTTTAAATGTAGTTGTACGTTATTGATATTTATTTACACAACCAATGCTAATAAATCCCTACTATTTTACATTGTCCATTATTGATTGCAGATGTGTTTCCACTATACTGTTTTATAATTGCAATATTAATTAATATGAAATACGTTAAAACTATTTTATTCATACAAAACTAAACTCAAAACACTTTATAATAAAAAAAGTAGAAAAAATAGACAATTCAAAATGGTTACTAAGTAATAAATAATGTAAACAATTTATTTACATAATATCTTATTAAAAAGTATTGTCACCACAATAGTTCCTCTAAATAAAATAGTACGTACATCATTTAGAGTGATTATTGCAGTAGTAATTAACATAATTACTCTAGAATATAAACTATTTTTTGGCAAGTAATCCTTGCAGTCTTCACGCATGTATATTCTTAGTCATATTTAGAAACTAATATAATGTAGTTGTACCTATTATAAGTACAATACAAATAATACTCTGCTTGGCAAGTTAAATAAAAAGACAAATAAATAGAGGCAGTCTCCAACAAAAATAGTTGAGTAATTAAAACTATTCTTAAAGATAGAGAACCACAAACAAAAATATCATCATAGTAGAAGTACAAAGTTTTGTTGGGGTGGCTTCATTTATATTGTTGTTTTCGCCATCTGACATTGTAGGAACTGCAATAAATAAAATATTTAACAAAAATTGTAATCAAATGTGCATCAGTATTTACTTAAAAATGTAAATTTAAACCTTCTGTTAAAATAGGTTCATAAAATCAGTAAATAAACATGTGTGAGGTTGACATAATTGACAGCCTGATACATTACTTTAAGAATTGGTTGTTGATTGATATATTTATAAATATACTATGCTTTCTAAAAGTATAAAAATTTGATTGTTATTTGTTCTGATTCAGAGCCAAATCGTTTCTACAAACAAATAGCTGCAGCATTTTACTTCCAAAATACAAAATGTCAAAGTTTACAAATAAAAAATTGAAAAACTTTAAAACCAATAAGATATTCTGTTCAAGTTAGAAACTATGTATATTTTTAAGAACCAAATCGCAGTTTAAACATGTATACAGCCACAGAGAATATGCGTGTTGGTAATAACCTGGTTACATTGATATAAAAAAAATGTACATAAAAGTTATTTAAAGTTGGGTATTATACTGACAATTTGTTATTCTATACCAGTTGAACAGCATCTTTAAATTTCACAAAAAGTTAACACTAGCATAACGAAGATTTGTTAGAAAAATTTGCAAAAAGAAAACTTGATAGAATCGACGCTTACCACTTTTTAGTCCAGATTTGCAAGTTGTTTGTAGGGTTAACTCAGACAGGAATTTCTTCTTAATAAAATACTTCTTTAGATCCGATTGCTGTGGTGAATGTATTTATCTTCTTATTAAAACGGTAACCAGGAAAAGACAAAAATAGAAAAGGTACAGGTAGGATAAAGTACACTTCACTACATTCTTTAATGAACTCCCTGCGAGTAGTTATGCTAAATATATATCTATATCGAGGCACTGCCACCCACAAAGTGGCCGCTAGATCCTCTGCAAATGTTGACATGCTTATGGCCCGACGCATTCATCCCGTGCCGTGATTGGTTGAGAAACGTTACACGGTCTACGAATCTTGTAAGAAATTGCTTAGAACGCATTTCTCAAGAATTTAAAAATTGTTCTCGTGAAATATAACACGGAATCACAGAAACCTATTTTACAAAAATATATTGCGTAATGTAAAAAATAGACTAAAATTAATTATTTATAAAAACAATTTGATGTACGAAGAAGCTCGCTCAGGTTTATTAGTACATTGGCAATTTTTAAATTAAAGTAAAACTACTTTGCTAAATGTATATTGAGAATCAATAACAAAATCAGTACTACTTAACCATAGAATATTTTTACTACAGTAAGTACTAAAATTGGTCTATCAATCTAGATATGTATTCTAAATCTTCTTGAAGTAGATTGGCAAACATACTCAAAAATATCGGGAGTATTTGTATAGTTTCAACTGTAATTATTACAGCATCATTCTAATTTTTACAGATATAGTAAATGTTAAATATTTTAGGTGTCAGTGAAGAAAATCTAATGAATTTAATTCAGACGATGTTGCCGAGCAAGGAATTTCAGTGACTCCGTAGCGTAGTTGGCATGTGTGTGACTACTATGCACAACGCCCCGGGTTCAAATCTCGACACAGTCCACTTAATAAAATGTTAGGCAAGCATTTTTCACAAAAATACGCCCTTGTTTAAATGAAAGGTAAAATGGAGGTCCTGTGTGTGAGTATTGTTACGCACGTTAAAGATCCCTACCGTGCCTCAAACAGCAAAGGTTCAATAAAATTCAAAATTTTTCAGATAAAGAAAACTCACTTCCTGGTCAATGTAGTACTTTCTAGGAAGCAATAGAAAATCAAATGTAATGGCCAGAAAATTTCGACGACTCCATGGATCAACAGATTCGCGTATGACTGATGATTCCAATGTTCCAGATTCGATTCCCTAAACGGACCACTTGAAAAATGTTGGCGCACATTTTTCACAAAAATACGCCCTAGTTTGGATAAGAGGTGAAATGAACGTCCCATGTGTGTATCATCACGCAGAAGGATTTGGCAAAATTGAAAATTTCCAGATAAAAAAAACATCTTCCTGGTCAATGTAATACCTTCGGGTAGAGCATTGGAAAATCAAATATAGGGCCAAGGAATCTCAATACTAAACTGATTAACAGATAATGGTGTTTAAAAACTGACAGGCTTTTAGAAATCTCTACAAAAATGCCCTATGAAATATGAACTAAGCCCAAGTCCTAAGCATGAACAGAAGTAGTGGTGTAGGGTAGGTTTAATCCAAACTATGTGCATGCAAAAATACATTAGGCGGTTTCAACTCAAACAGCGTGCATTGTCGTTATACATTGACAAAGTCAGTTGGTCACAAAAAAGTTGAGGGCTTTAACCTCACAATAGTTTATTAAATGAGAAGTTAAACAGTAGATTAGCTGCAAAATATATGGAGACTGGTTTCAATCTAATACATGTTTGCTCTTGTGATATATCTTAAAAATAGGTCTGTAATAATTATCAGACGCAATATAAATAGGCTGATCCTGATTCTACTTTAACTAGTTGAAGTTGACCTATGTATCGCAAAGGTGTATATAATCAATGTTCAGGGATTTTAATACAACAAAAAAATTAGTTTCTATGCAAGAAAACTGCGGTTTTGGACTTGTTGGAAATCATTGCTTGGTATCAAAATATTAAATTACCAATGTAGACTAAGTGTTTGAGTCAAAACCATATACGGCATAATCACTGGGCGACAAAGAGTATTCATGTTTTTTCTGGGATATATCTTCTATAACTGAATCAGTATTATGCATACCACTCTAAAATAAATTTTCAGACCTGATAAAAAAGTGTTCATAAAGGATTTTGAACAGAGCAGCATATAGAAATCTATCTGCTGTAAAATATTCTAACTGATGGCGACAGTCATTTTTTCTAAGCTGTCAGAATCAAAATGCAGCATCAGCTTATTATGCATCACCCATTGCTGTAGACACAGAAAATACTCTACAATGCTAAAAGATCAATACAATAAAAATTATAGAAATATTGTTCAGCACTTATTTTAGCTTACAACGGTAGATTCAATAAATTTAGGAGAGCTACATCTAATCTAGCTTTTATGTGTACTAGAGGGTTCTAACCATGTTATAAATACTTTATTTCCTTTTTTACTTATGACTTTCTCTACAAGATAAATTCCTGGATATTTAACCTTTTCCAACTCCATTTAATAAAATCCTCCTTTAATTTCTTTATTGTGTTTATCTTCTAATAAGTGTGTTGATGGATTTGGTAAGTACATTTTTTAAATTTTAAATATCTCATTTGATCAGTTTGGTGTGTAATCTTCCTTAAGGGCTTCCCGGTGTTTACTTATACTAATGTGTCTTCAGCTGAAACTGTAGTATTTTGGTTGCAAGTTTAATATATGTGAAAGATTTTTTATGGATAGCTTTTTCATTAGATTTACTAATGTTTCTAGTTTTTATTCTCACAGTGTTATAAACTGTATTTTTGTATTGTTTCACAGTATCTTCAAATTCTAAGAACTGTGCAAGTTGAACAAGCACCAAATTATTCCTTTCTGCCCTTACTAGGCTATACATTTTTATGTGTGAATTGTTCAGGGTGATCTGTGATAGTTCTGCACGTACATGAGCTAAATCCTTACATATTGCGATATTAGATCCTTTTAATTTACTTTTATAAAACATAAATATGCTATAAAATTGATTGACAAACAAACCTGACTATAACGAGAACTCCATCCCGTTAGTTTTCCTTTGTGGCATGTCACATGGATAAGCAATGAGTAATATCAGTACGATTATTTTATTGAACATATTTACAACAATATTTTCCATATTTTTACCATTAGAATAAGGAAAATCATAAATTTTTACTAAGATATTAGGCAAATATTGTTCCATTGCATCCAAGGCCATTTCTAGTTGCGACAATATTAAGTCAGCTTTGCCTATCTGAGCTTGAATGTAGTTAATCAATTCACCAGTTTGTGTTTTGAGGGTCTCTTTAATGATATCTGTAACCTTTAGAACAAACATACCAGAAGAGAATGTTTTCCACCATTTTATTTGCTAAAATATCAATGTCCTTGTCTGAACTAGTTGAAGTTATTGACGGGCACTACTTTAGAATCTGTGTTCATGCCAATATTAATAATGGTAATAAGCAGTAACATATCAATTAACCCCTTTAGCTAACACTACACGTTGCTTGCTTAACAAACAATACAGCAGGAGGGAAGTGCAAAGCAGCTATTTAGTACAGCATATTATGAATTAATGTTTTACACACTTAACATCAATCACTTATGTTAACCCTGGCATAATTTACTATGCCCTAAATTTGGTCACAAATTATTGCCATCAAACGGTTATAGATATCAATTGAAAATATGCCAAAGGCTTACCTGGCTTAATAGCTGGAGCCAAGGCATCCTCCACTTATCTTTAGGTAAATTAGGGTTCCGTAAATTTGGTTTCTTATATTTGGTTCAGCTTCTTGCTGTGAACATGCATTGAACCAACACTTTTAGGAAACACCATGCATTATTAAGGTAACAGGACAAGTATAAAAGAATGCGAAAAGGTACACTTTGCATTTAACTTGCACTCATGTTTAATACATCAATATTGTTCGGTAGTTGGAGAGTAAGTCCTCCTTTAAAACGCGTCTTTCCCATGAAATGTCTGCACCATAAAACGTCTCTTTTTGGCTAAATACGATAAACACACACTCCTTTTGCCTGGAAAATGTGTGCTTAGAAAACACATTAATAAATTAAGGGTTCTTCACCTCTGGTTCATGAGAAGTTATAACAACAAATTTTACATGTACTAACCTAATTAAGGATGGGAAAAAAGCTTTCCTTTCTGGATTAAAATCCACTATTCCTAATATTAAAATGAAAACTTTGTGCAACCAAGGCCGTAACAGGCGCATTCTTGAATACAAATCTTAAATGTGTCAGCATGTGAAAAACGAATGTTGGGTCTGCAATTCCAGCAAGAAAAAACAGGAGAACTATAAAGTCAGAACTATTTATTCAATTTACAGCACGTTGCATTTGCAATTTTACATAATTTGTGTATTTGGAAGTGAGCCTAAAATTTGCAAGTGATTAAGATATAGCGTGTAAAAGGTCAGCAAAAATTTGATTGGTATGTAGAATTATGTTTAAAAAAAGAGGATATTTCTTTGAACATTCAACGAAGCTATTGGTGGTAAGATAGATTTTCTTACTGGCTTTAATGCTTTAAAAAGGTGTAAAAATTTATAATCTTTGTAAAGAGCTAATTCGATAGGAATATTTATTTTAATTTTGATTTAAAAGTTCTATAAAAAGTAAATGATATTAAAAAGAGCATAGATTTGTAAATTATAATATGACAAAAATTCTATTTATTACATTATACAATTTTTGGTGAATTTCTTTTGTCTTTTTCAGGTGTATAGAGTGTTGGAGAGGAGGGAGTAAAAATTCTCTGTTATCATATCGTCGTTCACTCTGTGCATGGTATCACTGAGCTAGTCTAGGCATTCATTTGATTGTGTCAATTTTAAATTACTTTAAAGGCACAGAGAGGTTGCAATCAGCAAGCAATTGATCATTGCGCACCTGGCGAGTACGACGATATCGTAGTAATATATATATATAAATATATATATATATATATATATATATATATATATATTGAAGTGTACGTAATGTCTAAAAGGTTATGAAGAGTATTTAACTGTTTTGAAGTTGTGTATATGCCAAAAAAGTCAATGATCAGGTCACGTAATAGAAATATAGTGTTTGCCGTACTTTACAAGTGATGAAGTATTTAAAGTAGATTGATCAGAGTAACAGTGCCAATTCGCGAAAGAATGATTTGCTGATATGAGAAAAAGCAGTATTCAAGGGTTTATACAAAGTTGTACAATGATAGCCATAGAGAGTAAATTTGCTGGTCAGATAGACGATTGCGTCTGCGTGAGTTCTACTGTTCACAACACAGGGCTAGGTTTATGTATGAAATATTTCGGCACCTATTTATTAGAATCAACCTTTGGACAAACTTGTATTATTAAAATTGTATGTGAAAGTATCATATAAATTTGAGTAAAAGTTGAATTAAGCACAACGTGATCATATCAGAGAATCACCGAACAGTTAATAATATGATCAATAAATACAACTAAGAGGTACAAGTAACATAACATTAGTTGTGACAATGTAATTGGCTGTTGCGATTTAGACATGTATTAAGAGTAGGCATGAAATATTTAAGGTGGCGGGATCACTTAGGTAAAATAATAATAAGAAAACGATTTTGATTTTGTAAGTTTTGGTAAAAAGACGTGTTTTGATAAAAATGTAATAAGTTAGAATAATTTAAAGTTAAAATAAAATTGTTTGGAAGCTAAAGCATTTGATTTAAATTAGAGAACAGTACGAATTAAGAAGAGTGGAAAGTTAACGGTGTAAAATTGGAAGCTTATATATTGGAGTGGGACCGAGAGATGAGTTAATATAAGAGCTGGTATTTAGAGTGGTTTGGATTGAGGTGAATAAGATTTGGAGTGGATTTATAAGGCCAAGGGAAGACTAATTAGAAGTGGTTTGGTTTTTATATGCGATCGAGAGGCATTGGGTGGAAAATTTGATAAAGCGGCATAGGATTTGAAAGAGTAGGTTGAATGGATGGTATATTGCTGGATTGGAAGAAGTAGTTGAACAGAACGATGGGATAATAAGAAGAGAATTAGCACATATAAACTTTTATTTTATTAATATTTTACAACTTAACGCAGGTTTCATAAAATAGGTCTTTATCTGAACAAATTCGAAAAGTAAGTCCCTTATTTATTTTGCTTAGTAACGACCTTGCTATAAAAACACTTCATATATATATATATATATATATATATATATATATATATATATAGTTTCTTGACCTTTTATTTATCAAATCAATAAAAATATTCTTGGGATATGTCATTTATTAAAATATAAAATTATATCAACATATTACGCGTTTCAGTCTTATTGACCTTGATTACATAATAAAAATCTAAAAAATTTATATATAGTTAATTATTAAAACTTACAAAATCTTACGTGTTATTTACATATTGTGTTGCATTGTACTAGACTATAATGAATGGTGAAATTTATAATAGTGTTAATGTGTCCAAGCAGTATCAGTATAGATAAGATTATTTTTACATAAAGATGTGTTCATTCCTATATATTTGATTATTATTTAGTACATTTGTAAAAGTTTAATAAAAATTTTTCTATTTATATGTATAGGGTGTTTTACTTAAATTATGTTAAAATCATCATATAAATATTAAACGGCTTTATTATTAATGTTAGTCATTCTTTAAAATTATTTACAAAAATTATGTGAAATCTTATAATTTATTTAATGTATTACAGTTTAAAAATTATTATGTAAGATAATTGTGTATGTTTCTATTGTTCTATGTTATTGTTATACTAATGTGTGAACAATTAACTACTAAAAATTAAAAATTAATATAACAATAAGAATAAAAATAAAACAAACATAAGTGTAAAATATAAAATGCAATAAAAATAATCTAACAATAAAAATAACAATAAATATAAATATAACTAATACAAATATAAATAAAATAAATGAATATAAATGATATAAATATAAATAAAATAAATAATAAAATTACACTATTGATAATTTAAAAATAAAGATAAAAATATATAAACCTGTAATGATAGGATATACGCGTAAAAAATTGACTAGATATATAATTTGTATTTTGAATGATTTAATATTATTTGTGGATAAGATTGTGGTATATGTGTGTGAAATGTTCATGATCGGTTTTACAGTTTATGCTATTGGTTTGTCGTTGGATGTGAATTATTTCCAGTGTGTTTCGTTTGGTATCATTTTTTTCTGTGTCTATTATAATAGTATTTTCAAAGTCAAATTTATGCATTTCATTTAACGCGTGGTTAGTCAGGGCTGTATCTCTTTTATGCATTTGAACGGAGTATTTATGTTCATAGATTCTTTTTTGAAGATATTATTTTGTGTTACCGATCTATGAGCTATTGCATCCTGTACAGTCTATACACAATGGGTTTTATTTTTTATAGGAGTTGTTGATTTAAATTTTGTAAATAAGGCGTTGTTACTATTATTGGGTTTATGAACTAATTTCATATTATAGTGTTTTAAACAATTTTGGATTTTGTGTGATAGCTGTTTATAGTATTTTATGCTTACATAATTGGTTTTTTGTTCTGTTTTGTTGTTATTTTTTATTCTTGGTCTATTATATATGAAATGTATGCATTCTTTTATGATGGGATTAAAATTTTTTTGTGGGTATCCATTTTGTCTTAATGTATTTTTTATTAATTGGAGTTTATTTGATCTATTGATGGGGTGAGTAAATTTCATAGCTCTATTTATTAAGTTTTTAATCATGTTTATTTTATAACTAACGGGTGTATTAGAGTTGTAATTTATATATCTTCCAGTCCAAATTTTTTTATTATACCAGCTGGTGTGAATGCTTCCCTTGTTATTTCTTTTTATTTCAATATCTAAGTAGGGAATGGTATTATTAATTTCTTGTTCTGTTGTAAATTGTAATCTTGGACGGAAGTTAGTAAATTTATTTAAGGTTTCAGTAACTTTTGTTTGTGGTATACATAATAATATATCGTCAATATATCTTTTATAAAATTTTGGTTTGTATGACAATGATGGTATAACATTATTCTCGAGTTCTTCCATTACAAGGTTAGCTATTGGAGAAGATAAGGGTGATCCCATAGTAGTTCCATGAATTTGAGAGTATATTTTGTTATCAAACGTAAAACATGTAGATTGTAGGCATAATTTTACGGCTTCAATGAATTCTTTTTGTTTAATAGTAGTATATTAAACCAAAATTTTATAAAAGATATACTGACGATATATTATTATGTATACCACAAACAAAAGTTACTGAAACCTTAAATAAATTTAATAACTTCCATCCAAGATTACAATTTACAACAGAACAAAAAATTAATAATACCATTCCCTACTTAGATATTGAAATAAAAAAGAAATAACAAGGGAAGCATTCACACCAGCTGGTATAATAAAAAAATTTGGACCGGAAGATATATAAATTACAACTCTAATACACCCGTTAGTTATAAAATAAACATGATTAAAAACTTAATAAACAGCTATGAAATTTACCCACCCCATCAATAGATCAAATAAACTCCAATTAATAAAAAATACATTAAGACAAAATGGATACCCACAAAAAATTTTTAATCCCATCATAAAAGAATGCATACATTTCATATATAATAGACCAAGAATAAAAAATAACAACAAAACAACAAAAAACCAATTATGTAAGCATAAAATACTATAAACAGCTATCACACAAAATCCAAAATTGTTTAAAACACTATAATATAAAATTAGTTCATAAACCCAATAATAGTAACAACGCCTTATTTACAAAATTCAAACCACCAACTCCTATAAAAAATAAAACCCATTGTGTATAGACTGTACAGGATGCAATAGCTTATACATCGGTAACACAAAACAATATCTTGAAAAAAGAATCTATGAACATAAATACTCCGTTCGAATGCATAAAAGAGATACAGCCCTCACTAACCACGCGTTAAAAAAAATGCATAAATTCGACTTTGAAAATACTAATATAATAGGCACAGAAAAAAATGATACCAAACGAAACACACTGGAAATAATTCACATCTAACGACAAACCAATAGCAAAAACTGTAAAACCGATCATGAACATTTCACACACATATACCACAATCTTATCCACAAATAATATTAAATCATTCAAAATACAAATTATATATCTAGTCAATTTTTTACGCGTATATCCTATCATTACAGGTTTATAAATCTTTATCTTTATTTTAAATTATCAATAGTGTAATTTTATTATTTATTTTATTTATATTTATATTATTTATATTTATTTTATTTATATTAATATTATTTCTATTCATTTATTTTATTTATATTTGTATTAGTTATATTTATTTAGTTATATTTATATTTATTGTTATTTTTATTGTTAGATTATTTTTATTGCATTTTATATTTTACACTTATGTTTGTTTTATTTTTATTCTTATATTTATATTAATTTTTAATTTTAGTAGTTAATTGTTCACACATTAATATAACAATAACATAGAACAATAGAAACATACACAATTATCTTACATAATAATTTTTAAACTGTAATACATTAAATAAATTATAAGATTTCACATAATTTTTTAAAATAATTTTAAAGAATGACTAACATTAATAATAAAGCCGTTTAATATTTATATTATGATTCTAACATAATTTAAGTAAAACGCCCTATACATATAAAGAGAACATTTTTTATTAAACTTTTACAAATGTACTAAATAATAATCAAATATATATGAATGAACACATTTTTATGTAAAAATAATCTTATTTATACTGATACTGCTTGGACACATTAACACTATTATAAATTTCACCATTCATTATAGTCTAGTACAATGCAAAACAATATGTAAATAACACGTAAGATTTTGTAAGTTTTATTAATTAACTATATATAATTTTTTTAGATTTTTAATATGTGATCAAGGTCAATAAAACTGAAACGCGTAATATGTTGATATAATTTTAAATTTTAATAAATGACCTATATACCAAAAATATTTTTATTGATTATATATATATATATATATATATATATATATATATATTACTCATATTTAGACCAGGGTAGAAAATTAAATAATCACATCAAATAATTTTAATCACCGGGTAGAAGCTTTGGGAAAAGGTACGCGCTATTAAAAAACCGTGAAGCATAAAAATTCATTCGTTTCATTAAAAATAAGAGATTTAAATCATGTACAAGACGCCTTATATCAAAAGAAGCAGTATTAAAAAGCTCTACGTAAAGAAACAAAGAGAAATTACGTGCAAAATTTATATTAATTAACTCTATTTTAAGTAACCGGTATTAAACAAAACGTACAGATAATAATTAATATTTAGTTAGGATTCACTAAAATTTAAAGGGTATTAATTTTAATTGAAGTTAATTGAACCGTTAGTAACATATAATATCTATAAAACTTGTAAAACCCAATAAAATGCAAATCGTAGAGGGTTAGTTAGAAGTAGGATGTTTAAACACCTGCGTATTTTTAAAAAGCTCATTCTGCGTAAATGTTGCAGATAATTAATGGTTACAAAGAATCTTGGAGAAACCGTGGCTTAGTATTCACGAAGGCGCGATACGGGGTTATTTAACCCAGATAGTCCACATGGACTGAAATAATCGATAATAAGGAATATCAATTTGCACTAATAAGAACAGGGTAGATAGAGACAGATAATATGCGCAAGACCGAGGCACATATAGTAAAAGGCGTGAGTAGAGCAACGTCATAGGGTTGCGATTAGTTGAAAGTAAAAGGCAAAATTTGAAAGGTAGAAATAACATTTCTGTATAAAAATTTAATTAGGTATTCTCAGACGTTGCGTGCCGTGTGGAAATTTTCTGAGATTTAACTGGGGCGAGTGCAAAATTCGTAAAAATCGCATGCCGGGCTGCGGAATGGGAACATAGCAGGCGAAATTCTTTAGAATTGTCCGTTTTGGAGACTCGACCGACAGACAGGCTAACCTCTATATATACCCAGGTGAATATGAACAAGCTCTCTTAGATCTTCGACTTGATTCAACGCGTTAAACAGTGCTTTTTAGTTTTCCGGTTTTGATTAAATAATTTTAAACAGTTTGCTCGAATATTTTGTGATGTAAAACAGCTTGTTCTTTACGTGCTACAATAAATGTACTTTAGTGCACTTAGAAAAGAAGATACAAGGTAATAAAGTTAGTATCACTGTACCAATTAGTAAAATTTACAACGACAAATGAATACACAAAAGTAGGCAGTTTTGGCGTATATTGGTGAAAGAAGGATGAATTTCTTTGTTATTTTTCGGGGGTATTAATAATTAAATGGTGCATAAACGTGTCTGGATCCACAAAACAAGGTTCAGATATACACAGATGAGTTCCGGAAAAGCCCTGAAACAACTTTAAATAAATGGTGATGGAGAAAATTTTAAAAGCGTTGAGAATCAGAAGCCGTAAATATAACCCAGTTGGAATGGTGTAATTAACAAAGGGACGATGTACATTGAAGCTACGAGTGCAGTAACCTTCAGGTAAATTATACTATTTTGTTCGAACTTTGATATTTTGGTGTGTGTTGAATAACTTTATAATTGATTTACTCAAAATGGACAGTAGTGAAATGGTACTAACAATAAAATTTTAATTTTAAGGTGAAATTTGCTTGTTTAAGTAGAAAGGGGTATTTAGTATTGATGTTCTGGATTATGATGAAAATATGGGTATGTCTTTGAGCTCAATTAGACGAACCTGGTTAATTAACGTAAAGGGGTGGTAGATGCTCCCTTTGTACTCAGACTCCGGTCTGCATATATTGTTATAGTAATTAGTAGGCATCCTACAAGGACTTTAATTCTGGATGCACATTAAAATGATAATAAATTTAATTTTGAAATTTTCTGATATTAAAATTTATGCTGAATATTAATTTTGAAATTTTAATGTATTGTGAATATTGATGTAAATAGAGTTGACGTTGATGTTTGTGGTAGGAATGTGTTTGTTTTTTTTATGTATGAGGATGAAAGCTATCTAGAGGAGCAGCCGAGGCGATTAACGGAAGAAAGTCAATGGACCAACACAGTTAAGGTAATGAATAGCTTTTTGTAGGTTTCACAGCATTCTTGACGCCCAAAAGTGAGGCTCGATTATAAAGCGTAGTTCACGGACTTTGGAGGATACACAGCATTCTTTGACGCACAATCTGTGGGGCTCGATTCGAAAACCGTAGTTCCCGGATTTTGGTGGTTTCACAGCAATATATATATATATATATATATATATATATATATATATATGTCTGTGTATTTATAAGATGAAATGGAGTAAATAAGGCAGCTAATTATTTATGGCAGGGTACCGTATGTAAATACAATTCACGTAAAATTTTAAAACGTTTACCATAAATATAGTGTAAGAATTTGCATGTTTTTAAAATAGATTTCTAAGTTAATTTTGCTTCATTTTAGAATAAGTGTAAATACCAATTACAAATGGTAAGTATAAGAAATGTAGATCCTTAACGTGCAGTGTAAATACATGCATCTTATTTAGATTAGAATGTAGGTATAAGAATCCGAAAAGCTTTCAATTTTCAGTAGTGCAGAAATCAATAATTTAAGACCATTATCAAGGAGGGTGAACAATGAATGGATATTCTAAGTGTAAATATTCTTTGCATGCATCTTTATTATATTTAGTAGGAAGCTTTAACGTTTGTATAAATTTCAAAGTTATAGCGGAGCAAAACGAATATTGTTAAAAACAAGTTCTTAGTAACAGTTTATTTCAAGATTTCTCAATAACTTGGTGGTGTTGAAACTTTTCTGAATGGTGTTATAAATAAAATAAATGTTGCTAAATTCTCGGTAGGTAGACAGAGGATGTGCTCAAATAATATTTATTTTTCTGCAAAGGTAGTGATGTATGGAATAGACAGGGATCGATATAAGATAAAGATAGATATTGGTAGCATGCATTTGAGTGGGATAAAAGATAGCATATGTTAAGGGTTCGTTTGACTTTGTAAGAAACTGTGAAACAAGGGAAAATTAAAGTTTATACGTACGAGTGAGATGTAGCATGGGTGAAGAGACATCGTTTGAAATATCTAAGATTTGGAAATACCGTAATTTGGTGAACGAGAGCATTGAATAACAGATTGCCGTCGAGAAGGACATGATTCAACTTGGAGGTTGGTTCCTGAACGTGCAGTCATAATCGAGGGCAACGTCTTCGATGGTTTAGTTGCAGATCCATGTGAGGTGGTGCTTACCAGGTAATGATTTTTGTGAAACTTTATTCTGTTGTGTGCATTTGGTGAGTTATGACATTTTGGTGTCGCATTGGCATAATTTTAGAAATATTAAGGACAAAAGGGTTTACTTTTGAACTGTTAGAGTACTTTTTGACCATATTTTTATGTGAGAATTTATAGTTATAAAATAATTTTTCAGTATCTGTTTATGTACAAAGTAAAAGGATATATTGATTATTTCAGTGCAAAAATTAGCACATGTGTACAAAAAGGGTTTTTACTATGAGCTCTTATTAGACTTGGGATTAAAGTAAGAGTATGGTTAAACTCAATTACTTTACTGAATTTATTGATGAGTAAAGTTGTAGTGCAAATATTAGATTGAAAATGAATTATTGTGAAATGAGGATGATTGTAATGTGATCTATGTGTGAAATAATTATTAGATAAAGATTTTTTTTGTTGTATAGAATTTTCTGTTGGAATAAATTGTGTTGAATGTTTGGTAGTCAAGTTTCCTTTGGTAGAAAATAGGGTAACTGAAAAGATAAGTTTGGCAACCAGGAAAGTAGGTGAATCGGCATATGTCCAGGTAGACTTCAAAGTAAATATGGTGACCCGTACATGAGGGTCATAGTATAATATATTAATTGTTATAAGGGATAATTATAAATAGATATTATTGCACTGAAATGTAGCAATAGGAATTTGAGAGTGTAATACTACATATAATATTTCAGGTTATGTAAATATTTCAATTGGATTTATTACTTTTTCTCGCTGGTGTAAATTACTTTAATAGGAAAAACACTATTTATTCTAAATTAGTTGGTGCCATTGCTCCAAAGCAGAAAGCACTTATATCTAAACGCCACCAATTCGATTTGAAGTTAAAAGAGCTGGTGTCTTAGCAGAATTTCGAAAAAGCCCAACTTAAGAGTATCAAATTGAGCACTTAATAATATAAAGCTAATAACATTGGTTAAACACTTAAAAGTGCCATAATTTCAAGGCATGTTTATGAAAAACAATCTTCCATCTTAAGAAAAATTATCTAAAGTAATATGGGACAATTAATTTCAATAGAAGAGAAGGCTCAGGCGTGCATTGGGCCGCTTATAAAATGTTGACGGTAAAGTTGTTTATTATGACAGCTACGTAAACTTGCAACTATCTTCACACTTGATATATTATTTGAATACTATGAGGGGATGTAAGATTATTTACAATATCAATCGAAAACAACCATCCAATATGGTATTGGGAGCATTTAAGCTTACAATTTTCAAGCAATACATGGAACTGTAAGTCAACGCATTTAGTATGCGAAAACTTGAAATAAATTATTTTAAACCTTTGGGAAATGTTAATTACCATGTTCCAGTTTTGATACTTAATGGTGTAATTAATCAAACTTTGATAAAAAAACTAAAAGTTGTTTCGAATAAAGTTTTTTGGAAAATGCTGCATGTAGCTGGTGGCGGATGCACAATGGATTATCTTAAAAGTTTGCATGGTTTAAAATTAATTCCATTTAGAAGATCAAACTTTCACGAATATCAACTGCTACAAACAACTAATATCATACATGGAGCATAAAACCAGCAACATAATTTAAAAAGCTGAGGTTGATATGCATGGTGCTCAAACAAATCGAAGAAATATATCCCAAAGCAGCTACAGCCGTGCTCAATGAAAGACAAATGCTACACACCTTATAGCTAAACAGGTGCAAATTATATAAAAATGGACTGAAATTGTTTAGATATAAGTGACATTCAGTAATTAACAAAAATTATATTTTTGTTCGTCCTGAACGGACCTGCACTTTGAAGAAGTTATAGAATACTAAAATGGCTTGCGTGTTTCAGTAAGATAAAAAACCAAACTATAGGTTTAACCAAATTAGTGGGGTCTTTGGTGAGAAATTAGACTAAGACAGGTTCCCGAAAGAGGGCAGCAGCTCTTTTGGTACTTAGAGTGGCAGAGACTACAAAAGTCAGTATGGCATTCTAGGATGCACTACTGCAATGTGGAAGGCAACGGAAAACCACCGCATTACATCTCAAGAACACAGCATACTACAATCATTATTTAAGATGATAGCATCCTCCGAGGAAAAAGATTGCGGAGTTAAAATAGATCCCATTCGGATCTCCGGGAGGGGATTTTTGTGGGATGTGATCCGCAAGTTAAATCTTGCAAGTCACGGCATGGAATGTTAAAAGCATAAAGAATTTGAAAATTGAAATAGATAGACTTGCATTAGATATAGTAAGGAACAATAAAGTTCGATGGACAGAATTGTGAGATTTATGGAGCAGAGACTATAGACTGTATGAATTATACAAAATCAGAGGAAGGAACTTCAAGTGTGGGGCTAGTTATGCAGAAAAAGATATGACACTCCATAGAAAACTACTTACAGAAGAACGAAGAAGTACTTATGGTTAGAGTAGAATCTAAACCAGTAAATACAGTAATAGTACAAGTAGATATGCCCACCTCTAAATATAGTCAGGAAGAAGTAGGAGCGATCTACAACGATATCAAAGACTCATAAACAGACACAAAAATTTAATAATTACAGGAGATTTTAAACCAGTGGTAGGTGAGGGTAGGGAGGGAGTGGTAGTAGATTTATTTGGTTTAAGCACAAGAAAGGTCAGAGGGGAAATAGGTTGTCAGACTTTTGTGACAAAAACAATTTAACCATCACAGACATATTATTTTAACATTATGCTAAAAGAGGATGCATGTGGAAGATACCAGGAAACATAAGGAGATATCAAACAGGTTACATTCTTGTTCAACAACAGTTTAGAAATCAAGTAAAAGACTGTAAAAGTTACCCAGAAGCAGATATAGACACTAATCTCGATATAATTACTAAAATTTAAAGATTGAAAAAAAGGAATGGAAAAAACACTTTGACTTTGAGAAATTAAAAGATAAAGATATTCACAAAAATTGAGAGAAAGTAAAATAAATTATTAAAAGACATCGGGAAAATTTCTGATAGTAAGGAAGTAGAAACAGAATGCAATAACATTAAATCCAGCTTAGACATGGTGGCCAGATATTCTGAAGTATATACAAAAAGAAAATAAAAGATCATAATAGCAAAGGATATTCTGAATTTAATAGAAGAAAGGCGACTAGACTAGACAAAGCAGGAAAACAGAGATACAAAGCCATAAAATGGGAAATTATTTGCAAATGCAGGAAAGGTAAAAACCACTAGATTGACAATAAGTGCAAAGAGGTACATACAAAGATGAAAATAAGAAAGACAGGTGAAGCATACAAATTAATTAGAATGAATTTTAGGGAAATAACCGTATAGCAAAAATATAAGGGGTGCGGAAGGAGACATCATTATAAGAAATATAAAGAAATTGGTTAGATGGCAAGAATATATAGAAAATTTATATGCAGTACAGGCACTAGCAGCACTAGAACAGAAATCAGACATTGAAAAAGATGGCTTGGGATATCATATACTTAGAGATGAGTTTCAATTAGCATTTAAAGGTATGTAAAATAATAAGGCACCGGATGTAGATAAGGTGCAAGCAGAAACTCTAAAAGCCGATAGACAACCAGTAACAAAACATCCTTTACAACTTGTAAGCTATATGTATGAGAGGCGAGACACCTAACAATTTCAAACCTAACACTATCGTCACTATATCAAAAATGACAGGTGCAGATAGATGTGAAAAATTTGCAAGCAAAAAATTTGACAGCACACATGTTAAAAATATTAACTAGAATTGTACAAAAATGGATGGAAAACGATCTGAAGAAATACTAGGAAAAGATAAATTTGGATTTAAGTGAAACGGGGGAACACAGGATGCCATTTTAGCTTAAGGATGATAATGGAGAAAACAATAGAAAAAGGATACAGAATGTACATAGGATTTGTATATTTAGAAAAAGCATTTGACACAATGTGAAATGGGAAAACATTTTTGAAATGCTCAGAAAGTTTATAATGAGTTATAGAGATAGACGAATAGTACATAGGTTATACATAGAGCAAACAGCTGTAATAGTATTAGAGCAGATAAGTAGAAAAGTAAATATTAGGAATGGGATGAGACAGGGATGTGCCCTATAGACCATTAATTTTTAACTGGTACATAGAAGACAAAATAAATACTGTCAAATGCAGAAAGACATTTGGAATTATTATGCAGAGACAAACAATTGATATGCTTAGATTTACAGATGATATAGCAGTATTCGCATCTAGCAAGGAAAAGTTTAAAGCAGCTCTAAATGAAATGAAGACAGAGAGATATGGTATGAAAATTAACAAAAATAAAACTTAAGTACTAGTATGTATAGCAGGGGAAAATAAGTAAAAAATCAGAATACAAATAAGAAACAAGAACTTAGAAGAAGTTAAGAATTTCTGCTACCTAAGAAGTCAAATAACACAAGATGGTAAAAGTTTAAAAGGTATAAAACAAAGATTACAACAAGGCTGTGCTGCATTTAACACGAAAATGCAACTACTATGTTCAAAGACAATAAACGTAGAAACATGAAGAACATTGCTGAAAGCATATGTGCGGAGCACAGCCCTCTACGACTATAAAACTTGGACAGTAGAAGAAGTGGACAGGAAAAAGATACAAGATCTTGAAATGTGGTGTACATATGTATGACAAAGATATTATGGGCAGACAAAGTTAAGAACAAAAAGGTTCTAGAAATGGTATGTAGAAATCAGTAAAAAATAGGAGAGATGGGATGATAGGTCACATACTAAGGCATGAGAGAATAGTGCGGAATGTATTAAAAACAGAGATAGGAAAAGAGAGGTAAGGATAGACATAGATTAGACTATTGTACATAGATTGTGAAAGATGTAGGCTGCGGGAATTTCAGGAAAATGTGTAGGTTAGCTCAGAATAAAAATCAATGTAGGTATGCAACCAACCAGTTACAGGACTGAAAACCTAGTGATGAGAAAAGTAATTGTACTTAAACAGGATGATTATTGTAAACAATTAGTTGTTGGTCTTGCAGTATTTTCAACAAATGTTAATTGTGCAAAAGGAGTAATTGGAAAATATTTATACAATAAATGTGTAAGTGGTGGGGGATCTTGGTAGCTGTCAGCTTGCACAACCCACTTGTGTACCACTGAATATTGTTGAAAAAACAAATTGAAGTAGAAAAGTGGAAAGGGATTAACACTAGGCCATGCTCTATCTAACAAAAAAGCAGCTGTTATGCTCGAAGACAACAAACAGAAACAAAGAAGAACTTGTTGAAAGCACATGCATGGAGTACAGCACTGTACGGCTGTGAAACGTGGTGCTACAGTTGTATAATGATGATATCATGGACAGACACAGTTAATGAACAAAGAGGTCCTACAAATAGCAGGGACAAAATGATAGTACATGTTCTAAAGCATTGAGGAATAGTGCAGGATATATTAGAAGCAGAGAAAGAAAAAAAGGAGAGGTAGAGGTAGACTTAGATTAGACTATTGTACATTGGTAGTGAAAGATGTAGGCTGTGGGAATTTCAGGGAAATGTGTAAGTTAGCTCAGAATAGGAAACAATGAAGTTATGCATCTAACCAGTTCTAGGATTGAAGACCTAATGATGACAATATATTTTTGTGAGGTTTTAGATGTTCATGGCTAGGTATGATATTTATGTTTTACAGAGTTAGTTTTAAAAAAAAAACCTAAAAAAAATTTCTAATACGAAAACAATTATTTACTTTAAAGTAATTTGTAGCATAAAACATTGAAAAATATTTTAATTAACCAAGGGCATTTTGTTGTTACACTGTGTCAACTTCATTTTACATTTATATATTTGTATTCTTTATTTTAATAAAATAAAGCATATTTATCATGATTAAAAGTAATAAACCATATTGCTTTACTAATTTGAAAGACGAGATATAAAGTTTGTAAAAATACTTACAAGGCAATCCAATATTCCAAGGCTTAGTTGACATTGTAGGTAATTGTGTTGTAAACTTTCTAGTTGTAACATCATAACGTTGTGTAGATGCAATATGTGGATGTCCTTATTTAAAAAAGTTAAATTGTAAATTGAAGAAAACTTGACATGCAAATGCTCACCTATGCATGAATAAAGGCCCTGCTTCACAAGTTTCATACCATACTGCAAAGGGTCCATTTCTCTTTGACAGTGGTCACCTGCTTCTTTAATAAAAAAGTCTTCATTCTCAGAAACTATTGATCCCACAAAACACTCAAAAGTATTTGATGCAACATCTTTCCTTTGTGTATATGTATACAGCAGTTCAGATTCTCTCCAATGACCTAAGCACCTATATTCACGTTCTTCATATATTTCAGATGTAACACAATCAGTGACCTGGTAATACATCAATTCAGGTGCTCTACAATCTGACCACAATCTGGCACACAATTCTGTCGTGTTTGGTATTAAACCTGTAAATTCACCAGCAATTGGACACGATGCTTCAATTTTTCTATCCAATTCTATAAAAATAAACGAAAAAAAGTTGTAATGATTTTTGAACATTTGATTTTAATCCAAATCAATTGTTAACTAGCTTTAGCAGCAAATATAGATATTTTATAAATCAAAATGAAAATTGTACAAAACAGTCAATAAAAACTGCTATAAGAGCATTTTATTCAATCATTTATTAAACCAATTACATATTCAGTGGTTTGAAGATATAAATATAAGTTTTATAATAGAATTGTTACAAATATATCATTTTTAGAAAAATAAAACTTCGAGATGCCCAGAAAGCAATATTTATAAAACTGGAAATATTAGTAAACTAAAGTTAATACTCAACCTTACAAGTTTTCTGTTTTTATGATCATCTATAAACTTTCTAAAAACAAATAAGGAATAATGTTACCGTTAATGTGAAATTTTTATATTAAAAATATATTGTAGATGGTAAGTCATCCATTATGGAAACAAAAGCAGCTGGACGTAATCGAAAACAACGGTTGCATTTTGATAAGTAGTACCTAATTTTGCGTTTTGCAGACAAAATCAAAAATTTTGGTTTAACTAAATACATTGTAGTATTAACTCCAGCATGTAATTGATCCTGATGAGTTTGAAAAATCATCAGTTCTGATAAACAATGTTAGCTGGGGAGAAGTACTGGATCCTCGGTCTCAAATGAAAGACTTGAATACAACAAACGACCACCGACACAAGTATCTCATCCTTGTCCAAAAATGGAGAAAGTTTTTAAAATTGTTTAGAACATGGGAGTCCCTTTTTAATGCGTTCAATTTCAGCTTTAAATACAGAAGATTGTGTATCCTTGACAACTACAATAGAACTTGATATAATTCATGATCTTTGAAGGCACCGGAAAATTTTGTCATTTTACGAAAATTATTAATAAAAACAATATGACAAAATGCATTGAATTTGGCAAGGTAAGGAAAATCAAAGGAGAAGCAAGTCAATAATTGACGGCAACACTTTTGAAATAAATGTGAGTCACCCTGTTGGTTACAAAAGTCTTCCACTTGTGCGGAAAAGAACAAATCCATGATAAAGCATATGTGGAATTGCTTCATGCAAAGACCTTATCAATATGTAAATAATGGTGGCGTAGTACTGCAGCATATAACTCTAATCGGGGGATAAAAATGCGCTTGCATAGAGCAACCTTGGACTTGGCCATAATAAAAGATACAGACACATCCCCTTAATAATAAATCTAAAATAAGCAACTGCGGAATAGTCTGGCTCAGAGGCATCGCAAAATGCGTGAAGTTCACAAACAAAAAAATGAAGAAGGTTTTAAGCATCTAGGTATGCTGATTTCAGAAAATTGTGAGAGAGAATCTTTATACTTTTTCCATTGCGTGCAAACGTTTTTTGGAGGTGTAGAGTCCCAATCTAAGCCTAATGCTCAAAGATATTAAATGACATGCTTTGCAAAAAATTTCAATGGAGTCAAAAACCCAAGGGTCATAGATACAAACCATCTCTGAAAGTATGGTTCGCTTTGAATAAAGGGAGTCAACTTAGCATGCCATAAAAGACCTAGAATTTTGACAATTGAATTAAAATCAAAACTGGAGGTATTTGACTGAGTGTGTTCTGTTGGAAAGTCTTCCAAAATTGTGCTGGTATTAAATGTCCACTTGTGTAATTTGAAACAATATAACTGTAACAAACTAATAAGCTGATTCTGTAATTCCAAGACTGTTGAAAGATCTTGACCACCACAAACTAGGTCATTGACATATAAATTTGATTGAAGTGCTTGCAAAGCAAGTGAAAATTTAGCATTCCCTTCCTTGGATAGTTGAAGAAGGCAATGATTAGCAATGAAAGGGCTACAAGAAACACAATATGTTACTGTGTTAAGGCAATATGTACCTATCGGTTCAGCAGAGGTAAATTTCCAACAAATTAATTGATAATTGTGACGTGGTTCCCAAACTAAAATTCGTCTGAACATCTGGCGGATGTGACATGTGAAAACAAAAATATAAGTACGGAAACTAGTGAAATTGCAGCAATGTCTACTTGGCTCTATCAAGTATACAATCATTTAGCAAAACATTGTTTTGTGCCTTTGCTGATGCATGAAAGACAACATGAATACCTTTTGTGTCACCATTTGTTTTGAAAACACAATGTTGCAAAATAAATATGAATTTGTATTTGATGGAGTTTCTGACAATTTTGAAAAGTGTCCGGACTTGAGATAATCATTCATAAAATCAATATACATGTTGTGGACGACAGACTGACTAATCCATCTGCATTCAAAAGCTAACAATCTGCGATTGGCTATATCCAAAGAAACCCTCAAACTTGGGAAGATCCTTTGGCTCCATGAAAGGCAACCTAATACCAAATTGACCAGATGGTTCGTAGAAATGCTGAATGAAAACCATGCCAGGAATAAAACCATCTTTAACAATATGTGTCTACTCCTAATAATATATTGATTGAGCTCGTTAAAAACCATTGTGGATCAATGCATTTCAAATTAGAAAACGGTTGCTGCTCAGGGAGAGTACAACTTGGTAAGTTGAACAAATGTTAGGTAAAGACCATTGCAAAAAATGTGGGTGAAAAGTCTGATGATTCCACTGGGCGAATTTGACGTTGTATGATTCCATGTGAAGAACCAACAGCAACTTGACCTAACCCTTTAATAGGTGCAGAAGGCTACTGAAGAGGCAATCCTAAACGTTTGCTCTTGCAAGTTGAAAATTATTATTATATCTATCTCTTACCTCAAAAACAACAGTAACTATCAAAGCTGTATGATTAGGATACAAATTGTTTAAGCCTCCAGTCAAAGATATGAAAATTTGTACAGGTTGCGAAGCGTGTTATCCTACAGCATTCTCTGTCGGAGGCGCACTGGGAGCTATGTTTGAAAAATGTAGTAACGAACAGCGCCTACATGTAGACGTCAATCTGCAAGAGTTTGAGTTTAACAATTGCGATAAAATAAGACAACTGATGCACAAACACGCCGATTTACAATATTAAAATGCGCAACCATTGACAATTGTAAAAAAAGAATCACATTTATAAATTTAATGTGTTGTGACCTTGCAATGGGCACATTTTGTTTTGAAATCTTACTGACAGTCTAAGCTAGATGTACTTGAAGAAGATCCTTAACATTTGGTTTATATAAAGGTTGGGATTCGATACCACTAGTATTGGAAGCACTAGTCAGCGAATTATTTTCTAATGCACAACACCTTCCTGTTAAGAATTGCATAGAATCTTCAAAAGTTGGAAATTCTACATATGCGAATTTTATTTTAAAAGCTTTGCGAGTAGAATTGTCTATTTTTTGAATCAACCAATTAAAAAGTGTAAATTCCCAAAGACCTATATCCTTGTGCTGCAAAAGTGCAGTTAAGTTTTCACTGAAACAGTTTAATAAATTTCCCAATGACTGAACTGAATGAATATAGCATTTTGGTGTGTTAAAAATTGATTGTCAATACATGGTAGTTAAGACAAGTTCGTTCTATTATCTACTTATGAGCACATTATATGCTGTCAAAGAATTGTCCGAAGTCAAAGGAGAATGTTTGACAATAAATAAAGGCTTTTTTGATAAAGAAGAGATCAACTAGTGGTACTTTAACACTGGCAAAAAACTAAAATTACTATGTACAAGTGCATTGAATAAATTGTCAATACATGGTAGTTAAGACACGTTCGTTCTGTTATCTACTTATGAGCACATTACATGCTGTCAAAGAATTGTCCGACGTCAAAGGAGAATGTTTGACAATAAATAAAGGCTCCTTTGATAAAGAAGAGATCAACTACTGGTACTTTAACACTGGCAAAAAACTAAAATTACTATGTACAAGTGCATTGAATAAATCTATATAGGTCGACCACTCATTAAGCACTTCTCTGAAACGACCGCGTTCAATTTTTGGCAGCCTTACATTACTGCTAGGGACAGAAATTTTCAACGCCACTGATTCTACGGAATTAAAACGTGAAACTGTCACCTGCGTTTCCATCATTTGAGTTTGGACTGGACCTTGAAAGTTTTGGTCATATAAACTGCTTTTAATCGACATAATAACAAATACATTTGAAATAGTCAGTCCAATTCTCAGATGACTCATCAATCAAACTGTTGCGGTTAATGGACTGAAAAATGTAATATAATTTTGTTGAGATTTCAAAAGTGGCCATGGACTTAAGGTGGTTCTGCAATTCATCAATATTCCTAAAATTGGCCTGCCTTTAAGAACGCAGGGTTCTTGAAAACAAGACCAATAATGTGAAAAGCTTGCTCTAGCCTTACTATCTATAAATATAGACAAAGGGTGAATGACAAACTAGTTCCTCTAACTGTAAATATTAGTATTAAATTTAGGGTTACCGAAACGACACCATCAAACATATACTAAAAGATGGTGAAATATGAAATGCGGTTGTTTAACTAAAAATGCAAATATGGGGTTTTATATGTACACATTGCAATCTCGATAAACTCAAACTGTATTATAATTAATTAACTAATTAATAAACTATAATAAACTTAATGCTAAATCTGATCGAAGAACAACAAATATGTATGCGGTTAAAATAAGCTTATCGAGAGGAGAAAAAAATGGATGTTTGTTAATAATAAAGGAGCACCAAGTATGACTCTTGATAACATTAATGTCTAATGTTGAATGTAAATAAGTTTGCACTTATGCTTGCCAGTTCTATGATGAACAAAACTGCTGTGAAGCGGTAACTTGTTAGCACACGATAATACATCTTCACTCTGCAGCAACTGAACAGAAAGTCTGTGTCTTGAATATGAAATATAACACAAGATGTCATGCACTCATTGTGTGATTTTTTTATATAAGGAATGGACAAGTAAAAGGGTTAAAGGGACGAAACAGCATATGCCCTGCCTTTGTACTCAAATTACGAGATCATCATGGCACCAGCATAATACGTTATTAATCAAAACAACTGATTCATGAAACTGTACTAACTACAATGATGACATCATCTCTAACCTTTAAAACAGACATAATAAATTTAACAATCTTTGAATATGAATTATATATGATATAAAATAAATTTACCTTAGATCAAAATTTTAATAACAAAAATTTTATCAAAGTTTGATAACAGATGGATATACAATGGTAATTTGCAACCAAGCTTAAATTACCTTTTAAGACTGGATAAATTTTAAAAGCTTTTCACATTGCAAGAAAGTAAATCACTTTAAGTGTGAAATTGAAAATTAAGGAAATTGAGTAAACTACCATACAAACATGCTTTTTAATTAGGAATGATAGAAGCTGATCGATATTTATGGTAAACATACTCTTTAATTTACTCATTTTCAATTCTACTTCAGTAACAGAAATTTTCTCTATATTCAAATGGTTTACAGGATGCATACTATTACCTAAAACAGTAGAAGATGCTTGAGGCAAATAGATGCTACTGAAGTTATTTTTGAATTCTACAATCAATTCTATGCTATAATATTGTTCTCTATAGAAAAACTTGACAAGTATCTTGGTTTGGGTTGTTTAATGTGAATAAATGATAAAAAAGAAATACTGCAAGTGAGGGTGATTGGTGCTCACTTTGATCAAGTAATAGTACATGAAACATTAAAAAATACTAAATCAAGCAGTCTACTTTTGCTGTTTAATATTTTGTTGTACTGTACTATATCTAAAAACTGCTCAAATCTGTGAAATGTGCACTAATTTTAAACATAGCAATTCATTTTAAACAATCGAGTAAAGTTTACAATATCAAATTGATGTAGGTAAAACATAAATAACAACGAAATAAACACTGTCCCACTTCATCGCATATCTACAACTGAAAATACCAATTCTTGGTATAGAGATTCCAAGATTTAACGTCTCAGTGCTCTGTGCAGTACGACATCATCCAATGGAAAGCAAAAAACCTTCCACCATACGTGAGACTTGTTTATTCAAAGCTGATAGCTGATCTATGAACATTGTAAAATGCAGGAAAAATTTCAGAATCGCTTATTCCATCAGTTAGTAAACCTCTACTAGTGCAATACTTCACAGTCACAAAATGCAGAATATAAAAGAATTAGTTTAGATTTAATTTCTCAAGCATTTTGGAAACATAGAAGTTGTTGTACCTCGTGAAGACTTGCAGTATACAGCTAAATAAGTAGTATTGTTTAATTGCTATGCCGTTAGTCAGCATTATCTGTAATAAATTTGTCCTTTCCTCTAAAAATAATTATTTTGGGGTTGATTTTATTAGAGTGGACACAAATAATTTTAATGTACTTTCGTATTTACTGGGGTATGCCGGTGATCTGCATAGTTATTATCAGTACAGTAAAATGTTACACGTCCATACAAACCATTCCTGTTGGAATTAATCCTTATGTGCAGGTTGTTTTGATTTATGGCCTTGTTTACTTCATATGCTGTGGATCACTTGGTTGTTTGCTTCTAAGTTTAATACTTACAAGAATATTATCTCAAACATTTTTTAGAAACAGTGGCATTAAAGACTTGATAGCTATGGTAAGAAGAGTGTTTGAGATTAATAAGTTGTATTTTGATAGCATGTAGAGTCTCATGTTGTTGCTTTTGAGTCATACCTTGCGTAGCAGGCTTACAATAATTACAGAATTATCAACATCATTATCTCGGTTTTAATAACTTTTACTATATCAAGTTCTTTATTTGTTATTGAAGCATAACTAACAGTGCCATTAGATTTATTAGTAGCTGACACCTGACCGCATACTGGTTTATCAACAGTCTTTGTATTCAGCTTAACCAAATCAAAGTTTCTGTCCTATAATTTATTTATTATAAATTTGAATTCACGCAGTTCTTGCTTTAGCTTGTTAGTTTTGTTTTCCACAATTCCTACAATACTTTCAAATTCCTTACTTCAGATAAATAATATTACCTCCTTACTATGGTTATATTTAGTACAGTTCTGATTACCAGGCAATGTCTTACATGTGGTGATTTTATTCAGATTTAGATTGCACTTATCATATTGGTAACTAAAAACACTTTCTACCACTGTATGAAAGATGAGTCCTATCACTACAAACTTTTGTATTACAATTATTTATTAACAGCACATTTATCACAGTGAATACAAAGTTATGGTGCTTTATCTTCACTAAGCACATTAGTGTTGGCCATATTTAATTAAAAAGAAAAAAAATAATAGAGGTGTTGACCAAAACAGAAGATTACTACAAGAGCACGACGTAGCTGCTACTGGAATCAGTTTTGGAGCTACAAATAAAAAATATTCAGTGGTATAAGCCTTTTTAATTTATTATTCTTTTATATATCAATTTTTAATTTGTCAATACTACCTGTATGTTTGTGTTCTATTTCTGTACTTTTGTACAATTGTAATAAATGCTATCTAAAAGTAATATTTGTACTAATTTAAACAATTTGAAGGTAACATTAAGAAAGAAATTAGGAATTACATATGTATCCACTATTTAACAATACCTTTTAAACAAATCAGTACCATAAATGTTGTCACTTGATGGAAATAAAGAATATAAAAAACTTATCCCAGTCATGAGCTTCAAATTAATTATAATGTACTTATGGTGACATTTAAAACAATGTCATTAATGTGACTTCCGTCTACATGTAGTAACATACCGTCTTTTTACGAATACATCCATGATCGTGGAATATCAGAATATATAATCTTAAATTATGTGGAATTCATAAGAACATAAAACTGCTCCACTCTATCATGTGTGTGTTCCTTAACTTGTTTTTGCATGCCTGTATCATAACCTGTTTTGCATGCGTTTGTTCTGTAATTTGTTTTGTATATCTTAATAAATTTCTTAGGCTAATGGCCCCATCACCGGAACATCTAATTTCAGCAACCATGACAAGGTCTTGTTTGTGGCGGTCACAATAATAGAATTGATTTTATTCAAGTCAGCTTGGCTTTTAGCTACTTGCAACACAAAGACGACTTTCTAGATTATACTGCTGGCAGATTATCATTTTCTTACTATTATGTAAATCAGGAAAGCATGACTTTATCTATTCATAAACACATTGTGAGTTTCGTACCTTTTGTTCCAAACTGAATGATGCCTTTGAAGCAACCCAGTATTCATGTTCATTATGACTAATCACCTTATGTCATTTCACTATTTTGAATAATATTCTTTTTTCAAATATTTTGTAGACAATCAATATTCACTTCCGAAAAAATTATTATAAAGTTCTTTATTCTTGGTATCATAATTATTTGAATCAGTTAATATAGAAACTGGCATGTTAAAAAAACCTGCATGTAGTTCTCCGAACTGTTTTGCTTACATGCTGGAAACCTGATATAAGAACCGAATATTCTCTATAGATTTATACTATCTTAAATTTCATCTAGGTAATTTTTAATAGAGACATTTATTTTAATGAGCTCATTTGTAATAAACTACAACCTTTAAAAAATATATTCTCAATCATAGAATCGCAGTTCAAAATATTTGATAAAACAAATACCAGAAATGTTTAAGGAAGTATTTGATATAAAATTATTGAATATTGTACCTTATTATATACAAAACAATCAATGGTCGAAGTATCACTGCTATTATATATCATGCTATACCATATTTTTAAATAGGCACTGTAGAGATCTAAAGTTTAAAACTGTTTATAAGCAATAAACATAAATTTCACATGCTCAACAAAAGTATTTGTCCAAATCTACATTAGTAGTATTATAAATTTAACTTGATAAAAAACTTTAGTAATGACAAAAATGATATTACAAATGAATCAAATAAGGTAATAATAATTAAACACAAATATCAATTTATGTTGAAACATAAAAACAGTATAAGTTCATGTTTTTTAATTCACAGAAATAATTACTTCATAAAGCTAATGCTGATATACTAACTTCCTTGAGTAATCCAAGCATTTTTTTCAAAATTTGAATCTGAACATAACTCAAAAACATCTTTGTTTGTACTAAAATTAGTACCCAACTGAAATTCCATAATATTATTTCCTCTTTTTTGTACTTTCATACAGTTGTATTGCTCCTGGTCACTAAAACATTTCTATAATAAGCATATTACCAACATTTTTGAAAAAATATTTTACCATTGATTTCTGCTAAATACAAGGTATTTATCATCTGTGTCCAATTTTCCTACACATTTAATCGTATGGGTCATAAATGTTGAATGATCCTGGTAAACTATGGTACTATCTTGTACATTTATATGTTCCCATTTACCTACCATCCAATCAGGAAAACTAAAACAGAGTTAAAAATAATATGTTACCTGTAAGACGAGTGGGCCTGTCAGAAAAGAACAAAATCAGTAAATAAATGCTTGCCCGAATTACGTATAACGAAGGAAAGGAAAAAAGAAGAAAAACAAATGTCGTGCTAAACATAATCATAGATTAGGGGAGTCTAAAAAACGAAACAACAGGACACACTACTCAATTTGTCTTTTGTAGATCATCTGTACCTGAAAGGATAATCAAATACAAAAACACATGTAAAATGTAATTCTAATAAGTAACTTCTATGAATTTGAACAGCAAACAATATGCTGCTTTAAATTGAAACATCTTAATTCTTCACTACACACATACTACTATAAAATATTAATTATATCAAGTAGTAATAAAGCTGAAGAATGTTTTGTAAATAAAAAAAAACTACTCCACTATACACCTCTTAAATATTGCCACATAATTTTAGGATAACAAAACTAAGTGGCATTAAACAACTGTAAACAATAAACATATATATATATATATATATATATATATATATATATATATATTGCTGTAGTAGCACCCGTCATTTGTTGTAGTCGAATGTAATAAACGTTCTTCTTAACGCCACCGTTCTGTGTTTCTCTCAAATTATCTAATTTAATCTTTTAGTTTTATTATCTTGCCACGGCTAGGCCTTTTTAATCTACACAGAGTGCATGGAACGATGATCAATTTTCCTTTTTCACCCCTTTATGATTACCTGTTTGAATTGATAAAACGAAGTTATTCAACATTCATATAATGAAAGGAAATAATATTTACAATTTTTGAAATGCTTTAAATACACCCTTCAATCAATTAATATCATATTTATTATTTATCCCAAAATTTATATTTTTTTAGTTTAAAATAAAGTCACCAAAAACTACCTCTTTACAAAAAAATCTGGAACGTTCGAGACCTCTTTATGATTTATTACGTAAGTTTAACGTATGCAATGTTTCTTGTTGACTCTTTACAAGTTTTGGATAAACTGAATAAATTCAGTATTAAAATTTAAATTGAAAAATATCTTAAAATTAAGTAGATCTGACCTGTGATCTCCTGATATGTTGTTTCGTGCTGTGGATCAACACCCCATTGTTGTCTTCAATCGAATACAAATGCTCTGCTTTGTCAAACCAATATTTAAATACAGTGTTACATTCTCAATTAAGTTTTAATATGTACGAATTTCGCGCCATAAATTTAAAAAGACTTGTGCGCGTTACGCGAGATTCGCGCCGACGCGGTGGGTGAAGAAGTGGGGGATTTCCGGGAGACGCGTTGGAACTATCCTCCAAAACGTGAACAAGAGTAGTTGTGGGGTATCTTACCGTGTCTTTTTTCTGATATGTAGGTTTCCTGTTATCCCAATTATCGTGCCTCTACCTGCCTTCCCTACCTTATTTGTCTACATATAGGAAGAAGACATCCGAATTTGGATTCAACCTGGCGTAAGAATTCCTACGCCTAAAAGCTCAGCGAAGCAGCGACGCCCAAAAATCAGCGAAGCAGCGACGCCCAAAAGACTGGCGAGGCCGCGATCATCATGGAGTAATCCTGAAGGAAGCCCTACTTGTTTACGTGAGTGCCCCATGGGGGTTGGTTTTCTTTAAAATTTGTTTTCCTTTAAAATTTGTGCAATTATGTTGCAATAAATTGCATATTGTGTGACGTCATCTATAATTTGCGCGTCATTTTTACATTATTTAATATCGCTACCAACTGACGTAGTGTCTCGCGTACCTCGTTTACGGGGGTGTAATAGTGGCGCATTCAACGTGTTAGGTTGTGAAACAAAAATCTTTTCTTTTGGTTTATACCTTAGAATGTATTAATTAACTACATTTACAGCTTTTTCATTTAAAAAATAAATAATCATGAACATTTTTAATATCTATTAAGTCATAAAAATTTAGGGTGGTAGCTCTGAAAGTTACTGTAGAATTATCTGAAATGACATGACAACTGTTATGTTAATTTAACAGAAGTGGCCATATTAACTACTAATTTCTAGTATATTTTTTTACAATGTATTATTAATCCAATTAATTCTCTTGTAACTATAAAAATAGTGTGCTTTCTAACTTAAATTCTCTAAAAAAAGTATCTAATTTGTTTGGAATAAAATTGAAAGTGCTTTTCTTTCAGAAGTGTCTATTGTATAATATAACCTCACTTATACACATGTTTGGATCATATAATTTTGAATGTAAGTACTTCTAATTATAAGTAAATGGCTTTATTTTCTATCTATTATGAAGAAAAAGAGAATTTTTTTTTTTAAAATTGCCGTTAAATGTAGTTAGAATAATCACTTTACTTTTGAAATTTTTTTAGTCTATCTTAACTTGATTTTGAGATCAATTTTTAAAGCTACCATTTAACTAACACATATAATGTATTTTTATATGATTTTCAACGTCTTTTTATAACCTAAATAACCAATTATAAATTACAATTACCTTTATAAAGAAAATTTCTTCCAAAATATAGATTCTCTAATTAACCGAGTTTTTAGTATGTCTTTTAAAGCGTTATAGTAACGTAATGTTGTTATATGTTTCCTTAAACACTATTTTGCTCTGATACCGTTTTAAAAGTGTTTTCTTACTAATTTAAACAACTATAACCTATAAATTCCTTTTAAAAAAAATTTTGCCTTCAAATAAAGTTAACGCAATTATCTAACTATACCTTTTATCGTTTAAAATGCTATAATAATCTGTATCTCTTTATATCTGCTCCTTTAAACACTGCAATAATGAATGGTCGTTAAAGTTTTATATTTAAACTCATTTACGATAGTTGTTGATAATTTTCGCGATATCAAAAGAATATTTTAATAATTTGAATTACTGTTCTCTTTATACATGTATCGTAGAATATATCTTTTGTGTAGCGAGTATGATTTTGTCTTGATAGCATATTCTTTAGATATATCAATATTCCAATGCAACATTTTAAGATCTATTTAGTGAGATTTGCCATTTGAATTGGTCGCTCAGCTTTGTAAGTCTAGACGAGACCCGTTAAGGGCCGGTTGCACAGCATTATAAGTCTAGACGAGATTTAATTGGTAAGTTTGTCGCTTTAGTAATTTGTAAATCATTTTTTAAGAATGATGTTGGAATTTTTTTTCATTAGGTTGGGTGAAACTCAAACGAGAGCTTCTCATTCTAGTAAATATATGTGTTACAAGATATCTTTTTGTTCTTCAACAATTTTATCACTAAATCGAGTTTTGATTACTGTTATCTCTTTACATATCGATTTAAACCACACTAGATGGCATAAAATTATCTTTAAAATCGTTCAACCCTACGTACATTCAAAATTTTTTTATGTTTCATTTCCCTAACGATTTACCGAATGGTTTTTGTTCTTACTACCAATGAATTAACCTGAATTACTTATTTCCTCACTTATGCAGCACCTACCTCTTATACGTTTAACTTATTTACTTTAAACTTTTTGCTTCTGGTTGACTTTTCCTTGAACTTACCGTTAGTTATATATCGTTTTATTGTCTAGACCCTCCAGTATAACTCTGTCGTTTCATTTAATTAATCCTCGAACTTTTCCTACAACAGATTATTTTGTTTTTAGTGTTTATCTTACATAGTTTAATTTTGTGCGGTAATTGTCGTAACTTTGGTTGTAACAACTCATTGAATTTTTATGATTGGTTTTAGCTGATGTTAGAGTGGATGCTTTCTTCTTTGGGCTCATATAGGAAACGCGGCCTATGCCATTGTAAGAAATAGTTCATATTCGCAGTTGCAAAAAACTAGGACTTTCTATTCCATGTGTTTCTCCTCTGAATTATTACAGTCGCCCACATTATCCTATATCATTATTTGTTTCTTTTTCTACTAAATCATCATAACATATAAACATTTTTTCGTTGTTTTTTATTGAACTTCGTGGTGAGGTGCTATCGCTTCTTATTGATATCTTATCAAATTTTTGGTTGTTTTAGCATATTGGGACAGTGTGTCTGTATTTAACTGCGTATAATTAGGCATTTTTGTGTGTTTAGGGCGTTACTGTTTTAAAAAATTACCTTGAAACAGTTTGTTTTTGTGTGAATGTATCTGTAGTGATACTTTTAAGTTATTGTGTCAACTTTTGTCTGATTTTCTTATCGTAGTGGATGCACTCGTTAGGAAAATGATTGTACTAGTTCTCTTAAGAGTCTAGTGATTTTTTTAACTTATGATATACCTTAACTTGTCGGATTAATATCGCAGGTAGTCCTTCAGACCGATCTGTGTTTTAATAGGGACAACCCTCTACCTTCTCTCGGACGCTTGTCTAAAAACTCTACTTTTTCTTATCCCGCTGTCTCCGTTTCTGCCTTATCTTTCTTTCGGTAGACCTGTTCTCGCCCCGGAACACCCGTCTACCACATAAGAGTGATTTTTCCCCCACTCCGGGCTACTGACTACATTGGCTGGTTGAGTAGTGCTTTGCTATCCACCTTTTCTGTCTCTTTAGCTCAATGCGAGCTCTTCCTCTATTTTTTTCTACCGGGAAGTGCCTCTTATGCATTCCAAATACCTATCTCCTTCTTTTTACCGTTCCTATTTCTCTGTCTTTTCATTTTCGTTAGTCACCGTGTGGTTGTGCGGGGGGTTTTCACAGACATTATAATTTGAATAACCGCCGCTATACTTGCGGCCACGTCCCCAATGCTCCACCCAGAGGTACTACATTGGGTTTTCACAGACACCCGGACCACGTCTCTGGGAATCTTTCGTGAGGTCATGCGGTGCCGCTGTTAGCGCACATGGTCACTAACAGTGAATGTATGTATGAGTGTGTGAATGTGTGAGTGCATGTAAAAATATGTATCGTTATATATCGTGTGGATATCGGGTGACTATATCACCAATATCAATTAACGCTGGGTGCAGGGATGCACCCAAATGCCTTTGCCAGTTCCTCGTGCAGTTTATTGCAAACGGGCCTGCTTCACAGGTCGCCCTTTTTAGGGGGCACGAGAAATTCCCATATAACGGCTCCACGAAGCCACTCTACCGTTATCTTATCTATTGTCTTTGAAAATAACTTGAGTAAATATCTTTATCTTATTTATTATCTTTGATAATAACTTTATCTTAATATCGTTATCTTACCTATTACCTTTAATAATAACTTTAGCTTAATATGTTTATCTTACCTATTACCTTGGATAATAACTTAAGCTCAATATCGTTATCTTATCTATTATCTTCGATAATAACTTGTTTTATCTTTTTATCTTCCTAACGTTTGGTATTTATGACCAGACATGGAAATTATTATTTTTTAAATATTAAGTGAAAAAGCTAACCTGATGGTAGAAATGTAATTTATTAGGTTAACAAAGTAAGAAATTAGTAAGGTGGTACTTTAGATAAATTTGTTGATTCACGAGCATGTCATGGACAAGTTTTGATGTGTATTGTTTATTAAACCAGAGTACCAGTAACTAAAAATTTGCTAGAGTGTAGAGTAACTCACTCTTTTGAACATTTTTAAATTTGAGCATTTTTTTACCAACAAAGAAACAGTTTAGATGCAACGCTCATATGCGTCTGCACGTAGGAAACTGTAATGTTAGCTTTAGGTTAGTATATAGGTTAGGCGACTTGTCGCATTTGTTTTAGTTTAAGTAGTGTTTCATGCTACCCGACAAATTTGTGCTGTCGATTATAACAGCGCCACACCAAAGACTCGTGCTTATTAATCTTTTTTGCATCTAAACATAATCTGATGCTATCATCACTTTTCTTCACGACGACTAATGGATTCACAAAGTGTGTACTGGAGCTTTCGATGATATCTTCACGAAACATTTCTTCTATTTCTTCCTTTACTCTATCCCTGTATGCTACTGGAATAGGATATACCTTAGTGTTAAACGGTTTGGTGTTTACTACTTCCAATTTGTGCTCATAACCTGTGGCAATTCTTGATTTCGACTCTATTATTTCTGAATGCTTTTCTAATAATAAATTTATCCTGCTTCTTAAATCTTCTGGACATTTAATCTCTTCATTTATATTCCCCTCATTATCCATTTCATCCTCAAACTGATTATTATTCATGCAGTCACCCTCTATTTCTATATTACCCTCTTCATACCATTTAATATACTTCCCATTGCACTCTATTTCTTTGCATTCTGCATTTATGTTCAACCCCAACTTGTCTATAATATCCATTCCAAATATAATATCTATTTTTAGTCCAAGTACAACCATAAAATCATTTTCCCATTTTACATCCCCCATTTCATGTTTCAGAATTACCATTTCATTTATTTGAGCAAATTTCTTACTATTAGGTGCCACCAAATTACACCTCGTTATAGGTATCGTCTTATCCCTCAATTTCCCTCGTTTAACAAATTCTTCCGCAACAAGTGATGCTTCTGCCCCAGTATCAATCAATACTCTAACTATTTTATTTTCGACTTTTAAATTAACTATCGGTAATAAGTTTCTTTCAAATCTTCCTAATTCATTTTCCGTCTCATGTTTAATAAATTCACGCTGATCGTATCCGTTTATCCGTAGAAGTTTACTTGGTTCATCCGTATATAAAAATTTTGGTTTCACGTGGAAGGTCCTGCCTGATCGGTTATCTCTGCTTGTGTACAATTAATATTCCTCGTTTGCGTGCGCCGATCCTCATGTTCTGCCTATTTATTTTCGATTATTGTTTCCCTAATGATTAGTCCGTTCTATTTGTTGCCTTGGTATCTGACCCCTATTTCTACTTCGCCTAAAATCATTATTAAAATTGTTATAATTCCCCCTATTAAAATTTCTTCCATGATTATAATTGTTTCGTTGAAAATTGGTTCTCCGAGTCTCAGTATTTCTGTGCGTCCTTATAAAATTTGTGCGTCGATCCCCAGTATTATTTTCCGTTCTATTATTTGTTTCTAACTCATCATACCTTTGTAGATATTCTATAAATATGTTCCGGTCTACTATGTTCTGTATCGTGATATATCTTTTTACTTCTGCGTTGAAATGCCTCGCCAAATATTTTATGATTTGTTTATCGGGTAAAGGAGGATCTAATTGTTTTGCTACGCTAAACTTTCCAATAGCATATAACTCCCGCGTCATTCCTCTATCTGAATTGTACTTTCCCATGCTCAGGTCATTCCTAACTTTATCTTGTTGATTATGCCCCCAAAAGTGTCGTAGAAATTTTTGTTCAAACTGTTGAAATGTTCCTACCTCGCTTTCAACTAAGTTGTACCACATTTCAGCTCCCCCTTTTAGCATCGATTTTACTAAGTTTAATTTATATTGCTCGTCTGTTGAGCCCTGTACTAACATTTTAATATTTTTCAAAAAGATTTTTGGATTTACTTTCCCGTCCCCGTAAAATTTTGTATATTGGTCAATTAAAAGATTTGGTTGAGTTGGCATAATTAGTTCCCTACTATTAAAATTTCCTAAATTAGTTTTCAATTTACCTATTTCCCGATTTATCGTTTTGAATCCCGTTTCACAATTTTCTTCTACGTTCCGTATTTTAATATCTAAATTCGTGAGTTTATCATTTGTCTCACTTTCATATTTTTCTAGTTTGGATTTCACCCTTCCAACATGATCCCATACACAGTCTATTTCATCCGTAATCCTCACAATTTTCTCTTGCATTTGTGCTCTCATTTCCGAAATTGTTTGGTTGGTTTCCCTTAATCCATCGCTCAGAATTTTGATTTCCTTACCTAATTTTTCGCTATTTTCGTCGTGATGTTTTCATGGTCTATTCGTTTTTGTCTATTTTACTATTCAGTGCCATCAAAATCTCCATCATTTGCGTTTCTTGTGAAGTCCGCTGTTCCTCGCTAGAACTCCTTTCAAATTTTATACTTTCTTGGAATCCTCTTTCCATTTTTTTGAAATATATATTTACACTAACTTTTAAATACTACAATAAATCTGCCTAAATTTAATTAATGTACAAATTTCTCTGAATTTTAGGTTTAGGTGATTTTTCTCAAATTAAAGCCTTTTAATTATAGTCCCAGTTTAATTTAATTATTTAATTTTAAGTCCCACGGTCGTATTATCAAATTTATTTAATTTAATTCGAGTCTCTTTGTTCAGGTCGCTGTATTTTATCGTGGTAAAATATTCTCGCCCCTACGTTCGGGTCGCCATATATTTGCTGTAGTTTTCGCCCCACGTTGTTGCGTCATAAATTTGCTGTAGTAGCCCCCGTCACTTGTTGTAGTCGGATGTAATAAACGTTCTTCTTCTTCGCGCGCGCGCGTGTATGTGTGCCTGTGTGGGTGCGTGCGTGTGTGTGTATACAGTGTGACCCATTTGTTTTTGAGACACCCTGTAAAATCTTTATTTATCGTGCAATTTTAACCAATTTTTTTTTAAATTGTAGAGCTTGATGAACTGTATTTTCTGAGCCGAAAGTGCCATATTTCTACAAATTCCAAAGCCTACTACGTAAGTTTTTAGGAGTAAAATTGAAAGACTTCATATTAGCGATTTTTGTTTTCAAATTTGCGCACGCCATCTAATAGAGCACCCTTCAAAATGGCCTGTACCAAATTTTATCAAAATCTTTTGAGTAATAACGATTTTATAGCTTAATCAAATATGCACAATCCTATACCATTTTCATCACTTTATCGTGAAAATCAAGTTATCCTTGCATAAACATCAAAACAATTAATAGTCAGAAGTAGTATATTTATGTGACAGAAAGTTATTGCAGTTTCTCTAGAGTTAATAATAATGGAAAATTTAACTACAAAAGACAAAATAGAAATTGTACGTCTTATCAGGGATAACATGCGTTCGATAAGAGTAACTACTTTAGAATTCAATAATAGGCACTCCGATAAACGAGTAAAACAGTCTACTGTACACTACATTAACAAAGTTTTCAATGAGACAGGAAGCGTTTCATGAAATTTGCTCAAAACCAGGCATAATGGACGTAGTGGGGCTTTTAGAAATAATGAGCAAATTTTGGAATACTTTAACAACAACCCCCGCACTAGTCTTAGAACGGCTAGTTTAGAACTCGATATCCTCAGAGAGAGTATAAGAAGATGCCTGCGAAAAATCAAAATAAAGATTTTTAAGCCCAAATTTGTGCATACACTGGAACTGAGAGATAAGGAGAGACGATTAGAGTTTTGCTATTGGCTTCGGGGGGAATATCTAAATAATTCTAATTTTTTGAATGAGATTGTATTTAGCGATGAGGCGACATTTACTACAAATGGAGTTGCTTCAAGTCAAAATTGCAGATACTGGTCAACTGAGAATCCGGAATTTGTCATAAATGCAAAAAGACAATATTCCCAAAAATTAACGTTTGGTGCGGAAAACTAAATACCGATTAGTTGGTCCTTTCTTTTTTGAGGATAGTTTAAATGCAAATGGATTTTTACGTTTTCTTGAGAACGAATATTGGAATGCATTAGAAGATTTACCTTTACAGAAGCGCCTTAATTTAAAATTCCACTTAGATGGTAGTCCTATTCATAACGCTGTTTTGGTAAGAAAATGGCTAAATGAACATTTTCAAAATCGTTGAATAGGGAGAAACAGTCCTTTGATTGAGTGGCCACCAAGATATCTCCAGATTTGACGCCACTCGATTTTTCGACAATAAACGTACGGAAAAGAATTGAAAAGTGCATTGAAATAAATGGTGGATTGGTAGAAGCGACAAAAATATTGTTGGTTTTGTTACTTCCCTGTTTTTCTGTTTAAGTATTGTTTAAAATTTATATTTGATTTGTCAGAACTAGGAATAAGAATAAGACTTTCATAATAAATCGATGTAAATGATAAAGTATTATGCATGTTTGACTTAGCTATAAAATCGTTATTACTCAAAAGATTTTGATAAAATTTGGGACAGGCCCGTTTTGAGGGGTGCTCTAATAGATGGCGTGCACAGATTTGAAAACAAAAAATCGCTAATATAAAGTCTTTCAATTTTACTCCTAAAAACTTACGCAGTAGGCTTTGGAATTTGTCAAAATATGGCACTTTCGACTCAGAAAATAGAGTTCCTTATGCTCTACAATTTAAAAAAAAATTGGAAATCCACGTATCGTAAAATAAAACTGTACCTGTTGGCATTTGCAGACGCTCATTTATATAGGCTTTTGAGGGTCTTAGGTAACTGCAAAGGCCTTATCTCATCATAACTTCATCTGCATACAATAGCAGATAAATAAAATATGCAGTAAGAACAATGTGAAATTTCTGTAGCACGGGCAAGTAAGCATTACTTCAAAAAGTCTAAGAATTGTAAAAGTAAAATATACGACTCAGAATATGCATTAAAACTGAAGAACATGGATTATAAACCAAGCTGAAAATATCAACATTTCTATAAAGAACATTACCCTTCAATTACCTACCAGTCACGTAAAAAGAAAGCACGTTTTCTATTATAAGAATTTTGTAAGTGGCCGACTGGTTTAAATTATTTATCATAGAAGAAACAATGCAAACTAGCGCTAGAAACATAGTAAACTCCTTCAACCAATGTATCTATAAAATTGTTTTTCTGAAGAATAATCACAAAAATTCCAAGTGCTTTACCTAATTACAATTAAACCAGCAACATTCAAGAAATTCTTATCAAACATATGTCTAGATAACGAACCAGAAAGTTATATGTAAATATGTGAACCTGTGAATTAAATAAGGGATGAGCAACGTTAGTCACCTATATGAGCTAACTTGGCATAATCAAAGTGTAGCGAACTTGTATATTCAAATAAGTAGAAATTGAAATGGTTTTTAAAATAACGAGGCAGAAAATTTACAAATACAAAATAGAACATAACAAATATGTTAATAAAAAATAGTGTTTCTTACGTGCATTGGCTGTACACAACTTCAGGTGGCCAACTACTTTCGTCTTTTGGCATCAATAAAAATGTTTCATAGCCATGAGTGGCATTGTGCAAGTCATTAGTGCAAGTAGAATCTTTTCCGACAGCCATATGGATAACTCCCGTGGTTAAATTTTGTTTGTATATCTAAAAATCAATAACAACATAAATGGATTAAATATAACTACTTTTTCTATACCGCACAACGATATTGAGGTTTGTGACTTCGAACTTGTCTGCTATCAAGTAATGCTAAATATGTATATCCCTTTTCATTTTGCCACTGACCAAGACAATCAAACTTTAAATCTAAAATTGTCATATTGAAACAAATAATTCTCACATTGTTTGCTTTTTTACCATAACTGTCAAAATTACAACCACTAAAGTGAATGTTTAATGCAGATCCAGTTGGGCATGAATCTAGTTGTGATTCCAAAACTTTACACTCCTTTTTACTTTTATCATTAAGCTTATATTTAACTGAATACTTTCCAATAATTGGGCAATATTCATTAGCTACTCCGTTGCCTTCCAAATCCTTTGTTTCTAAAAAGCTGATATAAACGATAGCACCCAAAAAAGATTTTCTTACTAAACAATATTATTTCTGCAGTATTATGGCTTTGTAATAATTCATCAGTGGGACAATTGGCAATGGCTGCATCTTCATTAATATAACACTTTGAAATTGTTTCTTTTGACGAAGCATGGACTTGTAGAATACTTTTTGAACTGAGTTGTAAGTGCAAACATCGAATGCAACTGTTTCCACCGGAACTAAAATTAAAAATATTATGTGCTATATTAGTAAATCAAAAGGTTTACAATTCTAAAGATTTTAGAACAATACGACACAAGATTTATTTCAAGTTAAAAAGATATATATATATATATATATATATATATATATATATATATATATATATATATATATATAAATGATAGTTTTTTATTATATTTCTTAACCTTGATATTTGTGTAATATTTAAATGTATGGTTTTCTTGGGTATTAAGGTCATTTAACTTGAAAAAAATATATACGAAAAACACAAATATATGCCATCTTTATTTTTTGCATAACAATTCCTCCAAGGTAAGCAAAACATAGTATAAATTGAGATGATCCATAAAAGAGATTTAATTTATTTGTAAATGTACGGGGTTTATTGAACCATTGAGAAAGGCTGGAACGTATGGCCGAAACGTTTGGTGGAACTGTTATGCAAAAAATTAAGATGGCATAGATTTGTATTTTTCGTATATATTTTTTCAAGTTAAATGACCTTAAAACCCAAAAAACCATACATTTAAATATATATATATATATATATATATATATATATATATATATATATATACACGAACGAGTGTATCCCAAGATTCTATACAACTTTATTTCTATATATATATATATATATATATATATATATATATATATATATGCATAGTACAAATAAAAGATTTTGATTGTTTCATAAGGGGAATAAACATTCATCGATTAGTTTCGATCTCTCTGGATTTCACCAGCATGAAGTGGTTTATAACCCTTATGAAACAACCAAAAACAATTGACAATAATAACTTAGAAAGAACTTCTGTGAGATGGCAAGAGTAAAATAGGAATGCCATCAAATGATAACCACTGGTACTAGATTAGTAAAAGTACACAAATAAATCTGAAATTATATCGATATTTTGTAGATGACCGTAACAAAATAACTTATACTCTTATGCAAAGCCTAAATGGTCATTTCAAATAGAACTAGTAATTAGAAGATGGAAATTATAAGATTTCATTCAGGATTCCTGTATCTTCAGCTTTTACGGCCCATATGCTAACCAAGCTTAATTGTTCAGATAGGTTTGACACAAAAAAATTAATTTATATATAAGAAAAAGTTTCTTATAATTATTTATATAAAATTATTACATCAATGAAAGGACATCTATAATTTAAATATTCTTTGATTAAAATATTAGCTAATATTATAATTATTCCATTAATAAAACTTGTTAATTGCTATATTATAACTGTGGTTTTATACCAAGCTCTAAAGCATATTAAGATGGTTTATATACACAAAATCGTTCATATGATGATATTAAAAATTTTTGTCTGATATCACTCCTGTCAGTATTTTCAAACCTTTTTAACACCACTTTTAAATAAAATCATTGTGTGCAAATAAGTTTGATTATCATAAAAAATTATTTACAGAGAATGCAGTTATTAGTTTAGTACGTAAAATGACTGAAACTTTTGAAAACTGTAAGTATCTGCTACAAGATTTTTTTTATTTAAGTAAAGCTATTGATTAATTATTCAATTTTGATAAAACAAGTGTAAACATAATCGAATCATATTTATCTGAGAGAACTCAGTCCGTTTATTTCAATGATGTGTTGCCATGCACGGTAAAATATGCCCTTTAGAGTACTTCAACTTTAAGTTCTGGGCAATTTTTGTTTCTGTTTTATTAACGATCTGCCTTTCCACTTGACTAACACTGAATTAATTTAATATGCAGTAGATATGACGTTATTTTGTAAAGGCAAACATCAATCGATCAACTTATGCAGCATAGTGCTTAATCTGTAAACACAGTTGAAAATTGGTTTGAATAAAATAAACTATGTTTATATAACAAAAACTAAGCAAATTATGTTTTTCTTTAAAGACAGAAATGTTTGAAAAGATTCTTTACTGCAATTTCTTGGTGCTATATTGGATGCCAGTTTTAAGCTGGGATAAATAATGTGATAACCTAAGCAATAAACTGTGATAAGTTAAATTTTGAGAATTCCATTTCTTGTGATCTGATTATATCAAGTTACTTTGCGATAATTCCATTGTCATTTTTCTTACATTCTTAAAATTTAAGGTTACAAATTTTCTGAAAAATACATTTTTCTTTATAGTACCATTGTATTGTTAGAAGAATAGCAAACTTAAAATACAAGGAAGAATGTTGTAGCCATTGTCTAAAATTTAAAATCTTTAACATTTCCAAATTTATTGAATTGTTTAATACATGATACATAAAAAGAGATACACGGTGTTCACTGAGGAATGAGACAGTGGAATATCTTCAAAATGAGAAAAGATCTTTTGGTTTAAAATATCTGTTATATGGGATGTCCGGGCTCACATTTACCCATTACAGAATTTGAGTCAACGTTCACCCTCGCCAGGTGGTGCTATCCACCTCTAACTTTTTAAATTGGTATAGTTTGTTTTTGCATTTTTGGTTTCTATAGCATTTTTGTAACAACTTCTATTAAAGCATATATTAACATATCTTTTATAATTTCGACAAAAAAATTTTACAAATTTTATTACAATAAGTGTTTGTTTTGTGATTCATAATGCTATACACATACCGTGCTTGTGTGCAATTCATTTAAATGCAAAGTAAGCTAGGAAAACAAAAGAATGTTTGAAGTATGTGTTAATTTTGAAACATGGTTAGTTTTGAAAAGCTCTATTTGTGTGTCTATTACTTCAAAATTGCACAAAAACAGTGAAGCACACATCGATGTATTAGTAAGTATAGTAAACAACTTTTATGTGTTTGCGAAAGCAATATCAAAAATCAGATATATCAGTTTGTTCTATTCATAAATACTAAAATGCAATAAATTAAAAATTTTATGGAACTGTATGCGCAAGATCCGAATGTTATTAGTCATGTTTGTTAATCTGATATGTGTAATTTTACAAACAACATAATTGTGAACGGTCACACCTCTCACTACTGGTTGACAGTATATAAAACAACACTAAAGGCATCATTAATGTCGAGCAAAAATAATAATAGTCCCAAGTAGTGATATAAAATTACAGGTAAATTATTTTTCATTGAAAACTTTCGGTAACGTTGGAGAATTTTAGAGAACTTTGGGTAATTTTGATGTTACAATTGGAGAAGTCGAAATCGATATAAGGGAAATATATTTTCAGAATACTTCAAGTTATAATGGAAAATATCAACAAAGTGAAACGTTTTATTTGGTATCTTAGCAATTTATTATTATTGAGATAAATACTATTCTGCTTTAAACGCCACTCATTCTAGTTAAAATGTTATTTATATTATTTAGTTCAATGCACCATGTACAAAAACTGATGTAAACAACATTGTTAAATTGAAACTTAAAATACACGAAATATTAAAATATTACTAAGTACTGTTCTACAGTCAGCAAAGCAATATCTCAACCAACCATCTATTGCTTTTATTCATCGCCTGAATCAGAAAATTCTTTGCCTAAACTCAAGTGTGTGTCATGAAGAGATATTTCCTCGAGTTCAGATTCTGAATCGGGATCTTCAAACTGGTGTGGTTTAGATTTACTTATCTTTAATTTTGAATTGTGGTAACGACTTTGTAAAATATTTGTAGTTTGTGTTCCGTTACTTGCGCTGTTACATCCTCCTGGAGGATGAGTTATCAAAAAAAAAAAAAGGTAAAGCTAACGCAGTATTGAAATTTTGTTGCCTTTGTACAAGGAACAATTTGGAGTTGTATGCGATATATAATAGTTTTCCATCTCTTTCAATAGTTAAGCAATTTCTTTTCTTACAATGCAAAAAGATTATGTGCTGAAAGATCTCTCAGTTGCTGTAGAAGGCATAGGCAATACCAAAATTACAATCACTAAATCTTTCAGTTTAGTTTTACAGCAAATTCTTTTCCAACAAGCTAAGCTATTGATGTTTTTAGCAGTTTTCATATATAATTTAGAACCCATATATCACTTTTTGCTAAATAGTTCGCGAGTTCTAAATATATGGTTTCCTTAAAGTTTTTGAATCAAGGATAGTTTGAAATTATGTTATTTATATATTGCATAGCTTCGATGTGTTGTTGGTTTGTTAATTCAGAGCCGCAAAAATGTTGATCCAATAAGCAAGCTGCTAGATGTAATGGTTGAAGAAGTATTTGCTTTCTTTTTTCAAAAAAATGCATCAATTCTTGCGCTTTGCTGAATTTAATAAGCAATAAGGTTAACATTAGATCTGATTCAAAGTTCAATTTCTTTTTCACGGCAATGTAGACATGTGAAAACTTTTGCTGGTCACCCTCTATAATAGTAATCCACTTGACTATTAGTTGCAGAATGAAGAAAGCAGCACAGTAGGTAGTGGAAAATCACCTACACCGAATACCGCAACAATATACAGGGACAGAATGGTAAAATCGAACTCCAAAAGGATCAGAGTTCGCGCTAGCTCAAAAACGTCGTAGTGGGGTGGGTGACCTAGAAAGAAAATAATTGGAAACCTCAGTAACAACAAACTATATTGTAGGAAAACATACAGTCTCAAGAATATTTACAACCGTCGAAAACACATTTTCGTAATTGTTCGTTACAACGTGATGTACATAAAGCGTCAATTTACATATAATGCAGTATAACCTAAACCTCAAAAATATTCAGAACAAAATCTTACTCTCCAAATATAAGCATACTTACAATATGTTTCAACATTAAATATGTACAAGAAATATCGAAATAATAATATAGTAAGTAAAAATTTTGCTGTAAAAGCGCGTCTCATAACCTTAAAATTTTAAACAGCTAGTTGTTGACGTTCACATTAATTTATACAGTAAAAAGCAAACAGTAGAAAGGTGCTTTAAGTCCATTAAAATTCTCAATAGCAATTTACAAAAATAAGTACAAAATTAATCGAGTGGTGAGCGTATGTTAACATCGGCAGTTCATTGCGTAACCAATCAAAAGCAAGTGTCTATCTTCCAAAACAGCAACACAAAATAAAGCAAACAAAAAACATATTGTATCTGGAGTTATCTTCTTTTTAGTACCATTCTCAGGAAATGCGGCTGGGGGCCGGAACAACTTAATTATACAGTACTAGCACAAACGCATTTTAAAAGCGTGACTTTACAACACCCAAAGGACGTTGTATAACAGAAGAGAACGAAGTAGTAATAGAGCGACGTTGAATAATTAAGAGAAGACGAATATGTAAGAGGTCCTTTTCAAAGTTGGACTTGTATTTATACAGCTTTGAAACCAATGGAAGGAAAACATAAAACCGTTCCCACCAATATTGGTGTAGAATATTTTGAGAAGGCAATCGAAAATATATATTCTAGACGACTACGACGAAAAACATTCGTAGAATCCAAGCAATTAAAGAAACAAAATACGATAATTAATTCCATTAAATTTCATTGTTACCACGAAAAAGCAAAATATATTTCAAACATCTTGCGATTTAGACAACCAGAAATACGGCTAAGCAAGCACGTTGCCTGAGTTTTTAGAAAAGAATTTTTATTGCCCATAAAATTTGAGCAACCAAGCCTGTGTAGGATGTAATGAAGTAGAATTTCACGGTAAACGCGCCGATACCAAACCATTAAAGTATGGAATCTTTTCAAAAACCTATTAGAAGCAAAATATTTGTTTGTTTTAACGAATTGACTATTGAAATAACGAGCGGTAGTTAGAATGTTTTACGATGAATCACTAAAGGCGAGCTTTGACGTTTTAGAAGTGGTTTACCCTAGCAAATATTTCGACGAATAACTACTTGAAAATAACGAGCACATATTTCACGGAACAAGAAATTATTAAATTCTTTAGTAGAAGCAAATGCTTGTTTGGTTTTTGACGAATTGATAAATGGTTATAGGATATATTCCACGTATTGAGGAACATTTTTATGCGGGATGGTTTTAATATTTGAATATTGGTTAAGTTTGGATTATTTGGGAGAATAATGTAAGAAGGGGTTAGATTAACGTTATTCAATGAAGGTCGTTGCAATTTAATGCGGAATCTCTATATTTCCGAAAGTTACCTTAACAGCCTCTTTACATTTAATTAATCTTTCAATGTAATTCAACATAAAACCTGCAACGAGTGTTAACTGGTAATTTCAAAAATCTTATTTTGCTATACCTATTTTGTTGAATATTGTTGAAGATGGCCAAGTTTTTGTGTGACCCTGTAATATCCTTAATAATTCTTTTGCAGTGGAACTCTACAGTGTGTAAGGAGTTTAATTTCATTATATCACCAACCAGAAGATTTAAGGTATGGAATGCACACAAATATGTGGTAATGTGAATAAATTCTGTTGCAATTATTTTCTTGGCCACTGCATTATCCGATAAAACAGTAAACATTTTATCAGCACCAATTTCTGTGATACATTTTCTCATTTCTTCTGCTATATATTCTCCAGTGTGACTTTCAGCACCAGTGGTCATGGTTTTAAAAAACACTGGTTTGAGAGTATTATCCATAAAATTTATTACAGCCTCATTTCGTATATTCAATCACCCATCGCATTGCAATGATAAAAAGTTTGCATTTTTATTTGTACAGTAACATCGCTTAATACTGACTGAAACTCTTCATGCAACAGTTTATTTGATAGATTTTGTCTTGTCGGGAAAGTGTAAAGAGGCCTCAATGTATTAAAAAAGGCATGCCAATATTTATTTTCAACCATATGGAATGGGCATCCAGATGCAATTATAGCCCGTATCAACTTTTGATCTAATATCTTTTTTTACTGTCATTCATTCTGTCAACAAATCTATCCAACAAGTACTTATTTGAGCTTTGACTTACTGTACTACTAGTTACACTACTAGAATTGGCAGTACTGGCAGTACTATTATTATCTCTCATGGATTCTTTCAATCTCTAATAGAGTTTGTTTTTCTTTATCTATATTAACAGCAATAAATATTCTATGTAAGAAAGTTGCGGTGGTTTTAAATTAAAAAATGTTTACCATCATAGGAATGTTTGTTAGTTATTTGACTTTTATTTTATTTGGACAACTTGAACGTTTAATTAAATGTGCTGCCATTCGCGTAGCATATTTCTTATATTCTGCATTACAGAGCATGCATGAATATGATGTTGGACAACTACAATTTTTATTTTGTTTTGCCTTAAAATATTCCCACAGTAAACCATTACTTTTTCCATTTTCTAAACAAAAAAATGAAAATGCAGGACCAGGTGAAACAAGTTTGAAAGCGAGGGGTGACTCCTTAGGCCTCTGATGCGGTTCTTCAGCCTTGGTTGGAGACCCTTCTTGTAGTGGACCAAGTACAAGAGGTTTGCTTGGTATCGCACTGGTAGGATATCACTTCCAAAATAAAGAAATATGCGGCTAATTTTATGCCTTTATTTACGGGTAAAATAACTAACATTGTAGCACACAAAAACAAATATATAACGTATAATAAGGAATCGCGGATTACATAAATCTTGTGTTACATATCGATAAAGCACGCTAGGGTGCATCAATATTAAGAGCGCGCAGCTTATCATACGAGTGCCTGACGACTACTGTCCCAACAGGTTAAGGAAGGGATGCAAACCCCTCGTTCACTATAACTAAAGGCGGGTTTACATCATAAAGAAATACGACTTAACAATAACTAAAGGCGGGTTTACATCATAATAAGAAATTCGCCTTAACATACCGCCCCCCTTGAAAGTATTATGGGATACCTTTCAAAGTATTCTAGTAACTCAAGATAAACAAAATAAGCAAGATAAAGACAAATGAGATAAAACGCCATCTACAGATGATGGCCTAAGGTTCAACATAAATGAAAAGCAAACATTGCTAAAACAAATGACACAAAATGCCTTATCACTAAACTATACTAAGTAAATTATAATGCCATAAAACTTCAACAATATCAACTTATTAGGTACAACTGATTTCCACTGGTAACAGACACACCTTCACAACACTTCGTCGTAACACACCACTGGAGGTTTTTACACTAACTACTCGCACACAACCATCTCTTCCAGTATGTACAGCAGTGATACGACCTAGAGGCCAACGAAGCGGAGGAACGTTGTCTTCTTTCAGTAAGACCATGGCTCCTAGCAGTTCGGAGGACGCAGGAGCAAATTGCCATTTAGATCTTTGTTGTAATGTATGCAAATACTCTGATCTCCATCGTGTCCAAAAATGTTGAAGCATGTATTGTACATGTTGGTAGCGAGACAAACGATTGACAGGCCTCTCCTGGATATTGAGGTCAGGAAACATGTTTAAAGGATGGCCTATCAAGAAATGACCTGGTGTTAGGGGTTCCAGATCATGTGGATCGTTGCTGAGTGGGCCCAATGGGCGAGAATTTAAGACACCTTCGATTTGCACTAATAATGTATAAAATTCCTCATAAGTTAAGGAATTCGAGTCAGTTACAATACGCCGTAAATGACTCTTGATGGATTTTACTGAGCTCTCCCAGATTCCCCCGAAATGGTGCGACTTAGAAGGAATGAAATGCCAATTGATTTTGGTTTCCCTACAAAAGTTTTGTATTATGTCTTGTTGTACGACGTCACGAATATTCCGTAGCTCGCTATTGGCGCCAACGAAATTTGTCGCATTGTCAGAATATATATCCTTGCATAGACCGCGTCTAGAGATAAAACGACGCAAAATACTTAGAAAACATTCAGTCGTTAGTTCGGTGGCTAACTCGATATGCACCGCCTTGACAGCCATGCACACGAAAACGCAGACATATGCCTTAGAGAAACGGCGATTATGATATTTAGCTTGTTTCAACAAAAAGGGACCAGCGTAATCAACGCCGGAGACAGAAAAAGGGTGAGACATATTGACGCGAGAACTGGGAAGGTCTCCCATTATGTTGATCAGCGGTTGTGGATTCGCCCTAAAACAAGGAACGCATTTTTTAGGATAGTTTTGACTGCAGTTTTACCATTTAAGGGCCAAAAGTTCTTCCGCACAAAGGATAGTGTGGCATTACTACCAGCGTGAAGGTTACGCGTATGCTCGTTTAAAATAACCAGATCGGTAAATATATGTCTCTTGGGGAGCACCACGGGGTGCTTGGCCGAACTACTTAGGTCAGAATTCATAAGTCGGCCTCCGACCCTTAGGATGCCATTTTTATCAAGAAAGGGGTTTAAAGCCTTTAGTTTGCTGAAAGCTTTCACTCGGGCGTAGGCTTTTAAATAACGAATGTCGTCTGAAAATGCTGCATTCTGAACAGACTGTATAAGGAGATTTTTACTGTGTGTTATTTCTTCGAGAGTAAGCGGCCCCGAAATTCTAGAGTTTGCATGTTCCTTGCAATTTTTTATAAACCTTAAACAATAGGCTGTGACATTTAATAATTTAGATAGGTTGGACATATTTTTAATAAATGTAAATTCTTGTTGAGGTTTTGTTTCCTGCGAGGTTAAAACAAATGCCCTGGCATTAAATTCTGGAATGTCGTGAGTGGCTGACTGGGATGTAAAGTTAGATATATGAGTATTACTCGGCCAATTTGAAGCTGTCTCAGTTAAAAATTGGGGCCCATGCCACCATAATTGACAACCTTGAAGCTCTTGAGGGCTCACTCCTCTGGATATTAGGTCGGCAGGATTGTCTGCTGAGCTTATGTGGTGCCAATTTTCAACATTTGTAAACATTTGAATTTCCGCTACTCGGTTACAAACGAAAGTTGTTAGGCTGCGTGGTTCTAAAGCGAGCCAGCATAAAACTATCGTAGAATCAGTATAGTAAAACATTTTATCAAATTTCAGATCAATTGCGGCTAAGATGCGTTTGGCAAGACGCGCTAACATCAAAGCACCGCATAACTCTGCACGGGGCAAAGAGATGGCTTTAAGAGGCGTAACACGTGATTTCGCGCAATACAAATTGCTTCCAATGTTGCCTCGAGAGTCTATGGAACGCACATAAATTGTGGCACCATAAGCATTTAAAGAGCTGTCAGAAAAGCCATGTAACTCAAGATAACACGGTTCCTGACGGTTACTTGGCGAGGTATTTTAAATGATTGAATTAAAGATAAATTATCAATAAAATTTCTCCAAGTTCTATATATGTCATGAGGTACGGGATCGTCCCAATCAGTCTTTTGCAACCATAACCTTTGCAAAAGAATTTTTATAGTGATTATCATTGGCCCAAGAAGACCTAACGGGTCCCAAATCGTAGATATAGTGGACAATAAATTTCTTTTAGTAAGTTGGCGCGGTTTAGATTTAATGTTTGAAGTGAAAACGAAAACGTTGTCTCGAGAATTCCAAGTTATACCCAACGCCTTGCAGTGAGCTGGGTCAGTTAATATAAATTCTACATTTGGATTAGTTTCCTCTATGTCGAATAGTACGGCAGGACTATTGGATGTGAATTTTCGTAGATCGAAGCCATAGGATTTTAGTATCTTAGTCAGGTTTTGACGGACAAGTTTAAGCTCATCCTGAGTGGAGGGGCCAGTTATTACA